>CM060974.1:6240443-6555443 GCA_030765045.1 Tenodera sinensis
GCTGAGCAAAGTTGTTTGTTTTATTAGTGATTTATTTAATACAGAAAATCTGCATCAGTAAGTTCAAGCAGCTATTATTGTGATAACAATGACCACAGTTGTGAATACCTACAGCTCCACATACACTGCATGATATCACAAAGAGCATGTGCTACAGAGAAACCTGCACTGATACTTACCACCGCATTACTGTGATTCTCTCATCATCAATCTTATGTTTGTGTTGTGCTCATGTTGCTATCTGGTGTATTTTCAGCAATTTCTTGGTGAGGTTATCGTTATCACTTAGGAGTAACTCAAAGTTGAAGACACAACTTTTGTTTTTCAAAAGAAAATGTTCTCCCAAACTTTTAGTTGTTTTAAGTTTGAAAACTTGTTAGATTTTTCTTCATGTTTATATTTTGGATTCCTCACATGTTCCTTTGCTCTAATGTGCCATTTATCAAGATAGTGACAGAACTTACATTGATAAAAGCAAACATCATTTGGAAACCAGAATAAAAGAACATTTTAGAAATATTAAATGTCAACAGATTGATAAATCAGCTGTGGCAGATCATTTTTGGTTGTTGTTGTTTGATTTATACAGAGACAGCAAAAGAAACCTCTGAATGGGCTGTGCCTGTCTGCATCCTTGGCGCTCGTTGCCGTCTGCCACTAGAAAGGCATGGATGAAACCACACATTTTTAAACTACTTTTAAAAACTTTACTTATCAACTTTATGAAAGATGTTGAAACTGGTCACCTCATACCCCATGCATTTTTGGCACCTCTGTAGGAAACTATGCATCACTTGCCGTACTTGACGTTCAGAAATGCTGGCAATTTCCTGGCGGATATTTTGTTTTAACTCTTCCAGGGTGTGCGGGTTTGTCTTGTATACTTTATGTTTTAAGTTACCCCAGAGATAGAAATCGCAGGGGGTTAGGTTAGGGGACCACAAATCTCTACTAATAATTCTGTCTTAAAACACACTTTCAACTGTAACAGAGTCTTGTTGGAAAAAGGCAAAATCACATTCCTGTCTGTTAATTCTCTAAAAAAAAGGGGGGGTGAAATTGTATTCACGTATGTATGGGCATTGACTGTTGACTCGAAAACAATTGGCCCTATAACTCAGAATCTAATATTGTTCATGAAGTGCCCTCGCCCGCCTCGGTAGCGTGATGGTTAGCGTGTCTGCCTCACGTTCAAGAGGTCGCGAGTTCGAATCTATCCGGATAAGGTTTTTTTCCAAGGTTTTCCCTTATCCTGAGAGACGAATGTTGGGTAACTTAAAGCTCCATGGGCCTCGGGCTCATTTGAGCATCATTTCACCCAATTCATTCATTCACTGTCCGATATGACATCAGGTTGGAGGACGTTAATAAAAAAAAAATCTATGATGAAAAAATTGGTGTATAATGAGCCATTAGTGGAGAAAGATTTCTCAGAGCAGCAATAAGCAATTTCTATCCCTGGGGTAACTTAAAGCATAAAGTGTAAAAGACAAACCCATACACTCTGGAAGAATTAAAACAAAATATCTGCCAGGAAATTGTCAGCATTTCTCAATGTGAACAATGGTGAGTGATGGATAGTTTCCTAAACAGATCCCAAAAATGTATGGAAAACAATGGTGGTCAGTTTCAGCATTTCCTTTCATAAAGTTTGTAAGTAAAGCCTTTAAAAGTAGTTTTAAAAATGTATGGTTTCATCAATACCTTCCTATAATAGTAGCAGACAGCAATGACCGTTGGGAAGGCAGACAGGCAAAACACCACACAGCCTGTTCAGAACCTTTTTGCTCTTACAATGGTAATAAAGTGTGACACAAGTGAATGTTTGCTTGTTGCCACCCCCAAACCACGATGAGGTACAGGGGCATGAAGGGGGAAAAATATGGGAACTCTGTTCCTTTCCAGGAAAATTTAGAAGAAAGCATTATTAACAGAAAGGGGATTAATCTAGGCAAGACTGGAGTTTTATCACTTAGCTAAACATTACCTAAAATTGAGTTAACATTACTTTGACCCTAGAGTCACTTACATAAGCCACAACAGAGTAGCTGGGGCCACCAGAGCGTGCCTTCCTGGATAGCACGTCTGCAAACAAAAATATTCAATTTCTACATAAGGTTATAAACACAGCCACATTGACTGTTGGTTTCTGAGAGAAATGCACCACCGAGAAAACAAATAGAATGAACAACATATCTCACCTTGTGATAACCTAAAAGCTGAAACAGAAGAAAACAACAATATTAGTTGGTAGCATTTCTCTCAATGCATGTAAGGCCCTTGTTCATGCGTCTGACATCGCCCAGCCAATGGGGGAGTCAAGCAGGACACGGAGGTAGCTGGTTCCAGGTTTCGCCCGTCCTGGCGCACTTACAGACTATTGTTAGTACCGCGACCTAACTGTGGGAAAGGGGAGGACTGGGTTAGTAACAGTACCCACCCTGCAGGCCCCGTTGGCTGTCTAACTACTCCCTAACACATCCTCCACAGCCCCCAAGTCGGGTGCAGGATCCCGGGGAGATAGTCACCTGTGGCCCCCAGATGCCTTCCTCAAGGGAAGTACATCTTTAAACTTGGTCGCATCAGGCATGTGGAGGTCCTACAGCGATGACAGACGATGATACAGCGGCAGTACATGCCAGTAACTGGAGACTCTTCTCCTACCGTTGGATGTCTTCAAGCCCCGGTGAGAAATATCTACAGTGGAAGCTGGAACAAAATACACATACTCAGTCAGTTTTGTATCAACACTTTGCCCATCATTTCATTTCTTTCATTTTTCTCTGTAACAATCGTTTTCTGAATTTTGCATTTTTCCCCATTATCAAGATTTTATCATAAATACAAAGCTAAGGTAAAAACTCTGATGTGTTGCACTTACATTACTTTCTCTACTCTTGTACTAAGTATTCTTACAAACTCTTGTTCCTCTATCTACTTTATGTTAATTGTGATAAAGGTTCACAGAAATTATCTTCTTTCTAACTTTCTTGTAGGTACAGCCATGGAAAACATGGTTGAGTGCATCAGGAGAGCAGAACGTTTGTAAGTTCCATGTTGTGTTGCAGCATGGTTTACACCAGTCAATATTTCCAACATGCAGTTTATTGATAGTCTTAGTTCCACGTGTTATCACCTTTCCATGGCTGTACAAGGGGAATACATGACTTAAATGATAGTCAAATGTTTTAAGAGTGGTTCCTATGTGATGGCTTTGAAACTCAATTGTCTTTCCTAGGCCGAGAGATAAAAAAAAATTAATAATACATCCCTATTGGGCAAAAATATAAGTATTTGACAATTCTAATATATAACAAGGAATGTATAGAAAATGGTAAATGATCTGACATAACTTGTGTGTTTTAATGAGATGTACATTTTTGTGTAGTAAGATTTTGTATATTCAAGATGCTCTCGGGCTTCGAGCCAGGTGTAGTGATGAAGAGACATTGACGTTTCGGGAGTGTACATCTCTCCCATCATCAGGATGAATGAATAGCAAGAGTGAAGGGACCAGTATATGTACTGTCCGCTAGTACGTACCGAGTAGACAACACCCAGTCTAATGTGGAGGTGGTTCATCGCTCCGTTGGAATCTGTGTTTTCTGAGTCGGTCGATTTCCAACTTTAAGGCTGGTTTCCAAGATGGACTAAACTGCAATCCAGTGTCCCGGTTCAGTGTACTCTTCTCGGAGGAGATGGACAGAGCCTCCTTAACCTTCCGTTCCCATAAACCGCTGCATTTTGCCACAATGGTCGTTTCTTTGAAGTTAGTCAGAAAACACATTCCAATGGAGCGGTGAACCACCTCCGCACTATACCGGGTGTTTTCTACTCGGTACGTACTAGCGGACAGTACATATACTGGTCCCTTCACTCTTGCTATTCATTCATCCTGAAGATGGGAGAGATGTACACTCCTGAAACGTCGATGTCTCTTCATCACTACACCTGGCTCGAAGCCCGAGAGCATCTTGAATATGTTTGTCACCAGGAAAGCTTCAAATCATATTTTAAGGTTTTGTATATCTCTTACAGTTTACCAGTTATACAAAAGTCAGACTTCAGAGACTATTCCAATAAAATTCAAGATATACATTTCATTTGTCATGAAAATATATTAAAACATATGGTGTGTTCTATTTTTGTTACAGTATCTCTGTCTCTCTCTTTCTCCCCTTTCACGTTTACAACAGTTTAAGACAGATTATAGTCACATTACTGTGCAAAGCTAAAGCTTGCATCATATATCTGAAATAGAGCACTAACTTTCCAGTTTAGTTGCTGGCGATAATTGCTAACAAGTAAATAAATAAGGAAAATGATTGTGTACCTTCTTGCCTGGCAATAAATGCACCTCCAGAGATATCCTGTAGAAGCACTTCCGTCACTATCACAGCAAACACAACACTTGGAAACGAGGTTTGGAATCCTTAAAATACTACACTTGTTTCTAGTATGAAACTTCAGTTTATGATTCTGAAATGCTCTTGAAATTACAGCCATGTGGCATTTGACACTCTTCCAAATGAAAGCACAGAGAGTGACTGCATTTTAACACTCACAAATTTGGAGAGATGCAATAAAACATTCAAAAGATAATGTTGTAGAGATATTAATGCCCATTTGAATAACTGTAGAGATAACTTACAGAAAGAGTCTCAGAATTTTAATGAAACCACTGAAATAAATATACAGTGAAATGCATAAATATATAAAGGCAAAGTTTGTGAAGTTCAGTGAAAACATAGAAATGTCTGAAACTTGTATCAAATAAATGCAACAAGAGCTACAAAGTACAGCTTGATGTTATAAAAATGATATAGAAACCAGTTAAACAGTTACGCAAAACTAAACTGATGAATTTAACTCACAGTGCTCCACTCGGATGAAGAAGAAAGTGACTTATGCCAACATATGGGTACATTGTACCAAAATGGATTCATAGCAAAGTAAATATTTTAAAAAAGAGAATCATTGAAGATTAGAAATTGAATTTTGCTATATTATGCAGCGTTTTTAGAAATGTGTAAGCATTTTGAGCTTGTGTAGGAATAGGTGAAAGAGTAAACACATCAAAAATTATAATCTGTGGAAAAACAGCAGCAATAACATAAGTGTATGTATAAGTGTACAGAAACAGTCACCGGAAGACTTGTCCACAGGAATAATGTAAACAAGTGATATATCTGAAATCATGTGGACATAACTTTGTAGAAGTTGGCAGATTGGGGATCTTCTCCAGAACCTCATACAAACATTATAACTGAAGGCATCTTGAGACACATAGTGGGAACCTGAAATCTCTAGAGGGTGAGTCTCCAATTGGTGGATATGAGTGACTAGAAGAAATAAAATACCTCCCATGGACCAAACAGGCAGGGCAGGAGGGCTTTTTACTTGTAGAGCAAACAAGCCATCCAGGAGAAGAAAACACCCTGGTCCTCCAGGTTGGGGGTTGTAGTAACAGACCAGCTCCCTGGCCTACGACAGAAAAATACCAACTAATCATGGTAATACCAAGCTTTGGAATCAATGATGTTGGAAATAAATGATGCACAAGATTATGAAGATATTCAGCAAGAAAATTAATTTTAGAAGATTGAGAAGCTTGGTACGACAATCGTTAATGAAAAGCAAAATACATGTGTGAAGGAGGAATTCATTGAGATTTAACCTTAAATAATATATTGATCATTAACGCTTCACAGGTGCAGTTCACAACCAAACCAGTGAAACTGTATAGAACAACCATTGTAACAAATCATGTTAAGTAACAATAAGCTTTGTTGCAAGCACATTTTAGTATTTTTATACTCTCTGATTATTGCAGAGAGAAAATATACTAGGAAGCATATGACATTTGCCATGTTAGTATACCACTGCAATGTCTGCCAAAGAAACATAGAACAAAACTATAAGGAAACTTAAATAAATAAGGGAGCTTCTGTGTGCATTTCTGCTACTACTACTGGTTAGTTTGTTAGTTAAATACAGCTACATCTACAACTACAACTACTACTACCACTACCAGAAAACACACAGAAAACTCATAAAATAAAGAAAACAGTAACAGTAAGGCAAGGCATTGCAGTGTGGCAAACTCATGGCAATATGATGAAAATGAAAGTAGCAGAAGAGAAAAACATCAATGATGAAGCATTCTTATACTGTAAAGCACAATGTGCAGAACAACTGTTGATTATGTAAATGAAGAGTTCTTTAACGATGAACTACTCAGATGAAGCTAAACATGTCACAGTACTCAACAATCCATGAAGAGAAGTCAAGCATATGAAATTACTTCTATCTGATGCTAATTACTTGGCTAAAAAGCATATACAACAAGGATATTATACGAAGCAGAGGTATGTAGATGCAAGACACAGAAGTATTTGCAAAATAACCCAGGGTTACCAAGAGCTTCACCAAATGAAGTACCACAAGTAAAACTAGGCAGTCAAACAGTGGTTGAGAATAAAACTATATACACTAAACCAATGTACAGGAGAAAATGGGGAAAAAGAGACTTGACGCAGCTAACGTTCGAAGAATAATTATGAATGGGGAAACATGGGCAGAAAGAAACAACAAAAGTAAATGTTTCTGGAATGAAATTACAAGAGCAGAGGGTATTGAAAAGCAAGAAATTATAAATAGTTTCAAAGGAAAAAATATGATTAACAGATTATAGATATTTAAAAATGTTATGAGGAAAACAAAAATACATCAAGGATGCAACAAAGAGGTCAGAATAGACAACAACAGGTGTAATGAACTTAAGTGGTCTAACGGGCAAAGTAAATAGATTGTATTATATTGGCATTATATTCTGGAGTATGATAATATGGAGAACATTTTCCAACAGAGGTAAAGTTTAGGAAGATTCATAACTCAAGACCAAATGAACATGTGGGGAAAGCAGGGAAATATGTACAAAAAGTAAGATTTAAATGCTTAAAAGAAGTGAGAAGCAAGGCGAGGAAAATACAGAAACAGGGTAACAAAGTATAAAAAGCAAATAATGGATACAATAGACTTTCCCAATGGAATGTTAAATATAAGGAGAAAAAACAGAAAATACATAACTCTAAAAGCAATAAACACATTGTGTAGGTTATATATAAAGTTTAAAGAAGCTGATAAATCATTCATTCGTCTAATGGTGGCCATGACAACTGCAGAATGCACAAATCGAGGTTATGAACTCTGTTACAGTTGACCCAGTGTGCTATCGTGAGCTTGATGCCTTCTGCAACAGACGTGCAACAAAAAAAGTGACATTGACAGAACCTTATTGTAAAATGTGACATAATATAATCTCTTGTACATTGTGCACTCTTATTTTATTAGAAATGAAGAATTTTTTTATACTACAAGGGAAACAAATCTGACATACAAGATTGATTGTGTGGATTGTGTCAAGGTACCTAGCTATACAATGTGAAGAAACTAAAAACTTGTCTCAAAGGACATTTCTCTCATATTCAACAAGCATAGAGAAAGCAGCAGCATTAATCACTAATAAAGTTTTCACTGAGTCAAGAAAAATATATATGTACATTGTGAGAACCTCTCAATTCATTCATCTAAGATAAAACAAAATATTTCTGGGACAGAAACCATGAGATCAGATCCAAAATTAAACAATTAAAATCAGAAAATAAGGCTATTGACCTTAACAAAATGGGAGAAAGTGAAACAGTAAGCGTGATAAATTGTCTCATCTATTTCACATTAACTATAAAATACTGAGATGACTGAAGCACTGTTTAGAGTGCTCAAAAGTGACCACCAAAGTAATAAAAATGCCAACAAGGTAGATTATTGCATAGTTATAATGATAAAAGCAATTACAGGGTGAATATCAATGCAATGTACGTATATTTTCAGGTATGGAATAGCAGGCTTTTAACAAAAAAACCCAGAAGAGAAATTTTATGGAGCAAAAAAAGAATTGCCAGCCTCTATTCAATCACGTCCACAAATAAACCATAACTAAACTTGAACATATGTAGATAATTGCTTGAAAGCAAAACCAAACTTGCTATGGCTGGAGAAATGAATAATTCTTTATGAAGTGCTTGTAGATTGTAACACTGAGTTGTGTATTACACATATAAAAGTTAAGTAGATCTTCAAAATGAACTAAATAATTAATTACATAGTATGTTAATTATTCCAAACCAAAGTATTTTCCGCTAATGTTCACCGCACTTTGGATCACTTGTTCATTTAGGCGCGCTCAGAACTAATGAAGACGCTTGCATGCGTGTGCCTTTTGAATTCGCGCGCTTTGGAATGTGCCACAAGTAGGAGAAAATGCCTATTCAACAAAAGTGATAATACAATTTCTTAAGCGTTGTAGAAAAAATTACCGAAGCAAATATATTTAAATTAATTCTTTCTTATTTTAACCAGTTTTACGGTTTAGTTTTAACGTGAACATCGGTAAATTAATTTTATAAATTTACCTAGACTTCCCGCCATTTAGCTAGATGTAGTCGATAAGTAATGCATACTTACGCATTTGCGATTAAGATATAGACAAAGAAGAAAATATATAAAAATCGAAGCCAAATCTTAATTTATATTAGAAGAAACAGACTAAGCTGTGTTGTATTTCTGAATGCCAAAATATTTATGGGCAAGAGACGAATTAAACTGTGGCAGCACTGTCGAAACAGTCAAGGTAGGTCAAATATCGCCATCACCATCTCAGCATATACGTGATACCATTTAATTCTATACCACCTCAGAACACCTATTGTACAACTATGTTATGTATGAAAACCACGACTGTGGTTATAAGACATCACACATAATAGAAAATGTCCAGAACTATTACGTTATTTCTCCAGATAAAAATAAATTTGCTTAAAAAGATGTTTTAATCCAATTGAATACTAAGAAAAACATAGTGGTGCCTCTACATAAAATAGTAAAATAGAAAATATTCTATATTTTACACAAAAAAAGCAGCATGTGATCTCTTTGTAAGATAGGCATGCTATGAAATAACGAAAATACCGTATTGTAGGTTAACGCAATGAAAAAAGCTAAAAGGGACTCAACGAAAGACATGATTGCAGAGTAATAAAAATAAAACATTACTCTCTGGACACGGTTTAAATTTTTAGGAACCGGTGTTAGAGTATCGCTGCTTGCAAATAATATTTACGTTTTATTAATAACTTGATTATGCTCGAACCAATTTCTACTAGTGGATTGTAATTATATGCTCAACTGCATACTTGTTTTTTATTGCTCTTTAGTTTTTCAAGATGTTATTTGTGTTATAACTAGGCTAAAACATTGATATAAAGGGAGACTTGAATTGCATACAAATCATGTTGTTTTATTCGGTGAAATCAAACCGCGCTTACATTCAAGAATACTGAAGTATGTGGCCTCACTGTTACCACCATTAGAAGCGATAGTAAATCAAATCAGTGCCATACAGCAGACGACGATAGCAGTAATGTCAAAATATAAATGCGGTGGAATTACAAGAGATTAAGAATATTATCGCATAGTTGCACGTGTAGTCTAAAGAAAGTAAATGCTATCAGTGTGATGAATTTGTTGTGAGATGATAATGTTGGTGAAAATTAGATAATCTAGGTTATATTGCTTTTGAATGTTCGATACGCCACTGTTCAATAACATCATTTAAAGGGTAGTGTCTGCATCTTCAGGTAAATGTCATCTAATAAATGTGTGATACCTGATATACAGTATTTTTTTTTATTTTTATTAGGCAATGTGCCTCATTTCCTGTCTTTAGCACGAGCTTTGTGTGAATCACAGAACACAAATATTAATTCAGGTCAGGACTGTTGCTGAAGTAGATTGATACGGAAGTTCAGGGAATTAGAAATTACTGAGCATTATCAGATGAATGCAGTATTAAACAGTTAACCCTTTTGAACTTTAACTTTGCATAGCAATTCATCGTATGTAAACACATGTTTGATAGTTCTGCACACTGTGGCAGATAAAAGGTCATTGACTGGCTAAATATTATCATTATGTAATCATTGAAGTGATAACAGTCTCTGTGCTGCGAATCAGAAGTAGCCGTATTGTAGATAGAGCCCTCGTGCATAAATGTACGATTAGTTTAGGAATAAAAAATTACTATATTACTAAAATATTTAGTAATTACTTTTTCCATTACAATGTACGTTTTTTGCAGTTATTTTAGAAACTAGTTTTAAATGCATTTTTCTTTTTCATTTCAGATTTCATTGTGTTGAAGGTGATATAAAGGTTAAGATGAGGTTGGTTATAATGGATACTGCAGACCAGGTGGCAGAGTGGTCTGCTAAATATGTCATGAAGAGAATTAACGACTTTAAACCAGGTCCTGATAAATTTTTTGTACTGGGACTCCCTACAGGTAAGAAGTACATGGGGAAAAGTCCAGTGTCATCACATACAGAGAGCATTCAGTCTTAAAATTTACGGTTATATTTTTGGGTTAAGCTGTTTTATTTGTTTCAATTTGTAAAAATGGAGAAAGAGTTGAGATATGGTGTTATAAATACCAGTTGTTGATGTCAGCGGTAGATGTTACCGCTCTGACCACACAGAACCCTGTCATCCTGTTTATATACACACACTAACCTAGACAACATAACCTAACACGGGCTAAATTTCTGTTTACATTAAAACGTGGTTTTTGTATGTAACAAATATTGGTTAAAACAATAATGTGGGAGTATTAGCATTCTTGGAAGTGCTGACATTGTATTCAAAACATGCTATAAAGGCATTGTAATGACTTTTAAGTGATATAGTTTGTCCATCAGACTCAAAAAAGTTTGCAGTATGTAATATGGGGATAGTGAAGGGTAGATAATTATTTATTTCCCCCAATTTTACTATTAAAGTGTTAATTTATAGATAGACTGATTTTAATGTTATTCACCTAAGTTGCTGCTGTTCTGATACTTGAATGGATGGATGGATCATTGGAGGATTTCCTTGTATAAGAAGAATTGTGATTTATGTAAGAATGCTGCTGTTTGTTGCAGGTGGCACTCCTTTGGGAATGTACAAGAAGCTTATAGAATTCCATCAAGCAGGGAAGATATCCTTTAAGTATGTGAAAACATTTAATATGGATGAATATGTAGGTAAGTTATGGCAACAGTTTAACAGAATAATGATTGTGTGCACTCCAGCAGCAACATTTAGTTTGAAAATAAACTATATAACTTCCAGTGACTTAATTACAGCAGAACTCCAGTTATTTATATTGATTGGGATCACACCTGATGCAGATAATTGATTTGATTTGTCATAGTTAGACCTCAGACTTTTAGTTCCTAAAAATCTTGAATTAGGTACCTAAAATAGGTTTTATCACAAATCAAAATAGGTTCTAAAGTTGTAAAAATAGGTGAACAAAAAATGAAATTTTTTTATTTCCCATTACAAATCTGTCTTTGTTGTATATGTCCATAATTAGAGTAGCAGTAAACAACTAATACCTTTTCTAAGTTTTCCATTGAGAAACTGCATTGCTTGTTAGATAACACCATCTTATAAGACAAAGACGAGTGTTCCACGTCAACTGATGTCACTGGATCATATTTAAATGTTGATATTAGATAGAAGGGAACATCACATTCATGTTCAGGAACTGTGTGGAGAACTGTCAGTCCTGGGTTTGTTTGAATCACTGATTTAAGTTTTTCAGAAACTTTTTCACCAGGAATCAAGTTGATTTTTTCTGTCAATCCCAGTTGCTGGTAGAACGTTTTGCCTGAAGCCTCTAGAGCATTAATAGTGGGGACCAGTGATATATGTGATTTGTTGAATGCAGTATCATGGACAATTGTTGGGTCCTGCAGAAGTTCTTTAGCTGCTCACTGCGTCCTCCCCCAGTTTCAAAACAATGTTCTTACTGTCCTCCATATTATGCATTGTTCACTGTGATTGTTGTCAAGACACGACGGCATACAGGCTTACACAGTGTTTCCATATTATCAAGTGAAGAAATTGAAAAATGTAAAATTACGTAAAAATAGGCTCTAATGTGAAATTAGGTATTTTTAGGTTGTATAGGACCACCATTTTCAATCATATATTTCCATAATTAGTATATACTGTTACTATATTATGTTCTATATACCATGAGGAAAAAAATAGGTGTTTACTAAAATCTGAGGTCTAGTCATTGTACATCCATTTAACTAGTATCTATTATTAGGATATTAAAATACCTCAAACCATTTTATGAAAATTTATTGGAAACTTTGAGACAGTATTTATGGTGAGACTAGATATGACGTTTTTATTTACCCAGAGATGTTTCTAATGATTGTGTGGAGGAGGTAAATGGCGGTATTCTCTCTAATCGAAGAGTGTTTCTTCACTATACTGTAATAAGCTATATTTGTGCAAGTGGTTTTTATTTCAGACTTTTTGTAAAGTACAAAAATGTATTATTGAATTGTTAGATCAAAGAGTGTATACAACAGTTTGTATATTCACTTTGTGTTTCTAGTTTATACAAACTTTTGCTGTCTGCTGTTGCTTGTTACATTTTACCGGAGAAAAAATATTACTTTAAGTTTTGGACACACAGCCTGCATGTTATGCACTTGTCTCTAAGTAAGTGAATGCCGAACATTGCAGGTCTGCCAAGGGACCATCCTGAAAGTTACCACTTCTACATGTGGAACAACTTCTTTAAGCACATTGATATTGATCCTGCAAATGTCCACATACTTGACGGTAATGCACCAGATCTTCAGAAGGAGTGCGATGAGTTTGAGAGGAACATTACAGAAGCTGGTGGTGTCGAGTTGTTTATTGGAGGTGAGTGTTTATTCTTTTTTTTTTTGTAAATAAAAATTTACAGGTCCATGAGCAATAGTAATGGTTTTCTAGCCAAAAGTCTTCTTTGAGTTACCTTTAAGCAACAATTTCAATAAGAAATTCCTTGAAAAGACACTAGAGGGAAACAGTCTGTAACACAAGGACACTACACCCCAGCAGTCGTCAGCAGGTCACCTCAAAACATGTCCCATTTTACATAACATAACTGTGTGGCAGGAATTGTATGTCCAAATGAACTAATGAGAAAATTCAGTTAATATTTCATATGTCAAGTTGTGTAATATATGTAAATTTCCTGTATAATGTGAATATTGAGGTTATATTAATTAAGGAAATTGAAGCTATTAACAGTGAAGCAACAAGATTCTAAAGTAAGAACAAATTAGAAACTAAAAACTTCACTTATCTTAGTAATATTGAAAGTTCTTGGTGCAAAGCTGACTAAAGTTTCGAGTTGACTCCAACTCATTCTCAAAGCTATAGTTTCTAATTTGTTCTTACTTTAGAATTGAGGTTATATTTTGTAACCTTGATTCCGAAGCTATTCGAAGGACGAAAATATGGCTGTAATCTCTTATGATTGATAACAGATGATAGCCAAGAAGCACGGTTGTTAGCAGCGTATCTAGTTACAAGCAAATAAGAGACCCTATAGGCACTATTGATTGAAACGTTGTATAAGATAGACGTATATTCCAGTGAGAGCAATGTATGGGCAATCAGCAATATTGGATTGCATTGCCGATAGATATTCAACGAAGCATCATGCAATATTATTTGTCATGTGTGATCATATCTAGAAAATAACAACAAAACTTGTGAAAATAGTAGTTTATAATGAGACAACAATATTTTTTAAAAAATAATAAAATTGTAACAAAACCCAGAAAATATGTACATTTTATGTTGTTGTTGTTGTTGTTTTCTAGTGCCTTGCATCTGGCAATGAAGCCATTAGCATTCGTGCTTTCCAATACTTTTGAACTGTAGTTTCTTCTGATCTTAATGCTTAACAGGTCTTCAAGTGGTCTTCGTTCATTTCTGCTGGATCGTTACACAGGACACATATTGGTGAGGCTGAGATACCTATTTTGTAGAGATGACTTGCCAAGCAGTCATGATTTGTCAATAGTCGGAAGGCTGCAACAGCTTGTGGCATTGATTGTACATTTTATGTAACATCGTTAAAATATGTAGAAATGTGCAAAATATGTAAAAAAAAAATGTAAAACAAAAATTTGCAACAGAGTACCAAATGACGTAACTTGCCAACATTTTTACTTCTCATTGAAATATTATGCAGTATTTAAAATAGGTAATTACATAAAAATCCGGGCTCTAGTTATGAGACTGTCACATTCATCAGTCTTTCAGGGATGATGGAACAATTGTTAAAGCAATGCTCTAAGTAAGAACAAGCTGGTGGAGCAACGATACAATAAATCTCCAATGGATGTGCACAAATTGAAACACTTAACATCACTTAGATGTAATTAGTCTTGACCAGTTTCAAGAGCTTAACTTGCTCCCATTATCAGAATTAACCGACTCAATTTTCACTATAATTTAGATTGACATCACTGCTACTTACTAGCTTATTCAAAGGTACTGTATTGCAGGAATTGGCCCTGATGGACACATAGCGTTCAATGAACCTGGATCGTCACTGGTATCCAGGACACGAGTAAAGACGCTAGCCCAGGACACTTTAGAGGCAAATGCTCGTTTCTTTGGCAATGATATCAGTAAAGTGCCTAAGCAAGCCTTGACTGTTGGGGTTGGCACTGTAATGGACTCTAAGGAGGTAAGTGCAAGTAATTAATAACACAAAACAATTCTCAGTTTAAATTTCTTACAATATTCCACTTAATATATACAAAGGGATATACACAGTGAAACTTTTCAAATGTTTTAGAAGTAAATGAGTTGAGTTATAGACACTTATAGTTTCACTTATACTTATTTTTGTCCAGATGCGTTTCAAAGACCAGCATCTTCATTCTCAATGGTTTCTTGACTGACGGTTGAAGAGGAAACATCTGTTGTAGTAGTGACTGTGCTGCTATCTGGGTCGCTGGATATAAACTTCAGTATGTTGTCTGCTTGTGGTATATCAAAATTCATGACTATGTGAACATTCTTCATAATATGTATTTTCTCCCAAATTATCAGTTCTGCTGTTGTTTTTGCGTGTTTTAGTAGTTTAATATCCTGTTCTATGGTGAAATTCCGGCACACCGGCAACGCTGATGTGATCCTGGCAATTGACAGCGTCATTAAACAACAAAAATATATATATACCTTGCATTTTATCTCATAAACTCCAGATTTTGAGTTTGTTGGTGTTGTCCCCTAATTGGTGGCTTAGCAGGTTTCCCAGGTTGAATATGTTGTATCTTGTTAACACAGTCTGCAGTTCTTCAAGCTAGCACAACTCAAACTGTTCTTTTCATAACCTTGTTCAGTCCTTTCAGTGTCTTTCTTGACTTCCCCTAGGATACACAACTGTCTCCCACTGACCAATTCATGTGTGTAACTCAACTCTAAAACTCATTGGCCCCCTTATATACTGGAAATGACATCACACATGCACATATAGCAAAAATGACTCGGCAAGAAGTTTTGTGAACATTCTTGACACCCATTTTGTTTGTGTCACTTGACTAGTTGACACAGCAGTTGCGTGAGACAGCGTAACCCTGAACGTCCTTGCTTGCCCGCTGGCATGGCATGTGGTGTGAAGTATACTTGGCAAAGTGATGAAGCATATTGACCTTGGCCCCAAATGACCTAGTTGTCGACGGGCCCCTAAACTCCATCCATCCTTGACCTTGGCTGTCGAGTGCTACAATTGCTTCTTATCTTCCACAAATAACACAAAGTAATTAGAGACCCACACTTCACTATAATAAATTGAGTTACACTCAATATTTTTCACAACGATCGTTTCGACACAATTACGTGTCATCATCAGGCAAATTCACCTTATGCAATAGCTATTGAGTGTAACTCAATTTATTATAGTGAAGTGTGGGTCTCTAATTACTTTGTGTTTTTTGTGGATCAATTTACTTCACTGTTAATAGCTTCAAGGGTGTATATTTAAGCTTCTTATCTTGTTTATTAGAAAAGCAAAATAATAGTAACTTGCCATATAGTCAGTGATAAAACACAAATAGATGATCTCTTGCACCTGTTGGTGTATGAGATGTTGCTGTCCTGAAGATCTGATTGTATCTGAACAATGTGTACATACACTGTCTTGCCATGCTTGTGTGATAATGCGCGTGAACAGCTGGGCAGTTTCACACTCTTTCCAATACATCTCATGGCTTTGCCAAGTAGTAACTTGGGCCCATCCGTCGTTTGTTCTGTGCCAAGTTCGACATCACAGTAGAAACAAATACCAGGAAAATTAGTGAATGTAACTAAATTTCCAAAAATTTTGTTACTGTAAATGTTACTCTTTTTTGTAGTGAATGGTCACATTAATTTAATGCTTGACAGTTTACACTTATATTTCATCATGAATGACCACTATTTCAGAACATTAACTTTTGTCTAAGCTAGCAGGTGTACCAATAGCATTTAGTTGTGATGTAAGAAGAAGAATGTTAACGATTGTGTTCTTTTCTCTGTCTTCAGGTATACCAACACAATTATGCTGCAGTTTAACTAACCAAAAGTTTATAAAACAGCAGCTGCAGTTAATCTTTTGGTTTGGTTTAACTAAACTTGGAGTAGGCTACATCCCTATAGTGTGGAAGTTTTAGTGAGAGTGTAAATCTGTATGTGTGAATTTGATGTTCATGAAGAAAGCACAATGTAAATAAATTGAAATATTAAACACAGTCAATGTGATTGCTGATGAGCAGTTGTTCCGAAGGCAGAGTCACGTGGAAGATACCAAAAAAGTTAAAAAAGGGAAGATGTTTGTTTGTTTTAGGTAATGATATTAATCACTGGTGCCCATAAAGCCTTTGCACTGTATAAAGCGATAGAGGAAGGGGTGAACCACATGTGGACAGTATCAGCGTTCCAACAACACAGGCACACGATATTCATCTGTGATGAAGATGCAACGCTCGAACTGAGAGTCAAGACTGTTAAATATTTCAAGGTAAGATTTTCTGACAAATGATGTATGTATTGGCCTAAATATAAGACAGTATTTTTAGTTTCTTTACTATGTACTTACATTAAGTAAATTAAGTAGGTATTCTATCATACCCAAAAATTTGATGCCAAGATTTCTCAGAAAATACATGTTTTGATGTTCCCTCAATGCAAAAAGAAACATTTTTGTGAAAAAACATGTGTATGCGTGTGTGCATGGCTGTTTATGAACAGTATAACTCAAAATCAAAAATACTGTTAAATACCAAATTTAGATCACAATCACTTCGCTAATGTGAACTAGATTTTTCTTTTTTAATGGATGTGTCCTCAAAATTTAAGGGTAACATGCGGTACTACTTTAGTATAGTAGGAAAACTGAGTGTGCTACTTATGTCATTTTTGCACTGAATCACATGCCTCTAAACATACTAATAAAAACTCACTTTGCTTGCATCGCTTAATTCATAGTGGGCTGAAGTATACAAAACCATAGTTTTCTTCAAACTGCTTATATAGAGATAACCTAAGCTTGGATGTTACGCTTGTTTTATGAATATATTACCAAAAAACAGTTGGTTGCAATATTATATATAGGGTAGAAGGTAGTGCTTCAGACATAAGTTAACCAGGGATTCTACATGACAAGAAGAAGTGATTTTAACTCACCTGAGCATAGGCCACACCCAAGCCAGCACCTGTCTGTGCGACGTGCAATGTTCCACTCTCTGTCGCACATGTCCTTATTGATTGTCTGCAATACGTTCATGTGCACCAGTCCCTTGGCCTGGGTCTTACACTGTGCATCGTTTTAGGCAACGACTCTGTAGCTGTAACTCAGTACTGCAGTTTGTTGCAAATATTGATTTTGGCAAATATTTTATTTTGGTGTTTTTAGAATTTTAGGATGTTTAATTTCCCTTTAACTTTTTAAATGTCTTAACAGCTTACATTTTTAGTAAGTTACGTTTTACCTGTGTTTAAATTTTAGCAGTTTTAACTTCGTTCTTTAGGTCTTAGCTTCCATTTTTAGTTATTTTAACTTTAGCCTTTTAAGGGTAAGGCTTTAATAGTTGTTTGTCTGTTTTTATCTTTGGACTTCGGGCCCTAATGACCTAGTTGTCGATGGGCCCTTAAGCACCACCACTCACTTTACATGACAAGTGTAACCAATTGGTCCAGTACAATTAATGTCAATAAAGACCCGTTTCACCAAAAACCATAATTTGTGTCAAATATTTGGAGCTATGCGATATCACCTTTTGAAGATGGAGCAGGTCAGTAGGCCTAATCTTTGTGTATGATGATGATATTTGGAGTCATCTAGCTTCTGAATGAATGGATATAAATGGTTTATTATTTCACTAATTGTCGCACAAACATTGTGTGAACAATGGTATTATGGATTTCTACCTTAATTTGAATGAATTTAGTCACAATTTGATGTTGAAATGTCATGCAAAGTTTAATCTCTAAGAGAGATTTGGCAAGGTCATGTTAATATTAAATTGTGACTAACTTTGTTTGAATAATAATAATAAATATTTAATTGTCATTAAGCCGAGTACAGCAATAGACAATGTCAAACAGTATGTACCTGTTATATACAAAACAAGTAGTAGTCTTATATTTATATACAATTTTTCTAATATTACAACATACTTTCAAACATTTTAACTTAAATTCTGGAATCACTATACACATTAAAAGCTAATACAGCAATAATCAACACCCATGTGTAGATTTTATCAAATAACAACCTTTTATAATTTAGCCTAAGATGATGAAGTTGCTTTATTTATTGCTCTCAAAATATTCATGTATTGAATAGTATGGATTAGACACTAACCATTTGTATAATCTACTTTTAAATTTACAACCCAATAATTCTGTCAATGCAGTTGGCAAAGTATTATACAGTTTAATGCCCAAGACTTCAAAGCTGTTTGATGTTTTTGAAAGCCTGTGAGATGGTAAGTTAAGTTGGTAGTTATGTCTAGTATTATAGTCATGTATGTTTAGTCTGTAGACTTGGTCTGATATATTATTTTTTACATAAGTGAGTGCTGTATAAATGTATAGGTTAATCACAGTCATTACTTTGAATTTTATGAATAGAGGTTTACAGTGTGCGGTTTTTTCTGAATCTGCAATAATACGAATTACCTTTTTCTGTAATAGTAGGATATTAGAGACATGACTGCTGCTTCTCCAGAGTAGAATACCATATGATATTATGCTATGAAAAAAAGCAAAATATGTAGATCGTATATATGGCTCAGGTACATGGTTTTTTAAATTCCTAATTAGATGTATAACTCTGGAGAGCTTAGCTGTTATATAGTTGATGTGTGGCACCCATGAGAGCTTGTTGTCCACAATGACTCCTAAAAATTTAACTTCTGTTGAACAATTTTCAATTAAGATTTAATGACATTACAGCGACGACGTCATGGCCAAGTGGTTAGACTGTTCACCTACCACCTAGGTGGCCTGAATTCAATCCCAGGGACTCGCATGTGGCATTTGTGGTGGACAAAGCGGCATTTGAGCAGTTTTCTCCAGGTTCTCCAGTTTTTTCTACCACTCATTCCACCAATTGCTCCATCATCTTTCCATTCATTGATTTTGTGTGCATTTCATATCATCCTCCTCCTCATTACCATACCTGATGCTTGGCTGACCACCCGCTTCTAGGTGTTCACTGTCAGGTACATAGGTTCCTCTGCTCGCCGACAGGCGTCTGACCCCAGGCACTGGCTTGTAAGTCCTAGGGGTATAACTCCTACATAAGGGGAGGGCAGTCAGCTAAAGAAGAAGAAGACAACATTACAGCATTGTTCACACAATGCTAGTGTGCCAATCAGTGAAATAATAAACCATTTATATTCATTCATCATTAAGCTAGATGGCTCCAACTATTTTACACAAATTCTTTTTTTTGGTAAAACTGTTCTTTACTGACAATAATTGTATTGTACATATTTGTTACACTCATCATGTAGAATCCTTGGTTAACATGTGGCTGAAGCACTATCTTCCTCCTGATATAATCATTGTTTTCTTAGTACTGCTTATATAGAGCTAACTTAACCTAATTCCAGTAATCTCTGTGGAAAAGTGGTATAAGTGACTGAAAGTTCTACTATACTAAACTTAAACCTCCAAAACCTGTGAATCCGGCACAAGCAAATGAGAAGTTATATGAGATAATACAACACATGGAAATATTTGTTAGTTTGCGTTTCACAGTCGTACCTTACAGGTATACCATTCCTAGACTAATTTCCATTAATATTTTGTACAACAATGATATTGAACGAAGTGTGGAATTATTTTGAAGTGGACAGTACTAATAATAACAGAGTAGTGTAAAATATGCAGAAAAACATTTTTTATGGTGGTAAGTCACACATTACAACAAATTTACATTCATGCACTGAGTAGTGAAGTTTACGAACATCTATTGAAAAAGTTCCTTGTACTGTTAGAACATGACATCTGAAAATGGCGAGGAAAGCTCCAGTCATGGCAGAGAGCGAGGAGGTTATGTCATAAACTTGAAATTATAGATTATGTGATGAAGTTGATGTTCCCAAGTGTAATGAGCAACAGCAGAAGATAAAAAGATTATGAATGCAGACACATGAAGAAAGCATTTAGAGGACCAAACAGAGTGAAACTTAATGAAATTTGATACACTTGTTACAAAATTGATCCAGGAGAAATAAAATTAGAGGTTTTTAATATGTACTAAACATTTTCCAATCACATTCATTATCTAGGTAATTAATTGTTCTTGTGAAAACAGGGTCGTCTTATATTCAGACCAATATGGCAAAACAAGTGTCTCTGTTGAGGTTGCCTCTTGGAAAGCAGTTCAGAATCTATAATTTTGTATTACTGTTTCAAAATTAAGGTTTTTTCCGAATTGAAAGTGTATTAAAACCTGAAATGCCATTTTAGTTTTGGAGCAGCAATAATTTTATGCCTCATGGGCCTAAAATGTTGAGCTCCTGCAGATATGAACATACAGGTTGTTACAGAATTTGACTGACAAACTTTCAGGAATTACAGAGGAGTTTTAGGTGACCAATTTGATATAGGTCACTGAGGCCATAAAATGGGCCACACGTCTAGTGCTACTGCTTACCAAGCGGGGTACCTGGGTTCGATTCCCGCTACCGGCATGGGGATTTTCTCCCACTAGGAGACCTGCTCTGGTCTTGCGTGGTCCTGAGGGGACAATAGAGAACCTACTTGATTGAGAAATGATGTAGGGGGATGTAGCGTTTGGGTGGTAGACCTTGAGCATGAGGGACCTGGGCACTGACCACGTCACACCTCTAGTGCTGCACTCCACTCATGATGCCTGTGGTAGGCAGAGGTGGAGGATGCAGCATTTGGGTGGTACACCTTGGGCAGGAGGGACCGGGGCACTGACCACGTCCCACCTCTAATGCTGCACTCCACTCATGATGCCTGTGGTAGGCAGAGGTGGGGGATGCAGCATTTGGGTGGTACACCTTGGGCAGGAGGGACCAGGGCACTGACCACGTCCCACCTCTAGTGCTGCACTCCACTCATGATGCCTGTGGTAGGCAGAGGTGGAGGATGCAGCATTTGGGTGGTACACCTTGGGCAGGAGGGACCAGGGCACTGACCACGTCCCACCTCTAGTGCTGCACTCCACTCATGATGCCTGTGGTAGGCAGAGGTGGAGGATGCAGCATTTGGGTGGTACACCTTGGGCAGGAGGGACCAGGGCACTGACCACGTCCCACCTCTAGTGCTGCACTCCACTCATGATGCCTGTGGTAGGCAGAGGTGGGGGATGCAGCATTTGGGCAGGAGGGCTGCTATGCCGCAGTGTTAACATAACCTCTTTTGTTTGCGCTTGTTTTGCAGGCATCCATAATATTTCAAGTATTTAATGCTCTCTTGTTTAAGTTTGCCTTTGTTGATGTGAATAACTTGTCACATTAAGTTTTACATCATTATGTAACTGCTTAGTTTGTGAATAGGTCCTTATAACCTTTGAGTTGATACTTGTTTTGAATAACTCAAAATGAGCAGTGAACTAGTATGTCACCGAGTGTCTGTACTTCAGAGGTATTTATGACCATGCTATGTTCATGCATTTCACATGAACAAGTACTTAAACTTTCAAGGGGTTCAATACACATGTACGTCATTTATCTGTTTCACCTCTTGGATGAGTCTGAATCCAGCATGGTAATAACCATTACTACAGCTAACTGTTGTTTGTGTGTCTGATATGTATGATTCTGTATGTCGAACTGGAGGTATAGTTCTTACAAAGTTAAGAAAAAGCACAAAGAATGTAGCAGTAATGACCTGAAGAAGGTAGCGTGGTTGCTACCACAGTGTCCTTGCAGCTTGGGGAGAGTCGCTGGCTACATGGCTATGCTGCCATATTGTATTGTGTTCAACTCGCTGTCAGCTGTACATTGAAATCCATTTAAACTTGAGCTACTTTAATGAGCTATAAATTCCTTCTGAAAGCCCTTAGAAATGTGAAATTTGTTTTGATGATCTCAGTGGCTCAGGGGGAATCTGTACCACTGTCCATTGTTGCCTGTTTTGTTGATTTGGATGGATTTATGAGCATTGTTGACATTAAATAAGGAAATAATGAAGCTATTAACAGTGAAAAAATAAGAATCTAAAGTGAGAAGAAATTAAAAACTAAAAGCTTCACTTATCTTAGTAATATTGCAAGATCTTTTGCAGCTAACACATTTCAAGTTAACTCCAACTCATTCTCAAAGCTATACAGACAATTTACCATAGCTATTGATGCTCATTTTAATCACCAATCTCTGAAAACAAAAACATATAAATACAATCTATTGGAGGTATTTCAAAATTCATAATTTGGTTCCTATTTTTTAAAATAAATATCTTTTCCCAAACCATTAAATCTATGGGTCCACTTAATTGTTTTAATAATTTAACCTCTGGATTAATTTCTGATTAAATGACCAAAAATGATCTGCCACAGCAAACATTCAAGCAGTAATTCCTGAGTATCCTCAAAAAATGGCAGTTCCTTCAACCTTCAGGTTGATTACAAGATATGATTGTCTGGCAAAACATTTAAACAGAATTGGGATATATTCTTCACCACTCTGTCCTCTATGTGATCTGCAAGAGAAAATGGACCGAGACAACCTTCAAATATGCCCGGCCACTTCTAGTGCCCTCCCCATCCATCAGTGAAAAATATTGGAGAGCAAGAGGATTAATGACCTCATTGTCAGAAATCCAGCATTAGCCAACAACAACAAATGTTTGAATACAAGCAAGAAGACTCCAAAGAAATTGTTGCATTGACTGAACCAAAAGACAAGACTATTCTTATGGCAAATGTGAAACAGCTACAAAGAAATTGGGATTGTAACTATACACAGTGCATATGGTGTAGCACCAATTGAAAGAAGCAAGTAATGAAAAACGAATGCGTTATTGTCAATGGTTTCAGGTTTTTTTATTTCACGTCCTGACATCTTCTCCATAACTCCATGAATCTATTAGTAATGAAATAAGCAACATTGGTGAGAATGGTCTTGATAGAACATTTCACGAGTGCAGGTATGCTTCCAATATTTGTTCTGAGGAACAAGGAACAATGTTATCTGCCAATTGTGTATTATATTCTCCCAAAGTTATACTTGTGTCTTATTATTGGTTCAAAAGTTCTAGCCCATTCACATTTGTATGTTATATTAATATGAGCTTAATCACAGTAAAACGTAACTCAGCTCACAGAATACCGTTATCTGGAAGTTGACAACATAGCACTTGTTGATAGGAAAGAGACAGAGAAGAGACAGGCTTTGAGGTGTCCATACCCTCCAGGACCCACCCCATACAACTGAGCCATATCAAATGTTAGTGGCTATACACTTCTACTTAGAAGCAGCACATTCTTGTACCTCTTCTAAATATTGTGAGAGATATATCACTGTCTGTTGTTGATAAGGCATTATTCCAGAAAGTACAAAACTCATAACTTTGACAATAATGGAATGGTAGCCTGTTTTGCACTTGTGGAAATCATTAGGTAACTTGAAACCTTGTCATACCAAGGTGTCCCTATAGTATCCCTGTGTAAGTCCTGAAAGTTTGTTGGAGCTCTGTAATATACTGTATACCAGGAGAGCAAAAAACCCCCAAACTACATATGCGATGCATCCTCTGCACTTGTTGCCATCTGACAGTGTATAAAAGTGTGGATGAAACCATACAACATTTTTAAAACTACTTTTGAAGGCTTTATGAAAGAAGATTACTGAAACTGGTCACCTTCGTCCATACATACATTTTTGGCACCTGTTTAGAACTATCCATCACTCACCATAGTTCACATTGAGAAATTCTGGCAGAAATTTTGTTTTAATTCTTTCAGGGTATGTAGGTTTGTCTAGTACACTTTGTTTTAAGTTACCCCAGAGATAGAAATCACTTATTGGAACTCTCCACTAATGGTGCACTAGATACCAATTTTTTCATCATGAACGGGTCCTTCATTAACAATATGAGCTTTAGGGCCAATTCTTTTCAAGTCAGCAGTTGGCACCCAGACATATGTGAATACAATTTTCTCCCCTTTTTTTAGAGAATTAACAGACAGGGAGCTTGATTTTGCCTTTTTTCAACAAGACTCTACAACAGTTTACATGGCCAATTTTTTTATGAGAACAATTAAAAGTGTGTTTGAGGACAGAATTGTGGCCCCCTGACCTGACCTAACCTACTATCTCTGGGGTAACTTAAAACATAAAGTGTACAAGACAAAGCCACACACACTGGAAGAATTAAAACAAAATATCTGTCAGGAAATTACCAGTATTTCTGAACGTGAGCTACGGCGAGTGATGGATAGTTTCCTAAAGAGGTACCAAAAATGTATGGACAATGACTGTGGTCAGTTTCAGCATCTGTTTTCATAAAGTTGGTATGTAAAGTGTTTAAAAGTAGTTTTAACAATGTTATATGGATGATATGCAGCTTTCTATGATAGTGGCAGATGGACAGACAAAACACCGCACAGCCAATATAACACAAATACATACTAAGAATTATCACTATAAATATTGCAACTCAGCACTATGTATCTAACTGTAAAGTCCATTTTTAGGCTGAGAAAAATACAAAGGTGCTAGTTAGAACAGCAACATAATAAGTCAAATATCTCTAGTTGAATCACAGCTGGGCATTGACTGTTTTAAATTAATTGTGTTTTGTTTTGTAAAAGTATTTACTTTGAAGATATTTACAGAAGGTGACAGTGAATACATGACATATTAAGGCTACAAGAGAGCTTCTCCACAGCACCATATTCCATCAATATCAGGCTGAGGGAATTTAAAAACTATTAAAATCATAAGCAAGTAAATGTAGCAGGTAGTTATAATTGAAGTGACAGAGTTCAGTGTGTTGCAGCATGAGTTATAATGAAGAAACGTCCTAGATAAGGATAATGAAGCAATATGCTCCCAAATTGTGCCAAAAAGCCAGTTTTAAATCTTACCACCAGGTGAGAATGTGGTGCTATAACCAGTTGGAACATAGCATGGCCACAAAAATTGCACAAAGGTTCAAACATTGTTCAACAATTTGGTTGTATTGAGTCAGTTTTTGACGCTTCATCACTTACTTTTAGTAACAAAAACATGTTTGATGACCTTTTACTCCCATCCTCTGTTGCTAGTCAACTGCATTATTCATTGTGGTGGATGGTGTGTCCCTGGTGGTGGCTGGGTGAACTTCTGCAGAAGTATGTCGCTAGGCACGATAATGTGTTTTCTGTTCTTACAAATATAAAAGTTTTCCCAAATTGTGAGTTGTATTTATTTGGAAATGTTTTTAGTATTATCATATTTCTGTTTATGTTGTGTTGATCTTTTCAAAAAATGCCAAGCTACTGCTGATTTGTCGTCCTGTTTTTGCTTTATGTTACTGGCATGTTCTTCTATTTTTGTTTTTATGTTTCTCTCAGTTTTCCAGGTATAAATTTTTTTTCACATTCCTTACAGTTTATGCAGCATACTTCTGGTTTGTTCCCCTATGGGACGTCATCTTTTAATGTAGAATTTAATGTTTTTGGTGGAGTAACTTTTTTGAGGCCAAAATGATGTCATATTGCTTGAAGGTTTCCTAAAATTTGTTGAATGGTATGTGAGTTTTTACTTTCTCTGCTGGTAAGCAAAGGAAGTATTACATTCCACCCAAAAATTCAATGTCAAGATTTCACCAGAAATATGTTTTGAGATCCCCTGAATCCAAAAATAGCATTTTTAGAAAAAGGCCCGTGTGTGTGTCAGTCTGTGCACAGCATAACTGAAAAACAAAAAGTTGGTTAAAAACTAAAATTGGTATTTAAGTTTAATGTCTTTCAAGGATGCGACACAAAGATTTTGAAGAAAATAGCCCCACCTTAAACTACACTTTACATGGAAAAATTTTTGAAAATTTTGATTTTCTTGAAAATTGCTCTAACGATTTTGATTAAAATGCCATATGTTTAAGATATCTGTATGACAAATGAAATGTATATTTTGAATTTTCTGGCTATAGCCTATGTAGTCCTGTTTACTCTGGATGACTTGAATAACTCGTAAACCGTAAGACAAAATTGTACTCTACAAAAAGTGTAGATCGTGCTAAAACACATAATTTGTGTCTGAATAAATTTTTTTGTAGAGTGAACCATTTCAGAGATATTCCTTGCTATTTGTGTCAGTTTCGGAAAACTTGAAACTTTAGTGAAATGGAACACATTGTTCATTTTTACTTTCTCTACTGGTAAGTAGGGGAAATATTGTATTCCACCCAAAAATTAGATGTTGAGATTTCACCAGAAATATATGTTTTGAGACCCCTTGAATCCAAAAAAAAAGCATTTTTAGAAAAAGTTCTGTGTCTGTGTGCCTGTGGACAGCATAACTCAAAAACAAAAAGTCGGTTAAGAACCAAAGTTGGTGTTAAAGTTTAATGTCTTTTAAGGATGCGACACAAAGATTTTAAAGAAAATAGCCCCACCCTAAACTACCGTTTACATGGAAAATTTTTCAAAAATTTTGATTTTCTGGAAAATGGCTCTAATGATTTTGATTAAAATGTCATGTTTGAGATATTTTTATGACAAATGAAATGTATATTTTGAATTTTCTGGCTATAGCCCCTGTAGTCGTATTTACTCTGGATGACTTTTGCATAATTGGTAAAGCATTAGAGATAGATCAAATCATACTATACAAAAAATGTAGATCTTGCTAAAATACACAATTTATGTCCAAATATTATGTCCATTTGTTTTGCGTGTTAAATGTGCAAAGAGAACGGAATCTTAAAACTTTAAAAGATGTTACTATTGCTCAAAGCCTACTGTATTCTAATATTCCCCTTGCACCAACAAGGAAATAAGCAATAAAATAATTTGTACAAAGTTTATCTCAACTAACGCAAAGAAGATATAGGAAAGAATGGTTAGTACAAGAGTAGAGAAAGTCATGTGAATGCAACACATCAGATATTTTTACTTTCTTACCTTTTGATGATTGTGCTGGATTTTCTTACTCTCTGCTGTTGGCTCTGTTTATCTTATGCACCTTTTCCTTATGAATCCATTTTCTATACCTTGCTCAAAGTAATACTACTATTTCTTTATGGGGGCGTTAATGTGTGTGCAGTGCTGTTGAGTACTGCATGTAGGTGTGGCAGGAGATCGTAACTGTTTTGCTTTATGTGGCTATTGGTGTGTGTGGGTTTGCTGTAGATGCAGTTTAAACCAGCAACAGATACACCTCACTGTATGACAAGAGAGAGCAAATGGTTTTGAAACTTACAGTTAGGAGTAAAAGGGATAGGGAAGATAATATGTTAAGTGAAATTAAGTATGTGATTATAAAAGTAAAACCAAGTAAAGCAGGGCACATGGGTAGAAAGAAAGGGAGGAAAGTGTTAAATAGTCAGTGATTATAGGAAATATTAGGAAACAAGAAAAAAGATAGAAAGAGGGAAAGAAAAAGATTATAAAGACAGATAGCTATAGGCAGATAAAGAATAAACAGATTTAAGACAAAAAAGAAAAGAGAAAGACTAGAAATAAAGTACAATAACAAAGACGAGCAGGATCCAAACATGTCCAGCGACAAAATGTAATTGTATAAAATGTGTTACAGAGAGCTGTCCAAGATGAACGGGCTAGGGCCCAAGTTCAAGGACAACTCAAATTATATACAATTAGAACTAAATAAATAAATATTTAAATGCATTCCTTAATTAATGTGTGTGCAAGATTTGTGACTTCTGTAATCGTTGTCTTGCCACACCAAAGAATGTCACTTTAATTATTATTATCTCCTGACATTAACTAATCCTAGCCAACACTATTGCATTGAGTGTATAGTTTAGTTGCATTGTTGTGTGTACACACAGGTATTGAGTGCGGTGCATCACAAACTGATCGACGAGGATGAAGACAAGATACTGCCACACAATGAACCTTAATGGTACTCAATAATATAATGCACTTATTGTGTTGCTTTGTTTGTGTGACCTTAAGCACTTTTGTGATTATTGCATGAAGCCATCGCTTATCTTTTTCTTTCACAGGCTCTTGGCTGTATTTCTCCACAATTTTCATAATGTCCAGTTTTAAATGTCAAACTTGTGTCTAAAAACTTAACATATCTTACCTGCAGCCGCTTAATAATGGCTACTTATCCAATGCAATAATAATAATAATAATAATAATAATAATAATAATAATAATAATAATAATAATAATAATAATAATAATAATAATAATAATAATAATAATAATAATGATGATGATGATAATGATGATGATCATAATAATCATAATAATCATAATAATAATAATAATAATAATAATAATAATAATAATAATAATAATAATAATAATAATAATAATAATAATAATAATAATAATAATGTCCAAACAATGTTACAGTAGCAATACATGATTGTATTATTATTATAATTACCAACCTAAGGTTACTTAAAACCTGGAACATAAAGTACTTAGAATACAATAATTTATCTCTGAGATTCCCATGTGGTGGTCTAACTGGGAAAAGTACGAATCAACTGGGGAATTTAATGTCGTACTGGAAAGTTGACCATGGTAGCTTAGCGGTTAAAGCAGCTGCTCAATAAGCACAAGATCCATGGTTCAAATCCCGGCTATGGCATTGAATTAACATAATTTATATAATTACAACAAATACTGTGTGTTCCTTGACTGGCCGGACAGCCCCGCGGCAGCACCCACCCCGGCGAGGATCGGTGCTCTCTCCGCCAAAGTTACATGTAAAGGACTGGCAAGTCATGGGTACATAATACTAACAACTATACTAAGTTGATTTAGACTTACCTTAATCACATCAGATGTTGAAATTGATGACCTTCAACGTGAACATATTTCCTATATCTCCGAAAACAATTCTGGTTTACTTGCAAAAGTTCATATTGACTGATTGCCTGTATTTCTCTTGTGATGTTGTCCTTCAATTCTTGTAACTTCTGCAGGTTTAACGTGTACACTTTATTCTTAAAGTTCCCTATAAGTAAAAATCGCATGGAGATAAATCAGGAGATAGAGAGGGCCAGAATCCTTGACTAATTATTCAGTCACCATACACACTTCACATTTCATGCATAAAATTCACAGCAGTGTGTACTATAGCTGAATCCTGCTGAAACTAGCCACACAATCTTTCATTTCTTGTTAGTTGCGGGAAAAAATAATTTAAAATAGAATTTATATTAGCATGTGAAAAAAAGGTTACCAGTAGTGTACAAAAATCTATAGTTAATCTACCATTTTATGCAGCTAAAAGATTAGTCAGCTCTGAATTCAAAAAAATATTGCAAAATATTGCTATGAAAAATCAAAGAATAAAAGATGGGAACTACCAAACATTCAAATAGTAATTCCGGAGTATCCTCAGTTGCAACCTTCAGGTTGATTACAGGACATGATTGTCTGGCAAAACATTTAAACAGAATTGGGATATATTCTTCACCAATCTGTCCTCTATGTGATTGCAAGAGGAAATGGATCGAGACCACCTTCAAATATGCCCAGCCACTTCTAGTGCCCCATCCATCAGTGAAAAATATTGGAGAGCAAGAGGATTAATGACTTCATTGTCAGAAATCCAGCATTAGCTAACAACGTATTAGCATGTGAATCAACTGTTGTGTCTTAAATATGAGACTAATAATTCCACGCATGGTGAGGAACTTAATGAATAATATGGTGATTTTCGGTAACCCAGTAGGTATCAATTGTTCAGAGTAGAAACTGACCTTGTATTGAAGATAAAACCAGGCTTCATTAGAGAAGAATGTTAAAGATGGTTTCGTGTTGCCGTTATGAACAGACTGCTAAAACCAATTGCAATAATTAACCCTACTTACAGGATCTTGTGGTTGTAAAGCATAGACTTTTAAGTTTTAGAGGTTTCGTTGACGTGAATGCTAACATCTTGGAAGTGCTAACCTCTTGTGCTAAACGTCTGTGTGATTTTTATTTATGGGGAACAGTAAAAAATAAAGTTTACACATTAAATCCGCACACGTTAAAAGAATTAAAGGATAATATCATGAGAGAAATACAGTCAAGCAGTCAACATGAACTTTTGTATGTAAATCAGAATTGTTTGCGGAGATATAGGGAATGTGTTCACATTTAAGGTCATCTGATGCGATGCAGGTAAGTCTAATGCAAGTTAGTACTGTAGTTAGTGTTTCATATCCATGACTTGCCGGTCTTTTATGGGTAACTCTGGCAGAGAGCATGTCAGTCCTGTCCCAGTCCTTAGCCGCTGCAGGGCGGTCCAGCCGGTTAAGGAATGCATTCATTAAATCGTACAAGGTATCTTAGAATATACAGGCCACACATTAGTTCCTGACAAATGAGAGGCTAGATGCAAGCACTTTATGTGAACGCTGGAACACAGAAGCAGAAACGACAGTTAGATGGTAGATGTTGCTCTCATGTTTCTGTGCTCAAGAAGTACAGTAACTACAAAGTAAATTATAACACTTCCAATGATGTCAGCCACATGTATTATAATATCAATATCTGTAACTGTTTACACTTAATTTGCTTGTATTTCTTCTATACCCAACATTTCTCCTTCATTTTCTTCACTGTCATCTTCATTATCTCTCATTAATATACTGGCAGTGATATGAACCCGTACCACATAGTCAACTGTACCCTGCATTTTGTTTGAAGCACAACACAGGGAAGCAGAGCTGTTTGTTGACTTGTTTATTAAGAGTAGGCTAGCTGTCTGGATCTTCGCTGAAGGTCATTTGTCAAGAACTAATGTGCAACCTATACGGCATGTTTGGAAAGTCACTGTGCAGTTACAACATATTGTGACCCTGGCTGCAGCACACAACAGTCTGAATATATACATATCACTTTCAGTAGCCTTTATCAATTGATAATTCACTAAACAGTTAAATATTATGCAACAATGGCACAGCTAGGAAAAAACCAATTATACCTGTAGTCTCAGATGCACAGTTACTTTACAAACAACTGTATTAACAAAATAACTGGTGAATTAATATTCATTTAAAAAAATTAATTTATGCAATAAAATGGATTTTGGGTTAGGAAGTCATACAATTTGCTTTATTAGAGCTTATTGAAGAGTGTGATACTAAAGTACATCATAGCTGTTCGTTACTTTAGTTAACCTGTGATGTGGTGCCTTTTGTTCCTTGTATTGTATGAGTGAACATATATTTGTGTGTACTAATACAGATTAACAATAGTTTTTTAAAGAGAGCTTTACAATGAGCTAGTTTTGGTGACTTAGCGATGATTCATACTAGTTTCTTCTGTAGTAGTAACATAAGACTGCTTCCCCAGAGTAGTATTCCATATGAGTAAAGGCCGGAGGGAGGCATGTGCGTGTTTCCATAGGTATACTGCACATGGACTTTACTGTTATCACTCGTGCATGTAAACAACTGCAGGTAGATACAGTGTGACCATTAAAACTGCCTCACTGCAGACAACCTATAAGCATCATATGAACACTATCACTCCACATCTGCAACACACTGCAAGAAGAAACTACACTTTGACCCTGCATTGGCGGCGCCGTGGCCAAGCAGTTAGCGCGCTCGCCTACCACCTAGGTGGCCCGGGTTCGATCCCAGGGACCCGCATGTGGTATTCGTGGTGGACGAAGCGGCGTCAGGGCGGGTTTTCTCCGGGTACTCCGGTTTCCCCCGCCATCTCATTCCACCGGTGCTCCACCTTCATGTATCATCAGTGTCACCGCCTGCGGTGCCGTAGTAGTAAAAGCGGGCGTTAAACACTACAACAACAACGACCCTGCATCTGCATACACTTGCAAGGCAAAGCTTCACTAGTTCGCAGAGTACTACATTACATTATTTTCGACTCTTGCTTCTAGTGGCAGTTGTTTGCACATTTGATGGTTGTGCTGTATTTCTAACGTCATTCATACTCTGCATCCAGCTAACCTGTATCACATGCAAATGCACATCCCTCCGGCCTGAGATAATCTCATATCAGATTATGCTTTTAAAGAGAGCAAAATATACTGATCTTACATAGTTATCCATAACATCAATATAAACTTGTTCTTTGTGATCCGGCCAGAGTTTTGTGAAAATAGTCTCATCAGAGTAAATAATTATGCACAATTTGAGAGGTAGAACCGGAACTTAAAAATTCAATGCCACAACTGGGATTTGAACCACAGACCTTCCGCTTACCGGGTGGCTGCTCTAACCACTGAGCTATTGTGACAAACTGCCAGAATGGCATTAAATTCTCAAACCAGTTCGCATTTCTCCTGGTTCAAATCCCAGTTGTGGCATTGAATTTTTAAGTTCCGGTTCTGCCTCTCAAACTTTGCCCACACACGGCTTGTGTGTTTAAAAACACCAACAGTAAGTTTGTTAGCATAAATAAATAATAATTATGCACAAATTTTTGTTGATTAAGGAAAATGCATCAGGTGTTCTTTGCTTTATGTCCTGCAAACATTTTTTATGAGTTCTGACATAATTGTGATATTTCATGCTATACAAAATCACAGGTATAATCCAAACGTACAAAAATAACTTTAAATACCATATAAGCATCAGGAACACATAGATTCATTTGAAATATAATGAAAAAAATTTAATTCCAAATATATTTACTATGCATGAGGTGACATCAATGGCAGACAAGTTGCCTCGCTGCCAACATTGCTCCTAGAGTCACCTTAATCTTTGTTGCCAACATTATAAAAGCCAATATACTGTCATGCATACTTCATTGATAACCATATCAGTAACCCCAAGGATCAAGTTTCCTTCTACGATGTGGCTGTAAAGATATTTCCAGCTTCTGGTTTTACATGTGTCGATGTGAACCACTTGGCTGGCACAGACTATTTCGCCTCTGTTGATGTATTTGCTGTCCATTGAGCATATACACACACCTCCCACTGTAGCTGAACCAATCAGATATTGTTTTATGGCATATGTTTGTGTCTCATATTTGAGACACAAACATATGCCATATACATATACATATTTGTGTCTCAATTTGCTCGTATGAAAATGTGTGGACATAGCTAAGCGTACGTATACCTTTACCAACCTTACTGCAATGTAAACAACAGCATGTGTTTGAGTATCAGTTCATTGGTGGATGGAACACCACAACTTCCATGTCAGCAGGCACCAATGAAAATATAGTCAAGTTAACTAACATACAAAACAGCATTAAATTTAAAATAACTACAAGAATTATTTGCAAAAACAGTTTGAAAATCTTATAGTGAGAATAAATGGAATACATTAATTTGCAAACTCAGTATTATTAACTGCGATGTGAAATGCATGCACACACAGACACAGAAGGAAGTGAAGAAACAGAATGTACATTTTGTTCAGAATGGCGGTTGCCATGGAGTATGTAAAGTACTGCCAAGGGAAACCATTATGAAGTGGTGAAAAGCTAATTGTTTTATATGTATTTGCAAAGTGTTGTGAGAAATATCCAACCGTGACTATTCAAAAAATAACAGATTTTACTGCAGAGCTTACTGTTGTCCGTCTGGAGTATCACCTGTGCTTAGAGTGAAATAGTGCATGAAGGTCACCTACCTAAACCAGGTAAAACGCATAAGAGACAAAAGCCAGTGACTGAAGTGCAATGTGATGAGTTCGTGAGACGTAAAGTTCACCACTTTTTTGCAAGGAATGAGCCACTTACAGTAACTAAAGTGCTTGCTTTTGTGAACAGTGATCCTGACTTGCACAATTTTAAAAAGACAAGCATTCACACTTTTATCTTCCTTTCATAGAAGTTTGAAAACAGTGTTGTAATTAATTTAATTTAAAAGGTGAGTCAATTAATAACACTGAACAACACTTAAAACATAATTTTCCGGAATGCGTTTTGAAGGTTAACTTTCCTCCATTATCAACCGAACAATAACTGGGAAAGTTAACCTTCGAAACGCGTTCCGGAAAATTATGTTTTAAGTGTTGTTCAGTGTTATTAATTGACTCACCTTTTAAATTAAATTCACACTTTTGTTTATTTAACATTACTTTAAACAATTCCCAAATCATAACTGCCAACTACGTTTTATTTGAGGGGGATTTAGTTGTTTAAATGTGCACTGCATATGATACATTATTTAATGTGTTATTCTTTATTTTACACAACAGTGTAGAACATATTGGCTACTGTTTTCCTTCTATAGCTGTAAGCAAAAACTGCTAGATGGCAGCAGTGTTCCCAGAAGCTTCTCACGTGGTGATGGCAGTTCTCATGATGCACATGTTAAGTCTGCCAATCGTAGGGACCTGCAGTTTAAAGTAAGGCTGGCGAAGGTATAGGAGTACTTGGGCAGGTGGTAACCTAGAGTTCTTGAGCTAAGAACCCCTTGCCACAGAGTGTGAAAACTTCATTCCCTTGCCTACATGAAAGTAGCTCATATCTGTGATCGCATTTCATAACGGTGTGAAGGGGGCATCGCACGTTCTTAATAAACTTTCATCATATAGCAACTACATGCATTGTGACACAATGTTGCAAGATAAACAATATTAACACACAGCAGTGAAACACAATTTACATTTACGAAGTTTATTTACTGAACAGCAGGGACCAGGCACAATATTCATTTATACAATAAACAGTAAAGGTAGCTTACTTCTAAGAATATCGTCTGGGGCATTGGTGTAAGTGGTTGGCAGCAAATGGCTCTGCATCTATCGAGATCACCTGCACTGCTATATCTGGACAATTTCGGTAGGTTACATCAGCACCTGTCCAGCATTGGACTTAGAAAAAAGTTTTGTGGGACATAAAGTAAAGAATATACAGCTTTTTATAGAAATAGTTTGAAATAGTTTTCTTTTATGACATAGAAAACAAATATTTTACTGTGTTTCAATTAATGGAACAGACTGTATAAATTAAAATGATGTTTGTTGTTGGTGTTTTCAAAGAATGAGCAACTCCTGATGGGCGAGTGCAGCAACAGTTGCTCCTATCTTCCTGGAATGTAACAGTGAACACAGAAATTGTCCCTTTTTATGATCTCAAAGTTTGAAGGGAACTGCAGTGTGCTGTAAATTGACAGTTTGCTTTATAACATGCTTCTTTCTCTATGTACTAACTGTAAATATTTTATATGCACTAATGTAGTGACTGTACAGCGGCTGTGAAAATAGAATAATTTATTTTGAAATGTCATGAAGATATGCTTTGCATGTTTGTGTTTAATAAATAATATCACTTGAATGTATACTTCTATTTTTTCTAAACTATTTAAGGCATACTGGAGGTAAATTTTCAAACTTATACATTTCTGATCACTTTTTTTAGTTGATTACTAATAAAATAGTATATGTACCAAATTTAATTTCAAAAGTCTATTAGTTTATAAGCTGCAAACCTTTTTTATAATTCTTAACTGCGCATAATAAAAACTGTTCCATATGCAAAAGAGTTTGAGATAAAGTTTTATATTATATTAATTCAATATTTGTGTGATGCTGAACGAAGTTATATTACATAAAAGATCATCACAATAGTGTTATATAGTTTTAAATAGCGTCCATTAGTGATAGTACACATTTTTTATCAAAAACATTTTTTACTCACTTTAGATCACAAGTATCAACATTTTTTAACCCATTTGTATCATTTAATGATCAGGCTCGCATGCATCCTTTTGGCACATGAATCATATGAAGAGCTCAGCTTACTATACTGCATTGCTCCATATAATTCTATATAGTTCAGGTTCCTTCTCATTAATGTCATTTGTATACATCTGGAATGAAATGCTAACATGTGCTGTTTGTAATTCCAATCAGTATGACGTAACCTACTATGTTTCAGTCAAGGAAAAACAATTTTATCTTAGCATTATTCCACCCGCCATCATGGCTGCGAAAGAAATTTGTGCAGATGACAAGGAGGGTTTAAGAAAACTGATACAAAGTGTATTAGAGAGTGACAGAGAAAGTTGTGGTTTTTCTGAATATGAAACAGAATCTGAAGAAGGTTCTGGTGACAGTAATAATGAATCTAGTGCAGAAAGCAGTAAAGAAGATAATTATGAAGCCATTGATGATGCACTAAGTCCTTTGAAAAATTGACATTACGACACAGGAAAATAAGTTTGACCGGAATTGGACTAAAACTGACAACCCCAGTCTCTTCCCTTTTACTGCAAATAGTGGTATTTGTGAAAGCTTACTGAACAAGCATACATCAGAGATGCTGTTATTGGTCTTTTATTAATCCCAACAGTTTTATTATTATTGATCCCTCCACGAAGAGCAATTGTATTAACATTGTATACAAGTTAAAACAATGTATAGCTTATGCAGATGATATTCTTATTATTGCTAGAACAAAAAAAGACAGCAATAGGAACATTTCAAAGGTTACAGGAAGAGTCTGCCCAGTTCAAACTCTTGATAAACATGGAAAAAACAAAATTTCTAAAATGTTCTAAAGGACCAAATAACTTGGAAGATTTAATAATAAACAGCAATGTAATAAAACCTGTAAAATCCTTTAAATACCTCCGGTCTGTAATAAATAATGATAACTCTATAGAGGAAGAGGTGAAAGAGAGAGAGGGATTCATGGTAATAAAGCATATTTCATGTATAATAATTTATTCAAAAGTAAACATAACTATAAGTGCAAAATTAAGAATTTGTAACACAGTCATAAAACCTACAGTCACATATGGCTCTGAAACATGGGTATTGAAAGGATCACAAAAGCAGAAGTTATCAATATTTGAAAGAAAGATATTAAGAAGAATTTTTGAACCAATTAAAGACAGAGGACAATGGAGGACTCTGAGAAATGATGAGTTAAATAAAAGAATAAAAAAAATGAACAATTATTACTTTAATTTAAAAGGTGAGTTAATTAATAACACTGAACAACACTTACAACATATTTTTCCGGGACGCGTTTCGAAGGTTAACTTTCCTCCATTATCAACCTGACAATAACTGGGTTTCCATGGTGTTTCATGGTGCAGATGGTGATGCTTCTTCTGGTGTTTCTTCTGGTGGCAGTTCAATGAACTTACTGAAAATGTCTCTCTGAGGAATGTCAAAATTAAATACTCGGTTTCTATTTTTTAAAATAAAGATTTGTTCCCATGTGGACAGTTCTTGTTTTCCGGTTATGTGTTTGAGAAGTTTCGGTTCTAGCTTTATGTCATGATTTTTTGTCCAAAAGTGAAATGCAACCGCTGATTTTTCTAATTGTTTACTCTTAATGTTTCTAACGTGTTCCTTGGATCTAATGCATCACCATCTGCACCATGAAACACCATGGAAACCCAGTTATTGTCCGGTTGATAATGGAGGAAAGTTAACCTTCGAAACGCGTCCCGGAGAAATATGTTGTAAGTGTTGTTCAGTGTTATTAACTCACCTTTTAAATTAAATTAATTACAACAACACTGTTTTCAAACTTCTATGAAAGGAAGATAATTATTACTTTCATTACAGCACAGAGACTTAGATGATCGGACATTTGTATAGAATGTCAAATTGGGTAAACATGACAAAAGATCGCATTGAATGGAAGAAAATTGTAGAGAAGGCCAAATCATAGTCAATGAAGTTGTAGTGCCTATTAAGAAGAAGATGTCTCAAGTGCTAAAATCGCACATTCAGTTGTACTGGAGCAAAAATCAGTGCCTTGACACCCCAATTTTTCGTGCAACAATGACTAGGGGGAGGTTAAAACTGATTTCCCGTTTCTTTCACACACTACAGCAGTAATAGAACAAGAGTATTGGTGTGTTTATGCTTTTAATATTGTACATGCAAATTTTTAGCAAAGAATACTCAATGGGTGATTTTAAATTAAGTTTTTAAGTATAAAACTGTTACCACCTTCACAGTCAGGGGATTTAAATCTGATTTCTTGGTTAGTTGCCAACGCATGTCAAGTACTATCTTCTTCTTCACACATTGGACATCTCCCCCTAATATATCCATTCCTTATACTCCTTAAGTATATTACTCCTGTTCTAAACATTGCCATCCCTTCTCTTCCTACTTTATCACAGATGTCAATATATTTTCTCTTCCCCAATCATTTTTCAATGTTTTATATAATTTCAGAGATCTTTTGTTATTACAGTTACCCATAATTCTTGTTTTTCAGTATCTTCAATTCTTGTTTTTGCTTCTTCCCAGAATCCCTTTTCTATTCGTCTACTATCTAGCCATAACAATCCCATACCTACTTCCTGTAAAATCTTTTGAATTTTGTATATCCAAGTCGCTCTCCCCTTTATTCTTGCTTGTGCTACCAAACACTGTTTAACGATATTCTGAGCCAGTAGTTCAGTATTCTTTCTATCGCCTTGCTTTTGTAACCTAATCTTCCTAATTCCATTAAAGCAGCCTCATTCGGTGAAGATCTAGGTAAGCCTAAAACAAGTCTACAAAATGTATCACTTTCCATCCTTCACCTGGCCCCCATATTTCTATTCCATATAGCATTCTGCTTTCTACAATTTAACCAAACACCCTTTCTAACCATTTTACTTGCATATTTGGTATTTTGTTAATACATGATCTAATAACACTCATAGCCATTTTTTCTTCTGCCAGTGCTTTCCTTTTTTGGTCACTCCATTCACCATTACTGGATAATCTTACTCCTAGGTAATCAATGTTTTTAATTACCTCAATTTCTGATTCTTCCCACCACCATTTTGCTTCTCTTTTTAGTTTGAAACCTTTTTTTACCACACTGATCTTAGATTTAGTTTTATTTATCTTCAGACCCCATTCTTTACAAACCTTGCCTATTGCTTCCAGGGCTTGTTTTAAGCCTATGCTTGTTATGGAACCTGTTACCAAATCATCTGCAAAGAGTAGACCTGGTATTTCTCTGTTATTTAGAATTGGTAAATGTATAACATTTTTACTTATTACTTCTAGAATATCATCAATAAATAAATTAAATAGCACTGGGCTTTATTTGCAACGTTGTCTAAGTCCTACGTTGTTTGGTATTTTCTCTGTTATTCCTCTGTCATATTTTATACTAAATTCATTTTCTTTGTAAATATTTTGTATTACTCTTATAAAGTTCTCGCTTACTCCTTTTTTTCCTCAATTTAATCCAAAGTGCTTCCCTAGAAATTGTATCGAAAGCTTTTATTAGTCTAGGAACAGTAAATATAATCTCCCTCTTTTGAAGTTGAGATATTTATCTACTAACATTCTAATTATAAAAATGTTGTCTACCATTCTTTTACCTTTTCTAGACCCTAGTTGAAATGCTGAGAATTTCCCTTCTTTCTCTGCCCAATTTTGTAATCTTTTTGCTAACGCTCCTGTGAAGACTTTCCTGAGTATTGAAAGTAAACTTATTCCTCTATAGTTTGCCGGATTTCACATGTCTCCTTTACTGTTGTATATTAGAGCTACTATTCCCATTCTCCAATTTTTGGGTACTTTACTCTCCTCAAAGATTAAGTTCAGTACCTGCACTAGTATTTTGGATCTAGGTCTTCTGCCCAGGCTTTCCAAAATTCCCCTGATATTCCATCTATTCTGCATGCCTTATTAGTTTTAAATTCATAATTTGCTCTAAAATTTCATTCAAAGTGAAGTTACTATCCAACATATCTATTTTCAACAGATTTATACTTATCAATTAATTTGTCCTGTATAATCAAAGTTTTAACTCCCAGAAGTCATTGAAAGAAATTGCACCATGATGTTGGTGATAAAATATTAGTTCCTCCCCTACTTTTGTTTAATTTGCTTATCATTGCCCAAATGGGTTTGCTATCATTCTGTTTTGCTGCCTCATTTAACTTTTGGCTCAACTTTTCTCCCCACACATTTCTTTTTACTTCTTATAATGACCTATATTCCAGCCTTTCTAGTAGATAATTTTCCCTGTCTATTTTATCCCCTGTTTGCCTCCAACACTTTAATTCTCTCTGTACCCTAATGAAGTTGTTAGAAAACAGGCTTTTTAAAACTAGTGCAAGGGGCAAACACTGCAGTATGCACACTTTAAACAGTTTTAGGGAGTGGAAGATATGAAACATGTACATGTCTATTGTATTAAATTGGTGTTTAAAGGAGTTTAGTAACAGTGACGTCCAAATTATACTTCTATACAGGGTATGCAAAATAACTTTCTAATTTTCTGTTGTGATAGAGGTTATAAAATTAAACAGATTTTCTTCAAAATGTGACAAAACTACAAAAGTCCAGTCTGGTTACTTTCTATCACTTTACTGTCTTCTGAAATTTTATCACAAGTACAGTTTTTTCTCGTCATTAACATCATCTACAGTCTATTCAGTGTCTTTTTTCACTTTCTCAGTGAAATAAAACTACCAAAGTTTTATCTCAAAGTATTAGACATAGTTTGATACTGAGTATCGAGAGACCCATCCCTACCTTTATAACATTACAAGGGGTGCTCAGAAATGACTTACAATTGGATTGTTTAAAAAATACTGCTCCATCTACAGGCACGTCCTCATGTAGGACAATGAACTGGTATAGCTCATGAGGCGAGATGAGCAATTCCTCTAGCTTCGCAGTGACAACTCTTCACCTGAAAGACTGATGGTGGGGGAAGTTGTGCAATCGTGTATGTGCAGAAGTCATAACGTTTCTGTCCACGAAGGCATGAAGTTGTTGTTAGCTAATGCTAGATTTCTGACAATGAAGTCATTAATCCTCTTGCTCTCCAATATTTAATATATTGATAGAGCAATAGCAGTATAGCAACCGCTTTTTAGAGAGCACCATATTTGTATGTTTTGGCGGTCACATCACTCTCTCACAACCCCCAGAATGTCTGGAGGACCACACCTGTCGTTGGTTTACGGGTCTCACCGACCTGACCGGGAGAGTTATCAAAATAAATTCACCGACCATATCCTCTGATTACCAATCAGAGGACGTATTACAGAAGGCATGAAGTCCGCTAGCATAACTTCAGTGCATATTCCTAATGACATTATATATGCATAAAACTTAGCTTTATAACAAATAAAGTGATTTGGCTATAACTATATGCCAAAAATTGCTTTCATGTGAACTGCAATTGTTTCAGCTGCACGCTATTGTGGTAATATTTACTCATTTGCAACAAGGTTACCCAGCTTCCCCCCCCCCCCCCCCCCCCCCAATCAGCCGTTGTAGATAGGGTGCAGATAGGGATGAAAGGAAAGCAGCTTCCCCTATGCGCAAGATTTGTTCATGTCTAACCTCATGACCTATACTAGTACGCTACACAGACACAAGACGGTAGTCAGTCTGGGTGGCTCATTTGGTTAGATGCTGGTCTACTGATGCCAAGATCTGTGGGTTCAAATCCAGCCCAGACCAATGGCTTTTAAGTGTGCTTAAAAATGACAGCTCCATGTCAGTAGATTTACAGGCATGTAAAAGAACTCCTGTGGGACGAAATTCCAATACACCAGCAATGCTGATATGATCAGCATAATGACAGTGTCATTAAACAACAGAATAATTTATAAAACTAGATGGTAGTTGTGAAAAGAGTGTATAGTGAAAGGACAGCACTTGTTTGTTGTTAAGTAGAGAAAGTCATGGAGAAGATGGAAAGTGACTATGATGGACGAAGATGCTCTGTGTGGTTTTCGTGGAAGGAAGGAGTCAAAAAGATGTGAAAAAACTGTGTACACATTGCATTCCATGAGACTTGACACAGTTGCAGAGTTGTTGAATAAGATCCAGATGAAGCACTGCCATACAGCTGAAAAGAAAGTCTTTGTTTGATAACATGAAGGATGCGCTTCAAGTTGAAATTTCAGCAACAATACGGAATTTGGATTTAATACTTTATTTAAAACTAATGATCCAACCAATACATTACTTAATATTCCAAAATAAAAATTAAGCTAAAAGGGGAATAAATGGCACATAAAAACCCCATCAAAATATAAAAAAAAACAGCCAATTCAAATTGTTCACCAAACAGTGGGTCTGTGATGCAGTAATGAAGTTCTCAGGTAGATGGCAGCAGTGTACTGACGGTGGTGGGGAGTATATTGACACATCCCATGTACATTGAATCATTTTTATTAATAAGGTGTAAAAAAAATCACTTGTTTTAAATAATTTCTGAATACCCCTCATATATGTATAGCCTTAGGAGCAAAGGGAAGGTGCAGTGATTTAAAACTTAATGTACTGTTTGAGAGGTAGAATGGAACTGAGAGACTCAATGCCACAGCTGGAATTTGAACCACAGACCCTCCACTTACCAGGTGGGTGCTCTAACCATTAAGCTACTGTGACAACTTGCCAGAATGACATTGAATTCTCCAACCAATTTGTATTTCTCCCGGTAAATCATTTGATGTCATTCTGGCAGATTGTCACAGTAGCTTAATCATTGGAGCACCTGCCAAGTAAGTGGAGGGTCTGTGGTTCAAATCCCAACTGTGGCATTGAATTTTTCAGTTCCAGTTCTACCTCTTAAACATTGCCCACACATGACTTGTGTGTTTAAAAACACCAACAGTAAGTTTGTTGGCATAAATAAATATTAATGCACTGTAATTACTCAACAAGTTACTCAGTCATTGTGACTGGTCCTAGTTGCAACACCAAAGGGTACTTCTACTTTATACAACATTTCCAGAACTTGTAAGGCTATCAGGGAAAGGTTAAGGAAGTCCAACATTCTGACAGTGCTTCAGAAGCTGTTGTATCAATATCAGAGGATTTTACATCTGTTATTGGGAATAATTGAGGCTGTACAAAATAATTATAAGAGGCAAAAGAGAGGATTCACCATAAGTGTTTTAGATCATTGTACAATAGTTTTGTAAAGTGCAGGGGCAGGTAAATAAAATGAATTAAATGATCATTTGAGTTCAAAAAACGAACCATGCAAGAGTAGGATAACCAAAGGACTTACTGTACATTTATGTAAAATGTCTCTGTTACAGAATTTGTGGAGTGTTCACAGTCGATTGGTGGATGCCCCATGGTTCGACTTCAAGGAGAAATAAGGATCTCTTCTTCAGAAAAACATTCTGAATATGGCTTTCCATACTTTTGTGCACTTAATGCTATAGAAAAGTGTAAGATGAGATTACATGTGATTAGAATTAATACTATGCAGTCTCATCTTGCTTTTTTCTACTGTTGATTAATCATATAAGTATACTGCAAATATTTTAACAGAGGAAGAGGAGTGAAAATAAGTGCATTGTGTGGGGGCATGTTCAAGTTTCAATACAAATACATACTTGCCAGTTTATGCAGTTTGCACAGTAGCCGAGACCTTCACTGGGCCCTAACAAAATGTATAGCACCACTAGGGATCTCTAGTAACCATGATACAAAATCTAGTGATGGAGATATGAGTTATAAAGTTAACTCCCTGTGTAAATTATTTATCTTATTCATATTCTATAGCTGCGGAATGTTTCACATTTTTGTAATAGTTCTGAAGCGTGAAATATGGACAAGAAATGTGTCCATATCATAGGAAGTGTTGTGTACTGTATGTAGTACCAGGAACAGGCAATACTACCAGGTCTTCAAGGTCTCATAAAACTGAATTCCCCATTCCATGTATGTAGCATATTTCTAAGTCCCACGTCATGTTGCGGTGCAGTTTGCACAAGTTGATATTTCCAACATGTAGCTGAGTTTATCGATAGTCTCTGTTCCATATTGTGACAAAATGACAAATCCAGTCCAGTTACTTTTCAGTTGCTGTGTTTTTCTTCCAAACCTTTGCACAAAAACAGTTCTCTTCTACTGATGTTAACAATGTCTACAGTCTTTCATGATATTAAAACTCGCAATTGTTTTCTTCTCGTAACCTTGACTCAGTTCTTTCACTGTCTTTCTTCACTTTCTATCTCTCATACACTAACTCCAGTGATACAGTCACTCAACACTCGTTAAAACTTCCTCGCTTTGACACTGCTTAACTTTCATGATGACAGCAGCACACACACACACACAGCTACGTTGCCCTCACTGACACACTGATGACTCACATGTTTAACTCCCTCCTCTGCTGTTTCCTCGCCTCCTTATATAGTGTGGATAACATAAGATGGACCTTTCTCAACTTAAACATGCTGGCCGCTGGATGCTTCCCAAAGGTTCCAGCAATCCTTTGTTATGCACTGCACTCATTGTTTTTAGTCACATATACACAAACAGTCACACGAGGGAGCCTGACTTTGAGTGCCTCTTTGTTTGCTCACCTTGCATGTGGTGTGAAGTAGCTTAGCCCTGACTATCCTTTGTTGTGTTTCACGCCCAGTGTCACAATTTATCATTTGTCTGACACAGACTATTTGTGTGTCTGACAGACGATAACATATGGTACAGCGACTATCAATAAGCTCAGCTGCATGCTGGAAATATTGACTTGTGTAAATCGCACACAACACACAGTGGGACTTAGAAATGTTCTGCTGTCCTAATGCGCTCAACCATTTTTGCCATGGCTGTATATTTATTGCAATAAAGATTTTGCATATTCTAAATTTCATGTCCTCTCAAAATCATTGTGTTTTGCTAAACAAGGAAAAGGCTTCAGTTTCAGTTGGCAAGCATGTAAATTGTAAACTGAAACATCTGCAGAGTATCTTGGACATTCCGCCATATTGTGTACTTATACTGGGAAATAATTTTACACAAATTCAAAATATTTAATTATGTATTAATTAATAGTGAGAAGTTTTAGATTATTTTTGTGTATAATATGCTCTGCTTCCTAGAGTAAATTAAAAGGAAGATTTTGAGCCAAGGAATGCCAATGCATACTTTCACAAAAATGTTTCATATTCCTTGGTTTCAATGAAATCAAATATCAAGTGTTGACTGTAAATCTAGATATAAATTCTGTAGAAGCTTTGTAAACAGACATTTGGACAGGTTTGCAATAATGTAGGATTGTGGTTGGTGGAAAACAAGAAAAAGTTATTTCATATTCTGATTCTTTTATTTAAAAATGTATACCCAAACATCTGCTGACCAAGGAGACTGGGTTCAATTCCTGGGGCTGACCTCCCCTAACCATAGGTTTTTTTCTAGTTTTCCCTGTTTGGCAAGGCAAATGCTGCAGTGGTTTGTCTTCTACCATAAATTTCCTTGTCCTCATTTCCCATCATTTTGCTTCCCATTTTAAGTTTTAGGTAGCTTTAAGAGCTGTGTAGTGTAGGTGAAATAGCACAAATGCTTACTTGTTGCAAAGTTATTCTCAGCCGTACCCAATGGCAGCCTCAGGAGGCTCAAATTCTCCCCAGTTCCACCAGAGGGAAGTCTTCTGTGAGCAGTCTCAGGTGGGTCAAGTTCTCCCCAGTTCCACCAGAGGGAAGTCTTCTGTGAGCAGTCTCAGGTGGGTCAAGTTCTCCCCAGTTCCACTAGAGGGAAGTCTTCTGTGAGCAGTCTCAGGTGGGTTAAGTTCTCCCCAGTTCCACCAGAGGGAAGTTTTCTGTGATCAGCCTCAGTTGTGATACTCATAAAGCTTGAAATTCTAAGGGACCTCTGCCATCCGCCATCTGCCTGTGTTGCTTGACCTGTGTGGGGATGGTAAGCACAAAAGATCCATATGGGGTACTTTGGTTCCTTGTCATACTTCTCCTGAACATGGTTTAAACAACCGAAAGCTCTATGCAGTTTAAGCAGAGACTGAATGACAAAATAATGATTTTCTTGTTTTGTTTTTTTGTTAAGTCTGTTTAATTATATTATGCTTTATCACTGTAGGCACAACAGTTATTTTCAATTGCATCAACCATTTCATAGTGAGAATTCTGTATCACTTCACAGAAAATGACAAAAGAGGTAAACTTGTCTATCTTTTAGGGAAGTTTTGATCTACAAATTGGTATTACTGTTAAAGATAGCAGCTTCTGTGTAGTGGTCTCTTTCTTTGCAAATATTTGCATGTTGGTTTTCCCTTTTTTTGATTTGAGCAGGTGCTTTTGTGATATAAGTGCCTGTTTTCTCAGAAACTATTGAACATAGTTAAATTAAATGCTGTTGTGGAAATACGAGGGCAGTTAAAAAGTTAACCTCCGTTGTCAGATAGTGCTGGAAGTACTGGAGATTGCACTAGCATATTTACACCGCTGTAATTCAGTGTTTCCGGCCATGTTAGCAAAAACTTCAAACTGCTATGTGTTTAATAATAAATACTGGAAGTTGATGACAGTGTTGTTGGATCACATTAAAATATGAATTTTGAGTCAGTTAATGGAGGAAAGCTAGCCTCCGAAATATGTACTGGGAAAATTTAAAAGTGAATGTTGTTTAGTGTTATTAATCAACTCAAAATTCATATTTTAATGCTATGTGTTTGTTCACCATAAGCTTACATAATGGGTGCTGTGCTAGAACATCCCCAGGATGTGATGTTAAACATTTTTTAAAACACATAGACAAGCCATTCAAAACAACCGTTGCAGTATGTCAGTGATGTGCTTTTGCTTGATCTCTTAGTGCTTGAAAAATTCTGGAAACTTTCAATAATTTTAAATGAGACAGTTTGATCGTACCTCTTATTGCTCTCTGCTGGATGATCTTCATCTCGTCAACCATATGTAGTGTCTTAAAGCATCTATTTTTTCTAGGTTTTTAAAAGCAATCTTATAACATCATGCACCTTGTATTTGGTGGGATTTTCAAGCATGGCGATTACTTTGTAATGTTATAATGAGCGAATACGTAGCAGTGTGATGTTCTTACCAGTGTTGCTGGACATATGTTGAATTGTGTTACACAGCGGTGTAAAAATGAGAGTGCTATCCCCACTTCCTCCCACACTACGTAACACAAAGGTTACTGTCCGAATGGCTCTCATAGTTTGGTATTAATAACAATTTTGGTTATTTTTAAAAAATAATTGCTTATAAATTTTTATCTGAAGATGATACAGTAATTTAGAAAATAATATGTTCCTTAATTAACCAACATTGTATGAAAGTTATATGAGTGGAGTTGGTAGACCTACGTCATTATCCTGTAAACATTTCAACCTGATAACTTAAATAGCTTCTGAGACAATGTGCCATGAATTTATCAGAGTTAACATTGGCCACACAGAACTTTTAAACTCCTATTAAATGTTCTTTACACAGTGTGTCTAAAGCCTAAACCATGTTATTCTTTATGCAACGCACTTGGGTTCAGTGTTTCTGGAACAGAATAACTTCATATGTTGAAAGTTTGTCATAAACATTGTCGATGTTACATAACTAAAAATAAGTAAATTTATGTATAAAGAAGTACTGCAGCAAGAGCTGGTATTTCAATGTCCAGGGGATGCACATTAGTCACGCACAGAAAATATTCATTTTGGGCTGCTGTGCATTTTGTCATCAGTGTCAAATCAGTTATTAATTACGTAATTATACAACTGAAATTTAAACAACTATTTTGGTTGAACTTCCTTTTGAGATGTAATCATATTTGCTCGAAAACAAGACCCCTTTTGCTTAACAGAATTATAGTTGAAAAATTGAGGTCTTACAATCAGGTATTTCAGAAAATGAAAATAACAAATGTTTTACTGAACCATGAATTTAATACCTGTTTTATTAAACATTAACTATTGTTGCTACTCGCATGTTGTTTTGCTACTTCGCACAATTTCAGCAGCATCATTTACAGTTCACTACACAGCACTCTCTTCTCTTCTCTTTCACCCACTCCGTCACTGCATCATCCCTGCAGCATGGGCTCGTTTCTTATGGCAGTGAAAAGATTGAGTTACGTTTTTTTGTGGCTTTAAGTTTATCTCTGTGATTTCTCCAGTAATGAATCTTTTTTGATTGTACCAAATACTGTTGAGCTGCTGCTTGTTCATTTTTTCAGCAAATTCCAAAACATCTAGTTTAAAACCTATAGTGGGACTTTTTCGTGAATTCATGTTTCTGCTAACACAGACAGGTACGAAGGAAACTCACTTTCAATATAGCTGCTGCTGTTGTAATCAAAGATCTTGTTTTACCAGTAAGAGGAAAGCAGGCAGAAGTGTTGAAGCTACTAATGAGAGAAGGTCAATGTCTAATTTCCTGTTCCTTTCTTCACAAACAAGAGAAGGTAAAACCATCTGATGTATGTTAAAAAAATTCTGAAAAACTATTTTATAGAAATTACAGCCTGCCACAAATTGTGTCTAATGTTTGCTTACATATATTTTTTCTAAACTTTGTCTGCAAAACTTGGCGAATCTTATAATCAAGGAGTCTTAATTTCGAGTAAATATGGTATATATTTTGTTAAAATACATGTAATGTTTGCAAACTGAAGGTAATGATAGATGCTACATTTTATAACTGTGCCAGTTTGTTTTTTGTTTATTAGTTCAAGTTATTTTTTATTAAATGGAAGGCAGCTTTCTCTGAAACAACTATGAAGTAAAAAACAAATTTACGGGCTTGAAGGTAACGGGTGTGGTTGGCCAAGGCAGCAGTGTGTGTTATGTTCCCTCAGCCTAGTGTTATATTCATATTTATTCATCAAGAAAATTCATACAGAATATAGGCTTTGTCAAAACTGTTAAGACAACCATTATCATACTTACAATATACAAAGTTTAAGAAAATACAAAGTCGCACCGAGGTGAAACACAGATACCCAGCATTTACCTTTAGGACTGAGGGAAACCTTGGAAAAAATCTCAGTCAGGTATACAGTAGTATTTAAACATTTTAAACTGATACTATGTACATCATATTTACGAATGAGGTGATAGAGAACTAAATACAGGTGATGTCGATTACAGTCTTGCTCTTGGAGGCTGTAGTCAAGCTTCCTCTTGTACCGAAGTCCATCTCCCAGATGAACAGGACCCATGAAACATTCATGAATTCATCAACTGAGTAAAACATATATTTTAAGAGCAATTTTTTAACTTCATTTTTAAATGCTTCGATCTGTGGAACTTTGATGGCCTCAGGGATTTTATTATATAAGTTAACACCTTGATGTGAAACTGAAATCAAACTTTCTGTTAATCTATGTTGTTGGAGATGGATTGCTGTTGCTGTTCGTGTATTGTATGAATGGTATTCATTATTAAGCTTGAAGGTGCTTTTATTTTCGTGTATAAATGAAACATAAATACATGGTAAAGGTAGAATTTTGAAATGCGAAAAGTGGTTTACTTGGAGTACATTGGTTCACTTATTTGATTAATCTTATCCTTTCTGGTAGTTTAAACACTTTAATGCAGTTGGTAGTTGGGTAGTGCAAAGATAAACTAATCCACATGAGCATGTGTCCAGTATACCCCCTCCAGCTCCCTGGGTGCTGTGTTCCCTCAGTCTAGTGTTGGGTAGTGCAGAGATAAACTAATCCACATGAGCATGTGTCTAGTATACCCCCTCCAGCTCCCTGGGTGCTCTGTTCCCTCAGTCTAGTGTTGGGTAGTGCAGAGATAAACTAATCCACATGAACATGTGTCCAGTATACCCCCTCCAGCTCCCTGGGTGCTGTGTTCCCTCAGTCTAGTGTTGGGTAGTGCAAAGATAAACTAATCCACATGAGCATGTGTCCAGTATACCCCCTCCAGCTCCCTGGGTGCAGTGTTCCCTCAGTCTAGTGTTGGGTAGTGCAAAGATAAACTAATACACATGAGCATGTGTCCAGTATACCCCCGCCAGCTCCCTGGGTGCTGTGTTTCCTCAGTCTAGTGTTGGGTAGTGCAAAGATAAACTAATCCACATGAGCATGTGTCCAGTATACCCCCTCCAGCTCCCTGGGTGCTGTGTTCCCTCAGTCTAGTGTTGGGTAGTGCAAAGATAAACTAATCCACATGAGCATGTGTCCAGTATACCCCCTCCAGCTCCCTGGGTGCTGTGTTCCCTCAGTCTAGTGTTGGGTAGTGCAAAGATAAACTAATACACATGAACATGTGTCCAGTATACCCCCGCCAGCTCCCTGGGTGCTGTGTTCCCTCAGTCTAGTGTTGGGTAGTGCAAAGATAAACTAATACACATGAACATGTGTCCAGTATACCCCCACCAGCTCCCTGGGTGCTGTGTTCCCTCAGTCTAGTGTTGGGTAGTGCAAAGATAAACTAATACACATGAACATGTGTCCAGTATACCCCCACCAGCTCCCTGGGTGCTGTGTTCCCTCAGTCTAGTGTTGGGTAGTGCAAAGATAAACTAATACACATGAACATGTGTCCAGTATACCCCCTCCAGCTCCCTGGGTGCTCTGTTCCCTCAGTCTAGTGTTGGGTAGTGCAAAGATAAACTAATACACATGAACATGTGTCCAGTATACCCCCGCCAGCTCCCTGGGTGCTCTGTTCCCTCAGTCTAGTGTTGGGTAGTGCAAAGATAAACTAATCCACATGAGCATGTGTCCAGTATACCCCCGCCAGCTCCCTGGGTGCTGTGTTCCCTCAGTCTAGTGTTGGGTAGTGCAAAGATAAACTAATACACATGAACATGTGTCCAGTATACCCCCGCCAGCTCCCTGGGTGCTCTGTTCCCTCAGTCTAGTGTTGGGTAGTGCAAAGATAAACTAATACACATGAACATGTGTCCAGTATACCCCCGCCAGCTCCCTGGGTGCTGTGTTCCCTCAGTCTAGTGTTGGGTAGTGCAAAGATAAACTAATCCACATGAGCATGTGTCCAGTATACCCCCACCAGCTCCCTGGGTGCAGTGTTCCCTCAGTCTAGTGTTGGGTAGTGCAAAGATAAACTAATCCACATGAACATGTGTCCAGTATACCCCCGCCAGCTCCCTGGGTGCTGTGTTTCCTCAGTCTAGTGTTGGGTAGTGCAAAGATAAACTAATCCACATGAACATGTGTCCAGTATACCCCCGCCAGCTCCCTGGGTGCAGTGTTCCCTTAGTCTAGTGTTGGGTAGTGCAAAGATAAACTAATCCACATGAGCATGTGTCCAGTATACCCCCACCAGCTCCCTGGGTGCAGTGTTCCCTTAGTCTAGTGTTGGGTAGTGCAAAGATAAACTAATCCACATGAGCATGTGTCCAGTATACCCCCACCAGCTCCCTGGGTGCAGTGTTCCCTCAGTCTAGTGTTGGGTAGTGCAAAGATAAACTAATCCACATGAGCATGTGTCCAGTATACCCCCGCCAGCTCCCTGGGTGCAGTGTTCCCTTAGTCTAGTGTTGGGTAGTGCAAAGATAAACTAATCCACATGAGCATGTGTCCAGTATACCCCCGCCAGCTCCCTGGGTGCAGTGTTCCCTCAGTCTAGTGTTGGGTAGTGCAAAGATAAACTAATCCACATGAGCATGTGTCCAGTATACCCCCGCCAGCTCCCTGGGTGCTGTGTTCCCTCAGTCTAGTGTTGGGTAGTGCAGAGATAAACTAATCCACATGAGCATGTGTCCAGTATACCCCCTCCAGCTCCCTACAACCTCTAACAAAATGAAGAAGACAGTGAATCCATAGTCTAAGTAGCAGATCCTCTAGCAGTTTACAAATAATATAGTCTGTGATGTATTGCGCTCACATGACTTTCTCTACTCACTTTTGCACAAACTATTCTTACAAATACTTATTCCTCTTACCCCTTGTAACCCTAGCGCAACAGCCCATGAAGGGCCAGGCTTTCCACCCAGCCGCTGCGTCCCCCACCTCTGCCCACTACAGGCGTCATTGGTGGGGTGCAGCACTGGAGGGTGGGACGTGGTCAGCGCCCCGAGCCCTCCTGGTCAGTTATGCAGCCTTCACGACCTGGGGCTGCTACTTCTCCATCAAGTAGCTCCTCAGTTGGTCCCCCCAGGACCTAGCAAGGCTGCGTGCACCCCATGCCAGACTTCCCAGCAGGGGAAAGATCTCCATGCTGGTAATAGGGATCAAAGCCAGGTCCTCCACAGCACAAGCAAGGGCATTACCAACTGCACTACGGAGGCGGATAATTCCTCTATCTACTTCATGTTAATCAAGATAAACATTTATATTATCTTATTACTAATTTTCTTGTAAGGGCAAAGGGGAATATAGGAATGCAGTGGTTTTAAGCAGTAGTCAAATATTTTGAGAGTGGTCGCTATATGATGACTGAAATTCTGTTCTCTTTGCATGAACCAAGAGATAAAAAAAAATTAATAATGATCTCCCATTTCAGAACATTTCTAAAGTATTGTAAAATTCTGACTAATAACAAGGAATACCTCCTAATTGGTTCTCTTCACAAAAATGATCATCTGGCAAAGCTTGTGTGCTTTAACAAGATCTACATTTTTGTATAGTAAGATTTGGTTTATCTGTTACGGTCTACCAGTTGTACAAGTCATCAAGATTAAACAGGACCAAATGGGCTATAGCCAAAAAATTCAAAATATACATTTCATTTGCCATAAAAATATCTTAAATATATGGCATTTTAATCAAAATCTTGTATCGCATCCTTGAAAGATATTAGTCTTAAATACCAACTTTGGTTTTTAACCAACTTTTTTGTTTTTGAGTTACACTATTCACACATACAGACCCTTTCTACATTTCTTTTTATTCAGGGGGCCTCAAAACATGTTACCCTGGTGAAATCTTGATATTAAATTTTTGGATGGAATACAGTACTTCTCCTTACTATTCATAGTAGAAATGTAAAAAGAAAGTTATAGTTGGTGGTTGGTTCATCCTTTTGTGTGTGAGATTCCTTTTTAAGATGTAGGATATGTGCTTGCCTGGGAATGAAGGTAGAAGCCCAGCTTTTGAGCCTGGAATTAGATTGTTTTACTTATCAAGGGGCTGGCCACGAAAGCCTTCCTGTATTAGTAAATAGCTTCTTTTTTTTGACAGGAAATCCTGTGTTATTTCCAGTGCAATTGATAACTGCAAATAGCTTTAAGAATAGCTTTTGTCATATTGTAATATACCAATCACCTCTAGATTATCATGAAGTTCATACAAGATGGATGTGTGTTTCATTGCTTATCAAGCCTCAACTTCATATTAGGATTTCTCAGGTTGTAATGAAGCTATTAATAACATTTCATTTAAGAAAAGCAGTTTATGCTAAGTTTGTTCTTCAATTCATATTTTTGTTTCAGAGATAATTGTGATAGTTTAGGTCAGTGCTATTCAACCCTTTTTCTCAGTGTACCCCCAAAGACAATTTTCCATTTCAGCCTGTACTCCTAGACTAGCCCTAGAGTTATCCTTAATTCAAATGATACATAATCATATCTATAGTGCTTTTCAAATGGGAAGAGTTCTGATCTGCAGTCAATAAGGTACGTTTACATTCACAGCATTGCAAGCTCATTACCCCCACTCTTCATATTTCTTGGTGCACATCAAGCCCCACTTAAGGGTAAAGCAATATGACAACACAGCAGATCTCCGATTGGTTACTGTCCTGGAGACGCTCAAGGACAAACTCCTTCCCATTTTAAAAACACCATAAGATAGATTATAATATGTATAACTTATTTAATAGTACATAAAGAAGTATTAAATTAAATTTTACATACACCCTAAGAAGTCTCTGCATACTCTAGGTTGAATATCACTGGTTTAAGTGACTTACCGATACAATATAAAGTTTTTGTTTTATTCTTTATTTTAATTAATGATTTGTGGTTTTAAATTTGGGCATATTTCAAATTTTGTAGTAAAGTCAAGTTTTCTCATTTGATACATACAGGAGCTAGCGATTATAACTGCAGATATTAGTATTGGTATTAAATGAACGACATTACATTATATCAGATTGGTGGTGTCTCTAAGTACGCGTGGTGCACACAAGCCTCGTGTTCTATTTTCCCTGAGAGCATGGGACAGGTTGTCTGACCAGGCATTCCTCACGATAATAAATGTCGAGGTCACTGAGACGAAACTAGTAACAAATGAACTTACAGTTCTTACGTACGCATTTGTGATTTTCAGGTTTCAAAGCTCTGAAGACTAAACTGGATGTCTTTTCGTTGCCCCACTCTATAAGATCCCAAGAATATCCCAGTTGAACATCAACTAGAACTTACTGATTTATGCTGCTATTCAGATTTAGAAAAGGCATATTGCAATAATATTGTCAGTTTTTATCAAGGCTTTGATCCACAAACATATCCAGAATTTTGTAAATTAGCTGCAGAAAGTATGTGTACATAATGTGCACACATTTACGTCTGCCTTGAGATTTGCTTTTGTGCACCCTCCGTAGTTTTTTATTTAGACATTTATTTCTCCAATTCTAAAAAATTTTACAAGGATCGTCAAATTCTATGTACATACAATACAAGTATATTTACATAAATATGAGACTAGTTGAGAATATTGGGAAGTGCAATATACCATATTTTATCAATTTTTGTACTCTTCTACAGAGTAAAATGCCTTTTCTAATAGATAAGATTTAATATTCTTTAGTTTGATTTTTTCATTTGTTATCTGTTTAATTCTAGATGGTAGATGGTTGTACAGATCTTTGCTACTATTTTCTATGCACTTATTATTTAGACCACCTATAAGTCTATTTCTAAAATAATTTTCTTTTGTTCTAGTGTTATATTTATGGATATTGCTGTTTTTGTTTTGATTATAACTTTTTAATGTGAGTTTAGTACATTCATATATATACAAAGAAGGCAACGTTAGAATATTTAGTTTTTTAAACACATTTCTACATGAATCTCTTTTTTCTATTCCTGCAATTAGGCGTACTGCTCTCTTTTGCAGCCTAAACAGCCTTAGAAGTAATGTTTTATGTGTTGTGCCCCATAATACCACTCCATAGTTTAGGTGCGAGTGAATGAAGGTATAGTATACTTGCTTGACACTTCTTTTATCTATTATTTGTGTTATTTGTTTTAGTACATATAAACCTGAATTAATCTTGCTTATGACTTTTTCAGCATGCATATTCCATTTCAAGTTACTGTCTATTATTAATCCTAGGAAATTTGTTTTATTTACTTGTTGAATTTCTCTGTTTTCTATTTTTATCTTAATATTTGTATTTGTTTGTTTTTTGTTACCGAGACTAATTTGCATCCACTCTGTTTTGTTTGCATTTAATACCATACCTAAATTTTTTAGATGTTGACTGACTTTTTCTAGTAGAGTATTTGCCCTAATTTGTAGCTCTATTCCTGTTTTTCCTGTAACTACAATCGTAGCGTCATCTGCATAACCTATCGCTATTCCCCCAGCTTCTTGAATTATTTTAAATAAACTGTTTATGTAGAGTAAGAATAGATACGGTCCTAATTTTGAGCCTTGTGGTACTCCATGTTTTACTTTTTTGAATTGTGATCGAATTTTTGTTAGCTTTCCACTTACATCGTGTATTATTTCAACGCATTGTTCTCTATTTTGTAAATAAGAGCCAAGCCACTTTAATGGTGTGCCTCTAATTCCATAATTTTCTAACTTTGTCATCAATGTTTCTATGTTAACGCAATCGAAGGCTTTAGAAAGATCAAGGAATATTGCGATTACATATTCCCTTCTATTTAGAGCATTTATAATAATGTCATTTCCTTTACAAATTGCTTCTATTGTTGACTTTTTCTTTTGAAACCCAAACTGGCATTCTGATAAAATTTGAAACCTATTACAGAAACTTTGTAGCTGTACGAGAAATAATCCCTCTACTATTTTAGAGAAGGTTGAGCATAAAGATATAGGTCTATAATTTTCCATTTCTAGTTTAGAGTTTTTTTTCTTGTAAATTGGTCTAACTACAACTTGTTTTAAATTATTGGGAAATATTCCCGAGTTGAAAGACTGATTAATTGAGTGAGTTAGTATTTCTGTAATTTCATATTTGCAGTATTTGATTATCTCATTTGTAAATTCATCCAACCCACTGGATCTTTTATGTTTTAGTGAATTTATCTGTGCAAGAACTTCATCCTCATCCTTTGTAATTAATGTATACCCAAATATTAAGATGTTGGTTGGAAAGCACAAGATTGGCGTTATAAATGCATAATTAGGTTCAAACTGTGATCACAAGTATAAGTTTTAATACAGAACTATTTTTATTTTATGCTACAGGAGCAATTTGTTTTCTTTTGAATTGTGAAGTTAGAAGTTATATAAATATTATCTTTTTTGGTTTTAATGTTTTATTTTTGAATAATTACATTATTATTGTAATTCATATTAAAACCTTATGATCACTAACTCTATGTAAATAAATACTTTTAAATCAAACAAGAAGAAACACTAATTAAAAGAATGTACTCTATTTTTTCTTCAAATTTTGTACGCCCATGTTTTGCTTAACGCCACCACTACTTGTGTATACACCACTAACGGTCTGTCTCGGAGCGTCTCCTTCCTGTGAGTACTGCCAAGGTCATGAAATTGCACTTGGGTTAACATCACTGACCTAAGTAATAGTATGGAATACAAATACAAGACAAATGAAACAATATCTAATTAATATACTCTTGTCATTTCACTTTCTAGCAATAAAATAAATACTACAACTTTTTGGTTGAAGTTAAAATAATGTATGATTTACACTGATGACATTTTGCACAAAAGTTGATTTTTCAACAAATGCAAATGGAGGTAGTTATTGGAATTTGATGTGCCTTGAACTATGTAATGATGCATTTTATTGCAGTATGATTGTGTCAGCATATTGCTACACCTGTAGTAGTTGTATTGTGTGTGATGAGAAGTTTGTACACTGTAGCAACTCCGGAATATCTACAGAGCAGCATTATCAGATTTCCTGTCAAGAGATGAGAGTGCAGTCTCAACCATTGGTTCCTATAGCACAAGGTTGTGCAGCACTTGTTAATAATAACTGAACATTTGAATGTATAGAGGTATTATTACCACCTACATTATTTTTACTTTTCTTTATGAACGGAAGTGTTATGTATCAAATTTGTAACATATTATTTTATATTAACACATGGTGTTCCTGAACCCTTGTCCACTTCTTATAGAGGTGGTGGTAATGTTGGTACACTTGATTGCATTTCTGCTGTCACCACAGCACAGTGGAGTACTGTATCTGTCTCAGGAGTTTAGCTTTGACCTTGTGGTTGACACAAGTGAACCTGAGACAGCAGGCTATTATTTATTCCTATCACTCTGATGATTTACATGCTGCTTCAAAATTGACTTATTCTTTCCTTACTGGGACAATAAATATTATGTGGAAGAGCATCTAATACTACATCAAACAAAGTAAGTATGATCATACTTTCAGTAATATCACTAATCAATTATTTTTACTGGAGACACGCAATATAGTATTGTAGCAACACTGGCACTGCTTACAGACCAACTGTCTTGTGAACTGCTGGTGTTACTTTGTTTACATTGTACCAAGAAGCTCCTCACTCCACAGTGTGATTGCACGTTCAAGGACAAAGACATTCTCCTGAGTTAATGACACTAGTTATAGCAAGGAGGAGGTGTGTGTATCTGTTTACATTTTTGCACATCATGTTTTACATAGGTACATACTTCTAAATTATTGACATACAAATATATAACATAGACAGCACTGTAGTCCAATGATTAGACAATTTGTCTCTTACAAAGGCAGGCTGGGTTTGATCCCAGGTGACCATATGTAACCCTGCCATTCATTCCACCTACTGCTCCATCGTTCCCTTGCTCACTTTGGACTGATCACTCTCATGGCAACTCTCTCCGATCTGTCCACTTATAAGTCCTGCATATGTGTATGATAAACATACAAGTTATGTCTGAGAAGTACCTATGACCAGGAAAAATAGATTATTCAACTGATGAGATTGGGACCCTAATCCCCTTCAATGGGCCCTAATGACCTAGTTGTCGACGGGCCCTAAAACGCAACTCAGTCACTCACTGCCCTTCAAAGTAGTCCTTTTGCGCATTCACACACTTAGCCCATTGCTCTTTCCACTTGTGAAAACAATTCTGGAAAGCTTCTTTTGAGATGGTGTTCAATTCCACCGTCACATTCCTCATTATCTCTTCTCTGCTCTCAAAATGGGATCCTTTCAATGGCGTCTTCATTTTTGGAAACAACCAGAAGTCGCAAGGAGCCAGAGCCATGTCTGGAGAGTAGGGAGGTTGGTGAATGACTGGAGGTTCGTGTTTCACCAAAAAAGTCTGGATCAGTTGCAATGAATGTGCTGGAGCTTAGGCACAAATTTTGCTGCCACTCTGCATGTTCAAATCGTCACACAAAATTGCATGTGCAGAATCTTTGCTGAGCTTTACTTAGGCAACCTCTCATATGGTCAAACATCTGTCTCCCACTATCAGATCTCTCACTTTCTCAACAACAGCAGCATTTTGAGCAGTTTATGGCCTCCCAGGACGCTCATCACTCTCTGCCAAAGTGCGGCAATTTTTGAGTCAGTTGAACCACTCTTTAATTTGTGTTACCCCCATAGCATCATCTCCAAATGCCTGCTGAATTTTACAAATTGTTTATTTCTAAGAACCACCTAGCTTTGGGCAAAGTTTGATGCAGTATCTTTGCTCAATTCGTTCAGTCATCTTGCGAGAAAACTAAATCTGACAAACACTTATAACAGCACCTTACTTGGCGACCTGCAGCCAGTGACTGACACATGCGAACGCTGTGAGGAAATTCAAGCAGGCACATTAAGGTTCCCCCTGCCACTGTGCACAGTGGTGCTGCCATAGCTTCACTACTTTGCGCAGCAAAAATTAAGGTCTGATACCTTTTAGACAGGTCTCGTATATAAGTTTGAGCAATGTATTTAAACAGCAAATTGGTTTCCCACCACAGCTACTCCCTTGTTCAGCTCTGCAATATTTTCCACACACCACTGGCAGTTGAAGAACAAAAGTAGAATGCTCCAGCCACAACTCACACTGCTATGTATGTGCTCACTGAGAAGGTTGGTAAAATGCTGGCTGAGGCTGTGGGGGCCATATGTATGGAATTGAGTGCATACATAAAATGTGTTAGGAATTATAATGCTATGCATGCATATATGCATAAAATGAGTATATAAAATTATGCAAGCAGGAGAAGAATTTAAACTGAAACTTTTCATTAGAAATCTGACCACCTAATCACTCATATTTGGGAAACAGTTCTTTTATACAAAGTACAGATGTACATAGACTGCCTCCGTAGTGCAGTGATAGCGTGCTTGTGCCTGTCTCTGGTGTGCAGGATCCGGGTTCGATCCCCCAATACCGCGTGGGAAGGCAGTGTGTAGGAACAGTTTTTAGTGGGTGAATCATAGCAGCTGTCTGTGTGAACAGTAGAGCAGTATTAGCATTTTGTGTCAAGGTTACGATAAGACAGAACAGCTGTGACATGGAAGGTCATGATAAGTTGTAAATTGTGTTAACAATAAAACAGAACAGTATTTTTGTGCTTTAGTTTTAGAAGATAAATAAAGTGGCAGAAAAAGTAACCGGAACGTTTCATTTGTCACATTGTCATTTTATCACAATATTGTAAACATGTCAACAGGCTCTTCAACCCCTCTCATTTACTCTTAAACATTATAATCATTGTGTTTATTTGGTAAAGGTTAAGAAAAAATTGTAATTTATTTGTTAACTGAAATATGACACTGCCCACTAGTAACTACTGCAATTCATACAAATTTAATAATTAAAGTTTACCAGAAATTAAATTGTCTTTGCTTCTTTTCATGATCCATTTCCATTTATTTTTTACATTACATAAATATTGATAAAATGTTCTGATTTATACTTGAAATATTCTGTTTTAAACAGATTGCCTTGTATTTTTGAAACCACGGGAAACATTATCTATATTGTGATAGCGCTCGCACATCAAAGAACACTCGAAGTCAGCTACCTCATACCACTAAGTTGCTAGGCAACATGCAGTAGGAACAAAGGCTGATTCCAGACAGTTCTAAAAACTTCTAGAAATACCAAATGCAAATTGGCAGTACCTGATTCTTTGTAAGCAAGTGAGCACAGACACAGAAGTCAGTGTTGAGGCAGTTTAAGAGTGAGTGAATAGAATTATCAGAGGAGCAGTATTTGTGTCAAGGTTATGATGGAACAGAACAGCTGAGTTGTGAATTGTGATTCAGTTTTAAGAGAAATAAAGTTATATAAAAAGTAACTGACTTGTCATTTGTAACAATACAATTAATACACAAACATTATGTCAATGTAACAATGCTCTTATGTACTGTTTGCCAATGGAAAGAAAGCCCCTGGCAGGAATTTGATGTCCTTATCTGTTTGGAAACTGTGCAACAAGGACAGTGGTTGTATGTGACAGAGAAAGTATACTACTTAAGGAGTAAAGCTATTCAAAAAACTGTCCTAGTGTCATAAATAAGGAGGTAGAGGCTGGGTGTTGGACCTGTATCTAATTAGCAATTTCCCTCTGTACCTTATTCCCTGGGGACTGGACAATGATTCAGGAATCTGTGTGTATATTTAACATGAGATTTAGATGAACTTCTTTGAAGCAAAAGTGTACTACAGTAACTTTGGTAACATGTTTCTTGTTTTAAACTGTTAAATTGCTATGTACATATTCTGGAGTTATTTCAGAGGTTCAAAAGTATTCACTGTTGATAGTTGCAGAGTTTATCATCTAAAATTTACAATTACATAGATAGTAATAGCTTGTGGGATATAGGGTGAAATTAGCAGTAATAATACTTTTATAAACTTGGTTAGCTCTTGTACATAAAAGGTATCAAAGACCAACAAATGCTTTGAGGTGTATTCTTTTCAGTTACAATAAAGATTTTTATATTTCATAGCATCACTTATTTTTGTACAAATTTACTCTTAGAGGGGCATAGTCGAATAACTAGAGAAATAAGTAGGCATAATAAAAAAAGAATATGATGTTTCACTCACATGACTTTCTCTACTCCTTTACTAACTATACTTACAAACTGCCATCACAAGACTGAAACTGAACCGCATTATTCCCACATACTTCTTCTGTACTCCAGCACATGAGCATTCCTATCCAATTGGTGGTGCCATCTCTGGACACAATAAGGCTTACTTTCTAGATGCATCTCATAACACAATTTACTTATTTCTGCAGCTTAGGACTCTTAAATGCATTACACCTGTTCTTGCCCATTCTCTCTTCCACATTCCATTTGTAGATATCTATAATCTATTAATGACCTTTTTCCATAGAAACCATTTATAATATCTTGTTTTTCAATATCCTCCACTGCTGTTGTAATTTCTTTCCAGCAGAGGAGGATATTGGAAAACAAGGGTGCTCGAGGTTATGCATCTTACACACAATGAGCACAGCGAGAATGAAGGTGCAGTTCTAGACAGTACAAGAAGCTTCAAGAAAATGTGTATTCCCAAAGAAATTGACAGGACCTAATGTTTGTATATACTGGGTCTTTCATAAGTAACTGGACATTCAATAATTTAACTGATTTTAATTATTTTAGGTTATGTTGTACATAATTATTAATAAAAACATTTCCCAGTGTCATACAGTAAATTCAGTTTCTGATGTGTCCACCAAGGACTGGGAAGTGTCTTTGGACAATGAGAATCGCTGTTATTTTATTTTCATTTGTTTTTTGTTGTTTAAAAGGCGTGGAATGAAGAAACAAGAGACAGTGTACTCAATTGACTTTACTATAATGAAGAAAAATTGCTGCCTGGTTTGAGATCAGGAAATATGTGACTGAAAGTCAGCATTTGGTGCACGGTGTCAGGTACCAGTTGGTGAAAAGTTTCAGGAAACAGGATCCGTAAAAGAGAAGAGATCAGGTCAACATCTTTCTGCAACATCTAAAGAAAACAACGTATGTTAACAGAGTTTTCATTAACAGCCCAAAAGCTCCTCAGGAATTGAGCATTTCTCTTATTTCTGTACAGCATATCTTGCGGAAAGTGCCAAATTTCTTTACATATTGGATACAAATTCAGGGCCAATTTCTTGGCCTCTGCGATTTCCCAATCTAGCTCCCTTAGACTTTTTCCTATGGTGATTCATTAAGGACAGAGTGTATGCAACTAAACCAGGCTCCACCGCTGAAATGATGGACAGAATTGTAGCTACAGTAGAGACAGGTACTCCTTGTATGCTGTCGGAGGTGCATGATGAGATGGAATGTCGCCTGCACTTGTGCATTGTTCAGGGTGCTATGCACATTGAGAATTGTGGATATTGATTGCAATTGTTACCTATGTGTTTTATGTTAAAGTTAAATTTATGCAAATGTAGTCTGTATGGCACCAGGAAATGCTTTCATTAATAGATATGTACAACACATCCAGAAATAATTAAAACTGGCTAATTTTTTTTAATGTCCAGTTACTTATGAAAGACCTTATATAAGCAAGTCACATGGACAGAGAAGCCAGTTTTTAAAAGAGTTAGTGTTGAAGTAGTTTGAGGGAGTGCATTATCAGAGACAGTTTTAAACAGTTGTTTTGTAAAGTGTACAGTGTTTGAGTCAAGGTTATGATAGAACAGAACAGCTGTCAGTTGCAAGGTCACAAGTTGGGCTTTGTGATTCAGTTTTAAAAGAAATAAAGTGACATAAAAAGTAACTGTACTTGTTTTTTTCTGAGGTTTTCCCTTATCCTGAGAAGACGAATGTCGGGTAATCTCGGACTCGTTTGAGCATCATTTCACCCATTTCAGTCATTCCCCATCCGATATAACATTACGTTGGTGGAAGTGGAAAAAAAAGTAACTGTACTTGTCATTTGTCACAGCATGAAACTATGTAACTATACCTGCAGTGCAACAGCCTTTTTGGGGCCAAGGCCTACTGACCTTGGCCACTACAGGTGTCATTAGTGGGGTGCAGTACTGCAAGGTGGAATGTGGTCAGGACTCAGTCCCTCCTTGCTGGTTATGCAGTCTTCACTACCAGATATTGCTACTTCTCAATCAAGTAGCGTCCTCTCAGGAACGTAACCAGACTGAATATACGCCAGACAAGTCTCTCTGTGGGAGAAAATCCCCATGCCAGTACCAGGAATCAAACCCAGGTCCACTTGACAAGCAGCAGTACCACCATCATGCTGATGAGAGAACTTGAAACTCTGTATACTGAATCTAAATGCAAAAAAAGAAACAACAACAAAATAGTCACATAAAATTGTAATAATGTGAAAGTCATGATAAGGATTTATTACACGTTGATGTAAGTATTAAAAGATGATGTATCAGAATCCAGGCCCTGGTGATAATACATAATGTTTCCAAGTACTTGTAAAGATGAATAACCTGCAAGAGGTTTGTTAATGAAGAGAACTGTTATCTTCTAGTTATGATGAGCATTTTGTAATCTTTGATTACATGTTATCTTATCATCACTACTCCAGGACAATGCCTGCTATTGTACTATTCTTCCTTCTAGCAATCTTTCCAAAATGTCCCAATCTTATTATCTGATTTAAGCGAGCAAATTGATGTGTAGCATTCCACTACTTCGTAACTGAGATAAACTTACATTACAGTTCATGGTCAATGTAGAAAGAAGAAATGTACACTATTAATCTGGGTGGCTCAGTTGGTTAGTTGCTTATCTATGGATCCCAAAGTTATTGGTTCAAACCTGGGCCAGATCAATGATTCCTAATTGTATTTAAAAGTGACAGTCCTATCTCAATAGATAAAAGAACTGTGGCACGCCAGTGGTGATGATATTATCCTGGCAACTGACAGCAGCACTAAGAAACAAAATAATTTGTTTACAGTAAAGTGATAGTCACATTTTTAAAATAACAATGACTATGTGATATTTTGAAATTCCATGAACACAAGAAAAAAAATTAATAGCAACTTACCACTTAAAATAACTATTAAGTATTTTAAAATTCAAACCGATAACAAAGAATATCTTGGAAATTGTCAAAGCTACAAACATTTTGAAATTATTGTGTATTTTATCAATATGTACACTTTGTGGGCAGTAATATTTTGTCTATCTCTTAAAATTTACTAGTTATACCAAAGTCATTCAGAATAAAGTGAACTTCAAAGACTATTCACAGAGACTTCAACATACAGATTTCATTTCTCATTTTTAACATCTTTACATTTTCATTATGATTTTGATTATAAAGTCACATCTTTAAAACATTTATAAATAAAATGTATATCTTGAATCTTGCAGGAGTATATTGGGAAGTCCTCTTGATTCTGAATGACTATTGTATAATTTTATATTACTATACTATGATAGAGAGTTTGTTCACCAAAACAATACAAAAATACAAAGGCTTTCTCCAGTACAAATTATAATATTACAAATTGTAAATTTTGGAGCTTAGAAGTAACATTTTTTTGATGTGGATGGGTTACCAGCCCTTCACACAACTTCTATATCTTAGAAGGAGGAAAATAAAACTGCAGAACTGACTGTAGAGAATAAAAGAAGAACACAGACAGCAGAAATGAAATTCCTTGGACACATAGCAGGATCACAAGACTGGATAAAAAAAGCCAAACAATGAAATAAGACAGAAGTTAAAAATAGAAGAATTAAACAAAACAATAACAGAATATAGGGGTAGTAAGGGGTAGTGATGCGCCTCCTATAGCCTCTCCTACCCGATTCCCATCCTCATCCTGCCCGTGGTGCACCCTGCTTTTAACAGATGAGGCTCTGGGGACCGAATCACAGCAGTATAACTGTTTCATCTAAAATGGAGGAAATGTCATTTACATATGTGCTGGCCTATCACAGCACAACAGCATCCCTCAGAGGCACATGAGGGGAAGGTCGGTGGATCTAAATATCATCTATTTAGTCCTCCCGGCTAGGTCCGATGGACCCGTTGACCAACGATAGGTGTGGTCCCCCTTGCAAAATGGGGGTTTAAGTCGGGTGATGTAACTGCCACATTGTAAAACTGGTGCCCGTTAAGAAAACAGTTACATGAAAGCCATTGAATATGAGTCCTAAAGATAAACCTTGAAGACCTGTGAAGCATTAAGATCAGAAGAAACTACAGTTCAAAAGTATTGGAAAGCACGAATGCTAATGGCTTCATTGCCAGATGCAAGGCACTAGAAAACAACAACAACATAACAGAATATAGAATCAATTGGAAACAACACTTAGAAAGAATGTCAGCACACAGGATACCCCATGTAGCATATAATTACAGACCCCAAGGATATAGAGACCCAGGACATCTGAATAAAAGATGGACACAACAAGATTTTAGACACAGAACAGGCTAAAACAGCCTAGACCGTGAAGCAGAAGAAGAAGAAGACAAATTGTTAATAAACGATAAGAGATAGTAATTTAGTTTAAATATCTAAAGACTATAAGCTTCACCTATCTTAGTATTTGCTGCAAGTTCTCAAAATCACATACAAATGAGTTTCATGATGCATTCATCATACCCTCAGTACTCCTGTTTATAACAGTTTCCATCACTACGAATGTTCAGTTACTTAATGTCTCTATGTATTACCAACCTCTGAAAATAAAACAAACTTGTTAACAGAATCAATCGTATTTCAAAATTCATAACACAGTCCCTATTATTGAAAAAATATATATTTTTCCTAACCACTAAATCTATGGGTCCATTTAATTGTTTTAATAAGTATAATTTATTTATGATTTGCTAGTTATACCAATTTTGCAATTCAGCTTTTGAGTCATTATGAGTATGATGTTACGTGGAATTGAAATTGAGTTTTTATGCAGATCTTTAACAACTGTGCTTTTCAGCATCACATTCTATATTGGGTGTGAAAGATGGCTTGATTTTGCTCAAAGGCCTCTTTATCACTTGAGCTTCTTATAGGTGCAGTAAATCTATGACTGGGACCATCAACTTTACTTCTCTTCCTGAGGAAGCCATACTATATATTTTTACACTAAAAAATCCATCACCCTCCACCGGGTTTGAACCATGACCTTGGGAACAAAGGCTAGCTCCTTACCATGGAGGATGACCCCGTTTATAAAATATCTGTTATTCGTTTGAATTTTGTTTTAATATTCTGTTGCTATTGAGTTGTTTCTTGTGATGTACTGGAAATTCACAGCTGTGTATACCATTTTTCAATTAACGTGAACTAAACTAAACCCCGGCGCGACAGCCCACAAGGGGCCAAGGCCTACCGCCCAGCCACTGCGTCCCCCACCTCTGCCCACTACAGGCGTCATTGGTGAGGTGCAGTATTGGAGGGTGGGACGTGGTCAGCACCCCGAGCCCTCCCGGCCCGTTATGCGGTCTTCTAGACCTGGGGCTGCTACTCTATCAAGTAGCTATTCAATTGGTCCCCCCGGGACCTAACGAGGCTGAGTGCACCCCGTGCCAGACCTCCCAGAGGGGATAAAATCCCCATGCTGGTACCGGGGATCGAACCCGGGTCCTCCGCGCCAGAGGCAAGCGCGCTACCAACTGCGCTCAATTAACATGAAGCACACAGAAAAAAACCTTTTTGTCAAAATTATTTGCAGAAGCATTATGAAACTAAATGATTCTGGGTAGAAAAAGCTATGTGAAATTAGTACATAAGATGTTTTCCTTAAAGTAGTTGCAAATGTCTATCCTGCTTCACAATTACAGCACATCATGCGCTCATAAACTTACTGGCTTGAAAATATTGATAGGAAGAGAAAGAAATAAAGAACTTTATAGTGGCATAAACGGTGTGATGGTTGAAGTGAATATTGTGCATAGTCATGTGATCTTGTAATCTAGGAGATAAAACACAATTGTAATGTTGGAGGTGTGTCATATATAATGAAGGTCATTAGCTTATCTGTATTTGACTGGCTATGCAATTCTAGCAGCTAATGCATGCTGAGTGAGGTAGCAGTTCACAGGAGTGAAGTTGACAGGTAACCAAGTGATTCTCATCAACTATTGCATTATTCTTTTGTTTATGTATTCTTCAATTAAATAACTCAATTGTAACAGGGAAGTCTCACTATTCAATTTTTGAGTATACTTCAATAATAATTCCTCTACTTACTGTTGGTAAGGGTATCATTTAGGGGGACATGGGAATCAGTTGCCCCCCCCCCCCACCAAAATTATGTGGGTTATTATTGCTCTGCATAAAGAAAAATTACAAGAACTGTTCTTTTTATGCAATACTTCATATTTAAGAAATAAAAGACACCTTTCTTTTAGACTACTGAAAATTTTGCCAATCATGTCCCTCCCACCACAGAGAAACTCATATGGTGCTCCCGACAATAGAAAAAATAAAAATGAAAATCTGTCCTTTTTCTGTAAATTGTTATTGCACTCCTCAAATATATATAAACTAAACTAATTAAACCCCAGTGCAACAGCCCACGAAGAGCCAAGGCTTGCTGCCTAGCTGCTGCATTAGTGGGGTGCAGTACTGGAGGGTGGGAGGTGGTCAGTGCCCCAATCCCTCTTGGCCAGTTATGCTGCCTTCTTGACCTGGGGCTGCTATTTCTGCATCAAGCAGCTCCTCAATTGGTCTCCCTGGGACCTAACAAGGCTGAGTGTACCCCATGAAATATATATAGGTATTGTAAAATAACAAAAGATTACCAGTACAGTGCATTTTTTTACATAACTTGATTACAACAAAGTGCATTACGGTAAGTACATACACCATACACAATGACGTGCAGAGGACATGTTCCACTGAAGTTCCTCTTGCTTGTTATATGCCTAGGACTCTTGTGCTGGCTTCTCTTGGAAATGGCAGCAGCTCAGGGATTTTAATTGGGATGGTCTGATGAAATTTATGTAGTGTTTCTTAACAATTTTTAATACAAGGACAATTCAGAAACTAAGCCCCATTATGGCAAAGTGGTGGAGATAGCACTGATGTTTTACATTGCCATAATAGAGTGTTTCCAGCTGTGCTAGTGAAAACAAACTGCTACATATTCACTCTCCTTAACCTTACCTAATAAATTCTGTGCTAGAAAACCCCCAAGGTGCATGGTTCTATAACATTTCTCGATCTCTCAATGCTCAAGAAATTCAGGAACGTTTTAATAAATTTAAATGGGACAGTTTGGTCATCTCCCTTACACCTTCATGCCAAGTGGTCCTCATCTCTTTAAAAACATAAAGTGTCCTAAAACTTCCTTTTCTTTTTTTTGTGTCTGTGATTTTTTAGACAAATCTAACATCACACACTTAATATTGGTGGGAACTTTCAAGTATGCCATCCACTTTATATCTTGTATCTTTCATCTCTTAAAGCAGACAATTTGCTTCAAATAAAATTCTTTATGCAACTAATCATTTTTTTAACTTTTTGAATATGAGTACTTTTATTTTTCTCAAATGGAAGCAATCATTCCTTTTTTTTTTTATGTCCAGGGCAATGCAAAAAGAGAATGAAATGTGAAAGCCATCATATAGCATCCAGCTCTTAAAACATTTAACTATCACTTAAGTTTTACTGTAGTTCATTGTATGTATAAGAAAATATGTAACAGAACCATTTGTGCAAACATTTCATTAAGGCAGTAAAGCACTGTAGTGAAGTCCTAGCATTAGAGGAAAAGGCCAGTTAGTCAAATTATTGCTGTCTAAAAATAACAGTTTCTGCTCTCATTTTGTTTGTCAATAAATTTTTTCATTACTTTTATATCACTAAAGCTCTTTGACTATAAACATTATTTATAATTGCAAGAATATAAAAATGAAAACATTTTGTTGTTTTGGCTACTTGCTAGTTTTAATTTTAGAAACAAACACTGCAAATTCAGATGTGCTGAACTGTAATAGAAATGCATGGAAGTGTAGCAAGTGTAAGTGTAGTACAGGTAAGTATTCAATTAAGTTGTGTCTATGATACTGTGTTAACCAGCTAGATTTGCAGCTATTAGCTCACAATGTGCAAATGCCCTTGAACTTAACCTTGTATTATCAGCTTCTGCAACAGAAGTAGCAGTGAAGGTCAAAAGTTAAGGCCATTAGTGAGTTCCATTGAATATAATATGAGAGTTTGGGAGAGGGGGAAACGTTCTGCTTAATGAGGATACAGAACATTTGAGGTTACTGCTGACAGCGAACATGCACTCAACTGCAGCAATGAAAGGGTAAATAATATTCAAGTTGGTGTATAGCTACATAAAAGCATGTAATAAATACATTAATACTTAGCATGTATTTGTATGTGTCTGTCTGTAACTGACATCATTGAAAAATCTGGTATGTTGCACTCACATGACTTTCTGCACTCACTCTTCTACAAACTATTCTTACAAACGCTTATTCCTGTATCTACTTCCATGTTAATAGACATGAACATTTGTACAAATTATCTTATTGCTCATTTCCTTGTACGTCCAAGGGGAGTATGGGAATAGAGAGGGCTTTAACTGATAGTCAAATGTTTTAAAACTGGTCACTATGTGATGGCTTAGAAATTCCTTTCTTGTTGCATAGCCAAGACAAAACAAATAATGATTTCCCATTTGAAAAAAGTATAAGCGTTTGAAAATCAAGAAATATTTCATAAATGATTATCTCCACAAAACATTTGGCATAAATTGTGTGTTTTAATGAGATGTACACTTTTATGCAGTAATATTTTGCATATCTCTTACAGTTTACCAGTAATGCAAAAGTTATTCAAAATGAAGAGAACTTCAGAGAATATTCACAGAAAATTCAAGATATGCATTTCATTTGTCATGAAAATATCTTAAACACGTGGTATTTTAATTAACATTGTTAGTTATTTTTTAGATAATCAAAATTTTCAAAAAATGTTTCTTGTAAACAGTAGATTGGGATTTCAGGATCAAGTTTGGTATTTAACCAACTTTTTGTTTTTGAGTTACACAGTTCACTAACACTCACAAATCTTTTTCTAAAAATCTGATGTGTTGCACTCACATGACTTTCTCTATTCTCGTACTATTCTTACAAACTCTTATTCTTCTATCTTCTTCGTATTAGTTAAGATAAATATTTTCAGAAATTATCTTATTGCTCGTTTTCTTGCATGTGCAACGTGAATATTGGAATACAGTAGGCTTTAAGCAATAGTCAAATCTTTTAAAGCTTTCAAACTCTGTTCTCTTTGCACTGTTAACATATAAAAAATTGAATAGCGATGTTCCATTTGACAGAAGTATAAGTTCTCCAAAACTTACCAAATAATGAGGAATATCTCTGAAATGATTCACTCTGCAAAAAAATTTAATTGGACATAAATTGTGTTTTAGCAAGATCTATATTTTTTGTAAAGTAAGATTTGGTCTATCTCTTATGGTTTACCAGTTATGCAAAAGTCATCCAGAGTAAATAGGACTTTATGGACTATAGCCAGAAAATTCATGATATACATTTCATTTGTCATAAAAGTATCTCAAACATAACATATGGCATTTTAATCAAAATAATTGCAGTCGTTTTCAAAAAAATCAAAACTTTCAAAACATTTTCACTGTAAAGGGTAGTTTAGGGTGGAGCAATTTTCTTCAAAACCTTTGTGTCACATCCTTGAAAGACATTAAACTTAAATACCAACTTTGGTTTTTAACAGACTTGTAGTTTTTGAGTTATGTTGTCCACAGACAGACAGACATACAGACTGACAGACACACAGACAGACAGACAGACACACACACACACACACACACATGGACCTTTTTCTAAAAATGTCTTTTTTTTATGCAGAGGGCCTCAAAACATATATTTCCGGTGAAATTTCAACATCAAATTTTTGGGTGGAATATAAAACTTTCTCTACTTCATGTAGTAGAGAAAGTAAAACTGTGGGCCCTAATGACCTAGTTTTCGACAAGCCCTTAGACACTATACACTCAAGTATGCTTTGAAGCTTTCCTGGCGACGAACATATTCAAGATGTTCTCGGGCTTCGAGCCAGGTGTAGTGATGAAGAGCCATCGATGTTTCGGGAGTGTGCATCTCTCCCGTCATCAGGATGATGAATGACTAGTAAGAGTGAACACACACCTAAACAGCCTCCGACCCCAAACTCACTTCACCGTGGAAGTGGAGAGGGACGGAACTCTGCCATTTTTGGACATTCTGGTCTCCAGAAACTACAACGGTGCCCTGGGGAATGCAGTGTACCGCAAACCAACACACACTGACCTCTATTTGAATGCTTGCAGTTTCCATCATAAATCACAACGGGTCAGAGTTCTGAACACTCTGCCCCACAGAGTTGTGTCTGTCTCTGAACCCAGCCACCTAAAGCAAGAACTACAGTACCTGAGGTGCACTTTCCACAAAAACGACTACTCCATAGATGATATTGTACAGTAGAACCTCTCTTAACCGAAACAAAGGGAGGGGAAGGAGATTTCGGATAACAAAAATTTCGGTTAATGATTAATGTATTTTTATTGGTGTATAATCACAGTACAATACTACTTTTTTCAGAAGAAATCCTCTATTATCTTTTGCCGTTTCTTTTCGAGAGGTTTTCTAGCCGCAATGCCTTGCCACCATTTCGTTAGCAAAACGTCAGAAAGCTTTGACTCGTGACATCCTTCGACGAGCCATAATGCTATCTGAAAATATATGAAAAAACAAACTTTGTAAGAAAACTGGTATGTATGCACGAATTTTATGCTAACTTTGTAACCCATACTGTATACTGTGTTGTGAAATTGTACTTACCTCTAAGGCATTGAATATTTCGGTTCAGAAATTCCCTTTTTCACTCGCTAAATACAGCACTGTGCTAAATTTCATACAACAGAAATTCCATTTATTTTTAACACAACGAAATATAGTTTACTATATGTGTAAAATATAATGCAATAAAAACAATGCATTTTCTCTTTTCTTTTTGGTTGATCATTTCGGTTAAAAGTGTTTCGGATAACAGAGGTTCTGCTGTATTCTCAATTTCCAAGGCCAAGAGAGGAAAACCACATTCTCAGCAAACATCAGACAAGCTGACTGCCACTGCCTCCATCCCATATACTGGCAATCTATCCAGCAGAATTAGTAGAATTCTCGCCAAACACAATATCAGAACCATCCACAAGCCGCCTTTGAAGATTAAACACCTAGTGAGGCCGGTAAAGGACAAACTAGACCTTAATGTACCAGGGGTATACCGTATACCTGTGAATGCGGGGCACCGTACATAGGGCAAACCGGCAGGACCATTTCCACCAGAGTCAAGGAGCACGAACGTTCCATACGCTTAATGCAGCCTGACAAGCCAGGGCTGGCGGAGCACTGCTTTGAAGAAAACCACAGAGCTAACTTCAAAGAAATGACCATTGTGGCAAAATGTAGCGGTTTATGGGAACGGAGGGTTAAGGAGGCTCTGTCCATCTCCTCTGAGAAGAGCACACTGAACCGGGATGCTGGATTGCAGTTTAATCCATCCTGGAAACCAGCCTTAAAGTTGGAAATCGACCAACTCAGAAAACACAGATTCCAATGGAGTATTGAACCACCTTCACATTAGACTGGGTGTTTTCTACTTGGTATGTACTAGTGGACAGTACATATACTGGTCTTACTTACTCTTACTATTCCCCCACCTCTGCCCACTACAGGTGTCATCAATGAGCTGCAGAACTGGAGGGTGGGATGTGGTCAGCACACTGAGCCCTTGTGGCCCATTATGCAACCTTCATGACCTTCTTTATCAAGTAGTTCCTCAGTTGGCATCTCTGGCACCTAACGAGACTAAGTGCACCCCATGCCAGACCTCCCAAAGGGGTCCCCATGCCGGTACTGGGGATCAAACCTGGATCCTAAACACCAAAGCGCTACTGAGTCAGTGAGAAAATGTTTTAAAATATTTTATATTTTCAAAAATGACACTACAAAATTTTATTAAAATACCATATGTTTAAGATATTTTCATGACAAATGAAATGTATATGTTGTATTTTCTGCAAATATTTCAGAAGTCCTCTTCATTCTGAATAACTTTTGTACAACTGGTAAACTGTAAGAGATACAGAAAATATTACTATACAAAAAAAAATGTAGATCTCGTTAAAACACACAATTTATGTCAAATAAATTTTTTGTGGACTTAACCATTTCCAAGATATTCCTTCTTATTTCAAGTACTTATAGTTTATTCAAATGGGAGGTCGTCCTGGTTCTTTATGTCCTGGCCATACAAAGAGAATGGAATTTCAAAGTCATCACATAGTGACCAGCTCTTAAAGCATTTAACTATCACTTTAAGTCTACTGTATTCCCATATTCTCCTTGTACCTACAAGAAAATGAGATAATTTGTACAAATGTTTATCTCTATTAACATGAAGTAGATAGAAGAATAAGTGTTTGTAAGAATAATTGTACAAGTATGAGTAGAGTATGTCATGTGAGTGCAACTCATACATACCTGAGAGCCATTAGTTTCTGCACGTGGAATTTGTGATGCTTCCAAGAATCAAGTGTGTTCCAGTCTGTATATGCGGACAAGTGCTTGAGTTTAAACACTGCAGACATATCTTGTATTTAAGAAAAAGAGTTACAATAATTTGTTGTCAATACCTAAGAAATTAGCTGCATACTGTAATGGTGTATAGTATTTCAGGAGATGTATCATATTACCCAAGTGAGAGGGTATTTGATGAGGACAAGATATAAGCTTAGCCCAGGTAATGCAGTTGTGATCCATCTAGACAAGGTTTTCCCTGAGGTGAGGGAGCTTGTTGTGGTTCATAGATGGATCCTATAACCCCAATATCGGCCTGGTCACTGTCTTCCAAGTGCAATTCATGTGAATACTAGCATATGGAGGTTAATATCTGCTCAGATACCACAGCAGCTTTTAAAACCCTAATAGTGGTCAAAGTCACATACAAATTGGTATGGGCGTGCCAGTTTCTTGGTTATCTGGATGTCCTGTTGTTGTAGGTAATGAGACAGTGGATACTCTGGGTAAGAGGGGTACAGGCTTAGGATTTGTAGGACCTGAGCGTTTCTTGCAACTTCCCCCAGAAGTGTCAAGTATGGGATAAGGTCTGTGGTTCAAATCCCAGACATGGCAGTGAATTTTTCAATTCTGTTTCTACCTCTCAAACATTGCCCTATTATGACTTGTGTGTTTAATAACACCAGTAGTAAATTTGTTGGCACAAATAAATAATGAGATAACCAGCTTATAACCTGGGCTTATCTCAAGTAAACAAACTGCTGTCAAACAAGCTTGTGCTTTTATTATGGGACCTGGCAGTAAACTTAAGTGGATTTCTCCTGAAACTAACTAGAACTAGCAACTAGGAGCATTGTTGGCTCTCTTACTGTCCATAACACTCTACGCAGACACTTATTCATAATGTGGCTTATAAAAGATCCAATGTACAGGAACTGTGCGATGGATTCTGAATCCTCCCAACATATATATATACAAATGTAAAGCATTGGTATGTTTTCTTAGGCTCTTTCTTTTTGGATTCTGAGAACATAAGGGCAGATATTAAGGATGTCATTGTTTTATTTGGACTGTCACGCTTGCCCAATTTGAGGCACAATGGGCTGCATGTGTATGCCTCTAGTGGGGCCAGCCACTTCACCACCACCATCATGGTTGGGACTGTCAGGGTTTGCAACCCTAAAGATATATACTACTCACACACTTTATTTTGAGCCCTGTGCTATGAACGGTCCAAGTCAAGAAGGGTGCTTTGTCAAAGTAACAACTGAACATCATTGTACATACGTTACTGTATCATGTTGTTCTCTTGTGTTATCATACTGGTTTACTTTTGTGCTTAATAACACAAACAGTAATGTTAAGTAATCTAAGTCTGAAGCACATCTAACATCAAACTGCTGTGCCCGCCTTTGTGATGTGGTGGTAGTATGTGCCTCACATCCAAGAATTCCTGAGTTCAAATCTCAGTGAGGGTGAGTTATACGGGTAAGGTTTTTCCAAGGTTGTCCCTAATCCTGAGAAGACAAAAGACAGTTAACTTTAAGCTCTATGAACCTCGGGCTCATTTGAGCATCATTTCACCCATTTCAGTCATTCACCGGCTGATATGACATTATGTTAGAGGATATTAATATACAACCAGGGTCCAGAAGACCGCATAACAGGCCGGGAGGGCTCGGGGCGCTGACCACGTCCCATCCTCCAGTACTGCACCTCACCAATGACGCCTGTAATGGGCAGAGGTGGGGGATGCAGCAGCTGGGCGGTAGGCCTTAGCCCTTAATGGGCTGTCGCGCCGGGGTTTTAGGTTTATATTAATATACAAAAAAATCACTGTGTAAATAGTAAAACAAGGTGGTATGTTCCTTTCATAGAAGTTTGAAAACAGTGTTGTTGTAATTAATTTAATTTAAAAGGTGAGTCAATTAATAACACTGAACAACACTTACAACATAGTTTTCCGGGATGTGTTTCGAAGGTTAACTTTCCTCCATTATCAACCGGACAATAATGGAGGAAAGTTAACCTTCGAAATGCATCCCGGAAAACTATGTTGTAAGTGTTGTTCAGTGTTATTAATTGACTCACCTTTTAAATTAAAAGGTGGTATGTGTTTAGTCTTGTTGATAACCTAGAGTGACCACCTCTGTAGTGCAGTAGTAGCACACCTGCCCCGGTGCAGAGGATCTGGGTTCAATCCCTGGAACCAGTGCAGGGATTTTTCCCCCACTGGGAGGCATGGCACGGAGTGCACTTAGTCTCGTAAGGTCCCAGAGGGGCCAGCTGAGGAACTACTTGATGGAGAAGTAGGGACCCCAGATTGTGAAGGCCACATAATTGACCAGAAGGAACCCTGGGGTGCTGACCATGTTCCACCCTCCAGTACTGTACCCCACTCATGATGCCTATAGTGGTTAGAGGTGGGGGAAGCAGCTGCCGGGTGGCCATCCTCATGGGCTGTTGCACTGGGGGGGGGGGGGGGGGGATAACCTGGAGAAAACAATTGCAAAAACTACAGTTTATGACCTTTTATGATATAATTTCAAGTGCAACTGCGTAAAAGACATGAAAAATTTACTGGCCATCTTCAACAACAATACAATCTGAGAGCTGAAGATAAACTGTGTAAGTAGCACTCATACAGTACAGTATTTATGACAAAACATTAAAAAGTAATTTTGCATTTTATACATTTGACTCAGATAATCAGTGTTATGTTCTTGTTGCTTTATGACTGCAGCAATGCAATTGCTTCCCTATATGATGCCTTAATTGCATATAATTACTGAGTAATTTAGACTAGGTACCTATATGACTGTCATATCATTTCATAACCTTCTCATGGCCTCTCTCTTCTCCACTCTTCAGGACTTGAGACTGCCAATTCTTATTGGTGTCATATCTCACTGTTATTGCTGGTGCCTCTGTGGCTACAGTAAATATGGTATATCACTTATCTATGGAATAATGTGTGTCTATTTACAAAGTTTATTTTAGATACAAATTTGCTCACAATACATTTAATAAATTTGAAACTTTAGATTTGCTGTTAGACAAGAAACATTCTTGATTAGTTTGAGTTAGATTTTTTGTTACTTGAGTTACTTCTTTACATTTACCATCACTTCAAAATGTTGGAAAAACCGGAACATTTTCAAAATTATTTGATGTCATCTTCAGGCAACTCAAGTGACTCGAAAAATTGAACTCAAACATGAAGAACACCTCACTGTTAATACTGCTTGTATTTTTAATACATGGGTTGATTTTTTAATAGTGGCAACTATTTTTTATTTAGCTGCATAGCATACATTCAAAGTCATAAGTTTCATAGGCCTCCAATGTAATTATCTTCATAGTGTCTCTTGCATTCTCAGCAACGTGGAAGCCGCTGGTTGCTGTTGACGCTGTCTAGTATCTGAATGTTGCAAAGGGAGCAGTTGGTTGCCACCTGGAGAATGTCATCATCAGTGTAGAAATGGGTTCTGTGAAGTGGTTCTTTCATTTTAGGGATGAGATCGTAGTTGCAGGGACATAGATCTGGAGAATAAGTGGGGTGGTAAAACACTTCGCAACCTCAGCAATTGAACAAATCAGTCACAGCTCCTAGTGTCATGCACAATGATGTGTGGGTCATTGAGGAAGTGTTGTTTTCTTCCTAGAGATGCTTACAGTAGTACTCCACTGTGACTATGTCTTTGGGGAATCCTATGCTTTATGGTAAGACCATCCCAGTTATAGGCAATGTTCAGCATAGCTTTCACATTGGTTATGGTCTGCTGAACTGTTACTTTTCACGGTGACTGTGATGCTGCCACTCACTTTAGCTGTGATTCATAAGCTCTGGCCCAGGTCTCATCAACAGTAAGAAGGCCCCATCTTCACTTCATAGCACTCCAAGTGTGTATGAGCTGCATCATATGGCAGCCATTTTTATTTTTGATCAAACTATAGGAAACCCATCTTGAGGCAATTTTCCACATTCTCAGTTGCTTCTTCAGGATTTTAAGCAGAATTAAAGGCACCTGTCCTGCATCATTGGCCAATTGTAATCCATCAGCATAACACACTCACATTCTGCACATCTTCCCTTACTGCAGGATGACCAGGTCAAGGTATGTCCGTCACACTGCCACTGTACAGCAAGGTAATGCACTTTCACTGCAAATCTTCGTAATACTGTGTTGCATTGTGACTTCAAGTGCTTTCAGTTTTCACCCAGCTCCTCTAATCTTGCTTTGAAGTCATTGTGGCTGCACTCCACGAGCGCTTGTTCAAAACTGCATTGTTGCTGTTGCTGCTGTACAGTTGCGTGGAATGGAAGTTCATTTGCCCTGAGGGAGGGTGGCCATCTAACCTACCTCTGGTATAAGTTATATTGCCTGGTTCTGTTTCAAGGCATTGTTATAGCATTGTTGCCACTATTAAAAATCTGATGTTGCACTCACATGACTTTCTCTACTCTTGTACTAGCTATTCTTAGAAACTCTTATTCCTCTATCTTCTTCATGTCAATAGAGATAAACATTTTCAGAATTTATCTTATTGCGTATTTCCTTGTAGGTACAAGGGGAATATGAGAATACAGAAGACTTTGAGCGATAGTCAAATCTTATTAAGCTGGTTACTATATGAAGGCTTTGAAATTCCATTCTCTTTGCATGGCCAAGAGATAAATAAATGAACAATGACCTTCCATTTGAGAAAAGATTAAGTACTGCAAAACATATGTACAAATAACAAGAAATATCTCCAAAATGGCTCACTCCACAAAAAAATGCATTTGGACATAACTTGTGTGTTTGAGCAAGATCTATATTTTTTATATGGTAAGATTTGGTCTATCTCTTACGGTTTACCAAATATACAAAAGTCTTCCAGGGTAAACAGGACTACATGGGCTATAGCCAGAAAATTCAAAATATAGATTTCATTTGTCATAAAAATATCTTAAACATGGCATTTTAATTCAAAACTGTTTGACCATTTTTGAGAAAATCAAAATTTTCAAAAAATGTTCCATGTAAAGATAGTTTAGGGTGGAGGAATTTTCTTCAAAATTTTTGTCACGTCCTTGAAAAATATTAAACTTAAATATCAATTTTGGTTTTTAACCAAATTTGTTTTCAAATTAAGCTGTACACACACACACGCATGCATGCACGCACGCACACACACACACACACACAAATATTTTTCTAAAACTGTGTTTTTTTTGGATTTAGTGGTCCTTCACCATTTCTAGTGAAATCTTGACATAAAATTTTGGGTCAAATACAATACTTCCTCTACTTACTATACGCAGTATGGAAAGTAAAAATTGAACCTATATACTTATTCTAGATTAGTTTTAACAGAAAATAGACTAGACGACATCAACGACCATTTAGAGTGATTGCTTCAAAAATCAGTAATAAATTAGTTGAACAAACAGGTGTATCTCAATATTCTCCCAGAAATTCCACACATCTTTTAAAACTGAAACCCTGTCACTACGCTCAAGTGCAAGCATTGAAAAAAAAATGATCATTGGCACTTTAATGTTTCCACCTGTATGACAGACAGTTCTTTACTGATTATAGCTAGTGCAACAATAAACTTATTGCACAAACACAACAGGGCTTTACATGGCCTACATGAATGGGCTTCGTGAAGGGGGGGCAATGGGGGCCGCGGCCCCCCTTAGAAGTTGGTAAACTTAATGTGCAGCCAATTACTGACTATTAAACTATTATTTTAATTTTGATGTAAAGAACAATTTTTATTTAGCGCAAATTAATACGGTTATCTGCAACAAATACTATAAATTTTGACACTAAAATAATGATTTAATATTGTCACCGCGCCCGCCGCATCTAATTGCCGACAGCAGCAGTGTCACCCATCGCATTATTGTCGGCGCTACCGCAAAGGAGCCGAAGGAAAGAGACAGAGAATGGCCGCATTGTTGGGGCGCTTGCCGAAAGAGTGAAAAGGATAGAGGCTACTGGAATCTTCTACTTTGTATATCTCGCCGCAATAACTGAACGTTCCTGAAGCTTCCAGAATAGTGCCTGGGAGATATAAATAGCGGTAAAGTGCGACAGAAGAGTCAGACGTATGTGAAGCGTTGAGTAGTGCCGACGGAGAACGGACAGACGATGTGAAGCGTTGTGCCAACGGAGAAGAGTTAGTTCTTTGTGTTACGAATTCGGAGCCGTGCTGTTGGAGAATCGAAAAAGACTTTCTTGCTGTTGCAACGAGTGTACAAAGTTACTGTTTATGGAAATAAAAGTGTTTCTTTATCTCGACTACATCTGTCTACTTTACTTCACAACCAAACCAAAAAAGTTACAATATTATCTGACTGCAAACTTCCAACATGTGGCCCCCCCTGGAAAAATGTCTGCCGACACTCATGCCTACATGTACCCTATCCCTCTACAATCTTAAGCACTTATTGTTTGCACATATCCACCAAGTTCAGATTCATTTGGGAAATTGTTTAATGGCGTTACAATTTTCATAAACAGTAGTGTATAATAACCCTATATTATAAAATTTATTTAGTTTCTTATTAGAATCTTATTGAAGTAAACAGTCTCTTATTTTGAATTTATTTAGACTATTACTGCTCCTTTTACATTATATGGTGCACAGAGTGTGATAGTCTGTAGGCTTATATTTTTGGGGGGAAACATTGTTGCGTAAGATTAATTATCAGTTTTATTAAATAACCTTTTTGTTAATCCGGTATTGACATTGCTATGGCAAAAGAAATGGCTCCTCAAACAACATTTTATCATACTTCCAAAAAAATAGGTTTACTCTAGATTTTAGTACTAAAAGGATTTTCCAAACCAGATGGTTTAAAACTTTTTCCCATTTTTTATTTCATATTCATATTTCTATAGTCTCTGGTCAAATTTTATAATTTGGTACTGGCTTTGTTAAAAACATACACAATTTACAATAAGTGTCAGAGAACTAAATGCTAGCAAACTAAATAGGTACAACACACTATACACGATATTTGTTTTGATAATGCTACAGTATGTGGTGAAACAAATGAACATTGAAATTATTGATCATTTGCTGTCCAAATGTCCATAGCAATTAAGTAATATTGAAAGTCATTAGCAACAAATTTTAAAAATGTTAATCCTTATTTTTTAGGCAAATCTACAAATCCTAATCTACTGACCTTTCTGTCAGACTACTGTATTCTCTTATTCATAAGGAAATGTGTAATACAGGCAGCATCGACTCAAGGAAAAATGGACCGGACAGGTCAACACGTTCTGAGCTAGCAAGTGAGCACAGTGTTCATGTTACAATTGCTTCTTTGAATGCAAAAGTAGCAGACACGTGTGTAACTAGTGTACAATGTCTGCTTGTGAAATATAAAAAATGGCAACTTCTCATAGTGTTACTACTTCATCTATTCCTCGCACAGACAGAGTGGAAGATACTACTTCAGCCAGAATAACCTGGCTAATAGATGCACGTGTAAGAAGTATAAAATATTAAGTTTCATTTTGGTAGCTTTGATTCTTTTGTAAAAATGTTCTTTTTTTTTGGTAATGTAAATGGCAATGCTGAGCTGATGAGTTTAGTCCTTGCACATGCCAACGACTTGTGTTGTACCCGACTGGCATGTGCTTAGAAGCCAGTACTCCTTCAGTTGTAAACAAAATATCCAACTGGCATGTCCTTTGATGTAAACAAAACATTCGCCTAAAGCATTTACCGCATCACTTAAGCAGCCACTATCTCAGCAAATCAACATATATCAAAATGTTATGCCTGAAAGAGGTGAATGTTTCTATAGTTAAGAAAGCAAAAATTGAATCAATCGAAACCACATATCTTAGGGTTAAAACAACTTCAACATAAAGGGATACAGATTTTCCTAATCATGCATCATATTATTATTATTATTATTGTTATTGTTATCGTTGTCGTTGTCATTATTAGTATTATTATGATCATCATCACCATCATCATCACCATCATCATCACTATTATTATTTTCTTTTGTTGCTTTTTTATAATCATTTCAGGCCATCTACAGACCAGGTTAAGCAGCCCACTGCATTTATATTTACTTCTTTTCTTTTTTACTTTTTCTACTACGTATAGTAAAGTAGAGGAAGTATTGTATTCCACCCAAAAATTTGATATCAATATTTCACCGGAAATATATGTTTTGAGGCCCCCTGAATCTAAAAAAAGCATTTTTAGAAAAACGTCCGTGTGTGTATCAGTCTGTGGACAGCATAACTCAAAAACAAAACGTCGGTTAACAACCAAAGTTGGTATTTAAGTTTAATGTTTTTTAAGGATGCATCACAAAGATTTTGAAGAAAATAGCCCTACCCTAAACTACACTTTACATAGAAAATTTTTTGAAAACTATGATTTTCTTGAAAATGGCTCTAATGATTTTGATTAAAATGACATATCTATAAGATACTTTGATGAAAAATGAAATGTATATTTTGAATTTCCTGGCTGTAGCCCATGTAGTCCCTGTTTACTCTCGGTTACTTTTGAATAACTCGTAAGAGATAGACAAAATCTTACTATACAAAAAATGTAAATCTTGCTAAAACACACAATTTATATCTAAGTACATTTTTTTGTAGAGTGAACCATTTCAGAGATATTTCTTGTTATTTGTATCAGTTTCGGAAAACTTAAAACTTTTATGAAATACACCATTGTTGTTCATTTTTTTATATGTTTAGCATGCAAAGAGAACAGGATCTCAAAGCTTTAAAAGATTTGACTATCGCTCAAAGCCTACTGTATTCCCATATTCCCCTTGTACCTACAAGGAAATAAGCAATAAGGTAATTTTTGTAAATGTTTATCTCAAATAACACGAAGAAGATATTGGAATAAGAGTTTATTAGAATGGTTAGTACAAGAGTAGAGAAAGTCATGTGAGTGCAGCACATCAGATTTTTTCATTAATAAAATTGTAAACCTGGTAACAGAAGCCAATTGTCTGCCAATTTAAGGTGCAGTCTTTCTCTTTGTACAGCAAAGCAATATTACTGCAAAGATAATTAGAGGGAAAAGGGTAAAGAAAGCTCAATGTCTGAATAGAATTGTAAATATTGAGTGTAATACCGGTATATACTTCTAGAGGTATGGAATGTAATGTTCATTTGCTCTATTAAGCACCCACTTGAATGTAATATACACAGTCAACCAAAGTGCAAGTCTTCTGATATTACAAATGGTACAAGTTTGTCTGTCCTTCTACTGTGCTGACCTTCTATTCTGTCCACTTGCACCTGTCCAGGCATTGGGCTAAAGAGTATCACGCCACAGTGCACTGAGTTGGGGCTGCCTCTTGTACCATTTCCCAGTTATACAAATGTTTATCCATATTAACATGAAGTAGATTATTGATTAAGCATTTTAAGGAATAGTTTGTACCAGCAACACTTTTTTAATCTGTAACTTTGTTTTTTTCTCTAGTTTCAGGATTTTTGGACTGTGTTGATATATGCAGAAAACACAAATGGCTTCAACAAACGAGATATCAGCATCTGAGCTGAAGAAGGAGCATTTGGAGCACATCCTGAGAAAGACCCTAGGTGCCAAAATTAAAGTAAAAACATTTACATATAAAGCTTTAACAAACCCTGGAGAAAACTATGGCAGTACAATTCTAGCAGTTGAAGTTACAATAGATCACGCAAGCACAGAGCATCTGCCATTGGTTGCTAAGCTGGTTCCACCCACAGAGTTCCTACGCAATTTATTCCAGATTGATATTACATTTAAAAAGGAGACAAATGCCTATCTTCTGGTTGCTCCAGAATATGAGCGCCTGCTTCAGGAAAATGGCTTGCCATTTGAATATCTAGATTTGTTTCCCAGATACTTTGGTGCTCGTATTAACAAGGAGGACGATATGACGAAACCTTCAGACGAGACTGCAGTTATTTTGATGGAGAACCTCAAGGCAACTGGCTACGTGATGGGAGATCGTATAGAAGGCCTAGACCTTGTTCATATGAAGTTTGCTACAGCACAACTAGCAAGATTCCATGCAACAACAGTAGCCATCAAGTTACTCAAACCAGATGTCTTCCAAAAAACTGTAATGGAGGCTGCAGTGAGGTTTATACCTGGGGAGGTGCAGCCTGGGACTGATACTAAATTATGGGTAGAGCGTAACATTGATAACGTGTCAACTGTTCCTCAATGTACGCCATACCTCGAGAGAATAAGAACTGTGCTTACTAAACAAATGGAGGACCTAGCATCGGGCAATACAACACCTCGCGAACCTTTTGCTGCAATGGTACACAATGATTTTTGGGTCAATAACATGATGTTCAAGTACAATGAGTCTGAAGAAAATGGTGATGCAAGTTGTACACAGAAGGTGCCTGTTGGAATCAAGATTGTCGACTTCCAGGGGACTTCCTATGACTCTCCTGTGAGAGATCTTATATTCTTCCTGTATTCAAGTGCTGCTAATGGTGTTCTTGAACAGCATTTTGATGATTTACTCAAACTTTATCATTCAGAGTTTGTGGACTGCCTCAAGAAGCTTCAGTGTGATGCTTCTCCATTCTCGTTACAGCGTTTCATGCAGGAAGTTGATATGTTTGCACCCAAGGAGTTTGGGCATATTCTCTTCATGATTAAAGTCATTACAGCTAAAAAGGAAAAGGTCCCAGATTTGTCAGAGTGCACAGGAGCAGACACTATATTTCTTGGTCAGAGTGATAAGGAATATGTAAACAGAATGGCATTCTTCATTTTGGATTTTATTAAAAGAGGCTGGCTATAGTATCTAGCAGAAGAACTTTTAATGTACCCTAATCACCAACATTTATACAAATCTTGTGTATGTCATAGGATTCTGCTGAAACCCAGGCAACAGATAATGAAAGCTTAGGTTACTAAGAGTTACACTGTATTCCAAATAAGTTCCATTATTTCTAGAAGAACCACAGCAGAACATGTACTTTTGTGTTTTCAGCATATGCCAGCCTTTCACCATCTTTCTGCAGTCCTTGCAAAATTGGGTTTAAACAAAAGCCTATGACATGTACCTACTTACATCTGCATTCTAGTCTACTTGCACAGTTTGCCTATAAAATGTCTGAATAGAGGTGTTCTTAAGACCTTACAGCAAAGGAGGTATTTCTAAGGCTTTATAAGTAGACTCAAAGTGTTAAACATTTTCACCACTAACGTGACAAATCATTTACATTTAATTGCATCATATTGTAACTTAACATTACAGACTGAATGGTATACAGTGTTACGATAAACCAGAGTTTATCTGTGTGCCTATCCTTCATAATGATCATGGTCCCTCTTCACTGGGCTGTAACAAAATGTATAGCACCACTAGTGACCTCTAGTAAATGGTATACAGTGTTATGATAGACCAGAGCTTATCTGTGTGTCTATCCTTCATCATGATCATGGTCCCTCTTCACTGGACTATAACAAAATGTATAGCACCACTAGTGACCTCTAGTAAATGGTATACAGTGTTATGATAGACCAGAGCTTATCTGTGTGTCTATCCTTCATCATGATCATGGTCCCTCTTCACTGGACTATAACAAAATGTATAGCACCACTAGTGACCTCTAGTAAATGGTATACAGTGTTATGATAGACCAGAGCTTATCTGTGTGTCTATCCTTCATCATGATCATGGTCCCTCTTCACTGGACTATAACAAAATGTATAGCACCACTAGTGACCTCTAGTAAATGGTGTACAGTGTTATGATAAACCAGAGCTTATCTGTGTGTCTATCCTTCATCATGATCATGGTCCCTCTTCACTGGACTGTAACAAAATGTATAGCACCACTAGTGACCTCTAGTAAATGGTATACAGTGTTATGATAGACCAGAGCTCATCTGTGTGTCTATCCTTCATCATGATCATGGTCCCACTTCACTGGACTGTAACAAAATGTATAGCACCACTAGTGACCTCTAGTAAATGGTATACAGTGTTATGATAGACCAGAGCTCATCTGTGTGTCTATCCTTCATCATGATCATGGTCCCACTTCACTGGACTGTAACAAAATGTATAGCACCACTAGTGACCTCTAGTAAATGGTATACAGTGTTATGATAGACCAGAGCTTATCTGTGTGTCTATCCTTCATCATGATCATGGTCCCTCTTCACTGGACTGTAACAAAATGTATAGCACCACTAGTGACCTCTAGTAAATGGTATACAGTGTTATGATAGACCAGAGCTTATCTGTGTGTCTATCCTTCATCATGATCATGGTCCCTCTTCACTGGACTGTAACAAAATGTATATCACCACTAGTGACCTCTAGTAAATGGTATACAGTGTTATGATAAACCAGAGCTTATCTGTGTGTCTATCCTTCATCATGATCATGGTCCCTCTTCACTGGACTGTAACAAAATGTATAGCACCACTAGTGACCTCTAGTAAATGGTATACAGTGTTATGATAGACCAGAGTTTATAACTGTGTGTCTATTCTTCATCATGATCATGGTCCCTCTTCACTGGACTGTAACGAAATGTATAGCACCACTAGTGACCTCTAGTAAATGGTATACAGTGTTATGATAGACCAGAGCTTATCTGTGTGTCTATCCTTCATCATGATCATGGTCCCCCTTCACTGGGCTGTAACAAAATGTATAGCACCACTAGTGACCTCTAGTAAATGGTATACAGTGTTATGATAGACCAGAGCTTATCTGTGTGTCTATCCTTCATCATGATCATGGTCCCCCTTCACTGGGCTGTAACAAAATGTATAGCACCACTAGTGACCTCTAGTAAATGGTATACAGTGTTATGATAGACCAGAGCTCATCTGTGTGTCTATCCATCATGATCATGGTACCCCTTCACTGGACTGTAACAAAATGTATAGCACCACTAGTGACCTCTAGTAAATGGTATACAGTGTTATGATAGACCAGAGCTTATCTGTGTGTCTATCCTTCATGGTCCCTCTTCACTGGACTGTAACAAAATGTATAGCACCACTAGTGACCTCTAGTAAATGGTATACAGTGTTATGATAGACCAGAGCTCATCTGTGTGTCTATCCATCATGATCATGGTACCCCTTCACTGGACTGTAACAAAATGTATAGCACCACTAAGTGACCTCTAGTAAATGGTATACAGTGTTATGATAGACCAGAGCTTATCTGTGTGTGTCTATCCTTCATCATGATCATGGTCCCCCTTCACTGGGCTGTAACAAAATGTATAGCACCACTAGTGACCTCTAGTAAATGGTATACAGTGTTATGATAGACCAGAGCTTATCTGTGTGTCTATCCTTCATGGTCCCTCTTCACTGGACTGTAACAAAATGTATAGCACCACTAGTGACCTCTAGTAAATGGTATACAGTGTTATGATAGACCAGAGCTTATCTGTGTGTCTATCCTTCATCATGATCATGGTCCCTCTTCACTGGACTGTAACAAAATGTATAGCACCACTAGTGACCTCTAGCAAATGGATAGAGGGCATGACAGATGTGCTAGCAGAACTTCCCAACTTCTCACTGCAGTGGTTGAACATGGAGGCTCATACTCCAGTGCAGCACACATAAAATGCAGTCTGTGGTAAAGTTTTTGAATGCACAAAGTATAGTTCCAATTGAAATTAATCATAAATTATACTGGATCTAGCGTCATAAGCAAACAAAAGGTACATCACCGTGCAGAGACTCTGCATCAGGTCACCAGAATGTTCATGATGAAAAGTGCAACAATAGGCCATCCATTATTATAGGCGACCTTGTTAAGCTTGTGCACCAATGCATTATGCAAACTCATCCCTTCACAATCATGAAACTCAGCAGTTAGTTGCCACAGATGTGCCACTGCTTGTTGCAAGACAGTGATAGAGCACCTCTGTGCCAGTAGGGTGCTGAAGGAACTGACTCCTCAATAGAAAACAAAGTACAGTAAAACCTTGTTTATCCAGACTAACTGGGACTAAAGACAGTCTGGAAAATCAAAAATCCAGATTATCTGGGTTATAAGGGTAATAAGCAAAACAAAATTCTCAAATCCTTAAATAAGCAGGCTTGCCATTTATGATACTGAAAAACTATGTCTTGTAACAAAATTATTTAAAGTACATTGTTGTATTGTTGTATTGTTTACAAGACATTAAAAATATAAAAATCTTAATCACATCAAATTACATCATTTATTAACAAAGAATTGATCCATAGTCTTCTATTTTAAATATGTATGGCCTTTGAAGGAAGTACGGTCATGCAAACAGTTTATCATTAATAGTTCAGCTGGAGCGATGTCAGACTGACGCTCCAAGTACACCATAATGTTTGTCAGCAACTTCCAATTCAGCAGCTATTTTCTTCAGTGTTTCTCCTTTATCAATTCAAATAATAGCATCCAACATTTTATCCATTCAAACCATAACTTTCTGTTGCTTTGGTGTCATTTTACACTTATACACTGAATTATACTCTCAGACACTTTGATAAGACACAGAAACAATGGGTTGAAACACACATGATAAACGTAATAACACGTGCCATTTGAAAACTCAGGAGATTGAGGAAGGTGTAGTGATCAAGGTCAATGCTTTCTTCTGGCATTATTATAGCTGGTGAGCCATACCACATCAGCACCGCATGACACACTACTAAATAATTCTTAAACTCAACAGGTAATGTTTTACAGTACAATTTATGCAGGAACCATACACTGAATCAAACTAAAAAGTGAATGTTTGGTGTACATACCTATAGTTAGTTTTTGCTGTCATAGTTAAATTTATTATCAAATGTTGTTGTTGTTAGCTAATGCTGGATTTCTGACAATGAAGCCATTAATCCTCTTGCCCTCCAATATTTTTTGATATTGAAGAGAGCAATAGCAGTAATAGTAACCGCTTTTTAGAGAGCACCATATTTTTATGTTTTGGCGGTCACATCGCTCTCTTATTATCAAATGTGAACATGGAATTTAAAAAAAAAAATGTACAACTTTGATCCAGATAATCCAGAGATCTGGATAAACAAGGTTTTACAGTACATAGGGGCAGCTTTGATATTGCTGCAGTGTTAGCACAATTATGGCAACAAGTTTCTGGACCAGATCATTACCCCAGAAACCAAGTAGCAATGTATTATGCCATATTGCCTTTTCCTGCAAGATGAAGTTCAAGAAGACTGTGTTGGTGTAGAAAGTGCTGTGTTCACTGTTCTGGGACAAACAGGGGTTCACTTCGTTGAACTCCTGACAAGTGAATGCTGAGCATTACTGGAAAATAATGTGGAAATAAAATTGTGATTGGCCATTTAAAACAAGTGGTTCCAGAAACTTATTGCCAGTGTTGTCTTGCTGCATGATAACATTCAGCCATATCCAGCTTGATAGACTGCAGACGTTTGGCTGCGAGGTCCAGTCTACATCTGGACCTCACTTCCATCTGTTCCAGAACCTCAACAGATTTCTGTCTGGTGAGTGAGCATTTTCATACTGGCAGAGAGTCAGACACACACTGGTTCAAATCCCAGGTACAGACTCCTTCAACACAGGAATACAAAAGTTGGTACCATTGTATGACAAATGTCTGAATTCCAGTGATGAAATTACTCAAAACTTCCTGTATCTGTTGCAATAATCTTTTTCAGCTAAATTGTTTTTGTTTTCTGTTCACAGTCTCTGGGTAACTTACTTTAGGATGCGTGTCATATTACACTTTGTTGGATGTGGGAAATTTTGACAGCTTGTTTCAATTGCAGGAACCTGGCAAGCATGAATCTCTTTAGTTACTGTTTGCTTACATGAAACAGGATCAGTTGGTAACTCTGCCTCAACTCTGATTGAAGAAGCTACAAGAAATGTGTGAACTTCGTTGTACGAGATATGTTGTATACATGAACATACAGTTGTAATATACAGTGAAGTTTAAAAACTTCTCAAGTAGTTTACTGGGTTTCCTATCACTTCTATCATAGGGAAATAAATTCTGCACATTCCTTTCTAAATTTCAGATACTAAAGGCTATGAAAATATTTCCTAAATAGCTGTGCAAAATAATGGCTGTAAGTTTGACTGTGTAATACAATATTTTATTTAAGGAGACCCTGAGCAGTTAAACAAATCTGAACCTACGGAGATTTTTTGTTCCTTTCTTTGTGAAGTACACAATAGGTAGAGAAGATATTTTCATTCTTCTTCGAGTGGTGTTACAGCCCCTTCTGGGCCTTGGCCTCCTTCAGCAGGTGCCTCCATTCCTCTCCTTCTCCAGTTCTCCTTCTCCATCCTTGTATGCCCAGTATATGTTGAGCATCTCTCTGTGTACGGCATCCTCCATCTCATTCTAGGTATTGCCATTCCACACCAAAAACTTGATACTAAGATTTCACTAGAAATACACATTTTGAGGTTAGGTACCTGAATCAAAAGAGGAAAGCATTCTTGGAAAAAGGTCTTTGGTGCGAGAAGTTGGTTAAATACCAAACTTGGTATTTAAGTTAAGCATCTTCCAAGGATGGAACACCACAGTTTTCATGAAAATCTCCCCACCCAAAACTACACTTTGCATGGAACATTTTTAAAAAATTTGGATTTTCTCAAAAACAGCTCTAATAATTTTGATTAAAATGCCATATGTTTAGGATATTTTTATGACAAAGAAATGTATATCTTGAAATTTCTGTGAACAGTCTCTGATGTTTAAATATACACACCTGAAGCTAATAACAGTGAAGTAAATTGATCCACAAATAACACAAAGTGATTAAAGATTCACACTTCACTATAATAAATTGAGTTAACTCAATATTTTCCACAACGATTGTTTATAAGGTGTATAAGGTGAGTTTGCCTGATGATGACACGTATTTGGTGTCGAAGCGATCATTGTGGAAAATATTGAGTGTAACTCAATTTATTATAGTGAAGTGTGAATCTCTAATTAATTACTTGTGTTATTTGTGGAGTCTCTGATGTTCTCTTCATTCTGAATGACTTTTGTATAACTGATAAACTGCAAGAGATAGACAATATCTTGCTACACAAAAATGTATGTCTCATTAAAAAAACATTTATCAAATATATATATTTTGAGTAAATTATTTCCAAGATTGTTTTTTTGTTGTCAGAATTTTCCAATACTTATACTTTCCTCAAGTTCAAAGTTATCTTCTTTACCTCCTTTTTCTTTCTCCCCCAACACCTCATGATTATGCAAAGAAAATGGAATTTCAAAGCCATCGTATTGACCTAATCTTAAAAGATTAGACTTGCTAAAACCAATGTTCTTATTAGGGCTCGGAAGTTCATGCCCTAAAAAACACTGAAATATGCATGCAAATATGCTCTTAAAAACTTGAAAATATGCCAAGATATATGCACTATTTAATTAAACCAATTAATGTCCCTTTGCACTATACAAGACAAGTTAGTATAAATAATAAATAAAGTTACCTTATTCCTTAGAGGTTGAAGCAGAAGTGGTCCCGCTGCTAGTATTAACTTTTAAATTGCAGTTCACAATCAACACTTTGCACAAATTTTCAACTGTAAAACATTGTCTGTTGTCTCGCAAAACACTTTTGTAACGTGAAAAACTTCTCTCCACGTCACAAGATGTTATCGAGGCATATTTAAATTGATGTTAACTGCTTCACAGAGAGAGCCAAGTCTCTTGGTGTGACAGATGGTTTTCTTTCAAGGATGTCTCAAATATCGCACATCTGTTTATAACCAGAATTTTTTGAAATTACATAATTCACTTTCTCTTTCACTTTTTGTCCTATGCTACCAGGAACCGAACTTAGATCACATGTTGTTTTTTTCAGACAGTAAGTGATTCATGCAAAGTAGATCCTACAGCTTCCAATGGCATTATGGCTGTAGGTAAGAAAGAAAAGTTAGCAGATTTGAAACTAAGATCCTCTTTTAACCCAGTGCCTGGCAGAATATTTTGCACAGTTTCTATTGATGAAGCATCTTTCGAGTCCAATGAATTAACAACCTCTTCGACTATTTCTATGTGCTCAGCATTATATAAAACTGCAACGACCCATGTTACCCATCGAGTTAACACTGGTGCAGGAGGAAGTGGGATATTAGGTGCTGTTGATTTAAAGAACTTAACTCTTTTAGGAGATTTGACAAAAATTCTCTTTGTACTGGACACAAATCTATCTACCAATGGGAAAGAATCATTGTCTCAGAAATGGTACAATATGAGAAATATCATACAGATGAAAAAAACATATAAAAAAGCATAAAAATCATTAAAATATGCTATACAGGGGCTATAATATTGAAATCTTCGTAAGTTGCATCATCATGTGTAGTACTATCAATATGAAAAATATCATCCAGATAGAAAAAAAAATAATAAAAAGCCATAAAAAGCATTACAATATGCTATATAGGGGCTATAACATTCAAATATTATGCATTTATTAAAAACCAAGAAAATATGCAGTTTAATGCATCATAAAATCATGTCCAAATAACTGAAAATTCCATAATTCGTGCACATAATGTAAAAGCATACAATTTTAACCCCTATGAGAAAACATGCAAATGCATGAACATCCTAGCCCTAGTTATTATGATTGTATCTACCAGAAAATCAACAAGACAATTTGTACAAATGTTTATCTTGATTAACATGAAGTATAGGGAAATGAGTGTTTGTAAGAATGGTTAGTACAAGAGTGAGTAGAGACAGTCATGTGAGTGTAACATATCAGATTTAAATGAATATTGTTCACACACAGAGAAGGACGTTAATCTAAAACACCTTTTTTGTTTGTTTTGTTTTAATCATGGACCTCAAAATATGTATTTCTGGTGAAATTGTGATATCAAATTTGAGGGTGGCATACAATACTTGCTTTATATAGTAAGCCTCTCACAGCCTTTCTCTAGCAGTTCCCACTCAAGGTGCATTGACATCATGCCTGACTGTCTACAGTAAACATATTATGTCACTTAATCTCTGGAACAGCATGTGTTTATTTACAGTTTATGTACTTTAAACAGGAATCTGCATACAGGATGTTTGTTGAAAGGTTTCTGTATCACCTGCAAGAAAAACTGTATACGTAATCAGGAATAAATTTGAAGCCTAGGTTTTGGTGTTAGTCAACAAACATTCGAACTCAGTTTTAACAGAAAATAATTAGATGAAATCGGTGACAGCTTAGAGTGATCATATCAAAAATAGCTAAAGAAAATAGTATGAAAACTCACAAGTCGATTTGCACCTCAGATAAACCCTGTTCTATTGCATGAAGCACCTCATTATGACCTGAAAACCTTAGTGTGTTGTGTGGTAAGTCCTCAAGGAATACTATAACCTATTATCTTTAATGAAACAATGTAGAGTGATATCAGCAACCAATTTTAGGACCATTTTTCTATCTTGTTTGAATGCAGTAAGATTCTGCTTCAGTACATACTGATCCAATGGATAGTAGTTTTCGGTATTGTAGGCTGTGATCCAGTCGATAAATTGTCTGACGTTTCACCCAAAGCTGCGTTGGGCATCTTCAGTGTCTCCTGGCTGGTTAACAACTATTCAGTAGGTATTGAATCATTAAACAAAATAAGAGGGGTGTTTTATAAGAGAATAGTAAGTGTTGATTTATGGTCCCCTCATTCCCCCAAATTAATTATTTGCCATTTTATTTATGGGATGCTTTGAAGGACAGTGTGTTGTTCTAACCCTCATACCTACAGGAACTTTATGATAACATTGTGCAAGGAATCACAAGGATTTCTGCTGCTGAGCTTAGGCGAGTGAGTGAAAATATATTTATTAGGTACTACTGAGTGAAAGGATAGAACAGAGTAGATTTCGCAGCTGACGATGCTGCTTGCTGAGCAGCTGACAGCATATCTACAATAAATTAGAATAGTTTGTTAAGTGAATTAAAGAAACAGGTACCTAAATACTTAAAAATAAAAGTACTCACATATAATATTAAGCCACGAGATATTACAAGTGCTTCTCTTGAAGCATTTGTGGCACCTGCTTAGCAAATTGACCATTAAATGCTCTATTTCCCCTTGAGAAAAGGCACCAATTTCAAAACAAATGTTTTTAAGTTCCTCTAAAGTGTGTGGGTTTGTTTTGTTACCTTCTTCTTTCAATTCCACCGAGAGATAAAAATTGTGGGGGGTTAAATGGGAGATTCTATACCAGGAGCATAGTGTCAATGGATGTGGGTGATGCATACCCTGCCAGTAGTTAACTTTTTGTATTATCTGTATATTAATTCAATTGGCGCAATGCTTGCTGAGGAGTATGTTTCGAACAACAATCTACTATGAATTAGTATTGTTAGCGTATCACACCAAGCATTAAAACACAGCAGCTGGTGGTTGTGCTTACATCATGCCAGTCACATCAAATGATGTGCGCACACACAGAAAAGTGCATCTCGCTTGTTCATGTTAATGAAGTTTAAAGTTTAAAGTTTTTCAATATTTTGGTTGGCAGTGAAGGTTAGTTTCATCTTCTGTACATATCAGAATACAACAAGTAGCATGTTGAACAGTAATGTTTGTAAACATGAAAGAGAAAAATATGTCACAAAACCAAAGACAGGATATGCACATTGCTCATGTGCATCCGCATGGTTCACTACGAGAAAAAAACATGTTCCATTTCCTACTACCTCGAATATAGAATCTGAGTGCTTGTAATCAGTAAACTGAGAATGCAGAAAAAAAATATTGGGAGTAATTTTTCTGTAATTGTAACATTTACCAGTTGTTTAATTAGAAATTTCTATGAAAATTATAAATATCTGAAAAAATATTTTTTCTAAGTTAATAATTTTTATTTAATAAACCAAAGCATTACAAAATGTTCTGTTTCCAACATTCTTCTAAGAGTACTTACATACAACAGAATAATATTTAAGATTATCAATATTTTGAAATCATCATCTTCATTATTCCAGGTATGCTGCCAAAAATTGGTAGTAAATTTAAAGGTGTTAAAGATATTGCAATGAAAATTTGAATGTACATTATTCGTTACATGTACCATGTCAGATATGAGTCTGAACAAAATCAGCCAATAATTGTAGAATTTAGAATTCTCACCTATGCGTACCCTTAATACGAGTTCAAAGTGCATAGCCAAGTCCACACATCATGCTACACCACTGTTCTGTACAGGCATAAGAATCATAAGTAAATACTTCTTGTGGAAGAGAATGCTGCTACCCAAACAGAGCCATTTTAAAGTACTGCGCCATCTAACGAACATATACCACGTTTGCAAGAGTTCAACTCACACTGAAGCCTCGCACTTCATCGCCCGCCATCTGAGAGCCAGAAAACCTGTTCTGCTCTATGCTGATCATTCAGTATAAGTTATAGTGTGCTTCTACTGGCACTATTTTCCTGGCGTATAGGTTCGCACGCGCAGTGGAGAGACTCCGTGAATAATCTTATAACGACTTTTAGGTTATATATATATATATATATATATATATATATGTATAGTGGAAATCGGTGTGATTGCGTTTATCAACATATTGTAATAAAATGGATGGCGTGATTTGAAACAACTTATTTCAATTACTATAATATACAGTTTGGTTTACAAAGAAGTTAGTGGATGTGAAGCTCAGTGAAAACGACAGGGCAGTTCTGGAGAAGTGAGGTACCTAACATTGACAACAGAAATCTCGTTACGGTTGACTTGTGCGAAGCTCCTTTCAAGTACTTGCTCGTAGCAGCTCTAAAGAAGATAAAAAAGGAAGCACAAACTGTTTTCGAAGAACTGTAATACGTGAATAGGAAGCCTCTAAATATGGAAACTGTTTGATATGTAAGGGATGCGCTTAGCCAAGTATTGCACGGTTTCAGCGCTCGAGCGGGAAGGTGAATAATTACGTCGTAAATACTCTGTCATTTGCTATGTTCTGTTACAATCTTGCTTCAACAATAGACATTTCCAAATAAACCCAACGATGAACTTTCCACCTTCCATAACAACAAATATGGAGAACTCCAAATCTGGACCGATTGTTTACCTTCTCTACATTTATGATCTGCCGATAACTGAACATACAATGGCAGATGACACGGCCAATCTCACCTCATAAAAATCCTCAGAATACCTCTAATACAATATAGACCTGCTTCTACAATGGCTAAACTAATGGAGAATACAAGCAAACTCCAATAAATCTCGCTATGTCATGTTGCAGAATATGCCCTAAACAGAGCTTTAGTTGGGCCAGTAGTTCTAGCCAGTAATCGTCCGAAGTGAGTGAGTGCCGGAAGTTCTGAAACATACCTACAATGTGCATTGCTCTTACAAGGTCATCAGTGTTTACTTATTTGGGTAAAATTCTAATAATTTACTGATAACGGCTCGATAAACGAAGTGGGATCGCAAGCACAATGAAGAAGTGCTTCGGGAACTACAAGTCCTCATTAAACAGTACCAGCACAGCTGGAAGAAATACGTACCTACAACGAATGCGTTCTAGCAGAATCCCTAAAGCCGTGCTTCATTATCATCCAAATGGAAAAAGATCTCCGGGACGCCCTAGGAAGCGACGGATTGAGAGTTTTATCCTGCTTTTAGTCCGTACCTAACAGTTCTTGAGTCTAATACTTGTATGGATGATGTTGATGGTGAAATATTTAAAATGGCGTCTCATACATTTGTCATATAACAGTGCCTCAGCAATAGTAGGCACAGCTGTGGGGGTTGCAACTTCAATTGTTTACGTCTATCATAATCTGGGATCAGGGGCGGACGCAGGATTTATTTTCGGGGGGAGGGGATCTGATAAGGTGCTACAATTAGAAAACCTGGAGTTGTCATCGTATGCATAAACATATATCTGATAATTGTCTTGCAGAGACAAAGAATCTGAATATATCTGTAAATTAGTGTGAATACTTTTTTCTTTAGTTATGTCCTTAATACTTATCAAATTTTCGGGGAGGGGGATACAATGCCCTTTGGATTCGCCCCTGTCTGGGATTGCTCTAACCACAAACAAGCCCTTGCTGTGAATTATTCCATGATCTTTACCCTCACTCTCCAAGGAACTAAAGGGCACCTGCCCAGAAGTTTTAGATCAACGCTTCCTCTTTCTGAATTTGATCCAATGTTATATTATGTGACATTCTGGCTCTCAACTGGTATGCGACCAGTAAAAGGAATCTGCTATTGTAAAAGAAAAGTCACTGCAGGACAACATCCGTTCGAGCCAGCCTGGAAACATTTACCGGTAGTTTTAATTTTCTAACCAAAACCCTATTGTATATCTAAACCATGTAGAAATTTCTGTAACATCAACTGTGAAATACCTTGGATTGTAATTAGATAAACATTTAACATGTAAACACCACATCCTGACGTAGAGAAAGCAAACACACAAAAGCTTCAGCTATTATATTGATTACTGAATAAGCTTTCTCATTTGTTTCTCTACAAGGTACGTATTAATTTACAAGAGCGCCATTACCTATCTACCACTAACTCCAATATTGGATTGATTCCAGAACTCTTGGTTGTTGTTCAAACGCACCCACGCCACGCTACGCAACGATTCACAATAAAAGAACAGCTCACTTCTGTGGTGTTCGGGTAGCTTGTGTACCCCACATTCAAGAGGTCTCGAGTTCGAACCTCTGTTAGGGTGAAGGCTGGTTCACAAGCAACATCAACGGGAACCATAACCGGAGCGAGAGACTTAAAATACATGTAGGTGTTCCAATGGAAGTGTTCACAACCTACGACAAACCTTTCCGGCATCCGAGAACGGGAACAAGAGTTGGCAAAGATTCAACTTTTGTGTTGTTATTGTGCATATTAGACATCTTCTTTCTTCAAGGTAGAAATTCTTCAAGCCACCGTGACGTTAACGGCCGCTAGAGCTCTCGCTAGTCGCAATTCTGGGTAAATAAAACCGCAAAGAATTTTAGGGGCTGGCGTCCCACAAGGGGCAATAATGTCCCCTTTTCTGTACATATTATTCACTAATGACTTCCCAGTGGACGCCAGATGCAAGGTCGCCATGTATGCTGACGACACTGCAATATACAACCACCATAGAAACCCACGTTTCGGCCTTGCAGAAATGCAACGTTATGTGAACAACTTCCTCTCATGGCAACATGACTGGAAAATCAAAATTAATCCCGACAAATGCCAGCTGATTCATTTCTCTAAGCGGCGTCACACTTTGGCAACGGACCTAACGGTCGGTGGTCAAATATTGCACTGCCGTCAGCAAGTTAAATACTTAGGTGTCATCTTGGACCGCACAATGTGTTGGTCCACCCACATAAAAAATAGCGCCAATAAAGGCAGACAGCGGCTAAAGTTGTGCGCCCCCATCTTCCGTAGTAAACAGTTACGACTGAAGTCAAAACTGATACTATATAGGTCATTTATTCTTTCGGTGGTCCTGTATGCATGTGTGGCCTGGGCTAATGCCTCCAAAACTGCCCTGAAACAACTCCAAACCCTCCAAAACCTCTCCCTCAGAAAAATCCTCTCTGCTCCACTCCTCACCAATAACCACACTCTTCACCGCGAAACCCGGATCCCGTTCGTCCCGGAGGCAATAGAAAAACGAGCAATGGCGGCATGGACGCGCATTAGAAACCACGAGAATGACGTGATCGCCAACATCGGCAAAGGCGAGCCGAAGCACCGCAAACGTACTAGAATAAAAATATTCTAGAAGCGGCACGGCTCGCCGACTAATGCGTGTCCATGCGACCTCGGTCTTAGGCCACACACACGTTACGGCAGAAGCCCTCGCCTCGGAAAACACCCAGGAGCTACACCCTGCCCGCGCAGGAAAACAGCGGGAAAATGTAAATATTGTAAATAGTGCAGTGCGCGAGCTGGGACGCAGATTTCTGGTGTGGCCAGTGAACGTGTGTGTGTAAGCGTGTGAGTGGAGTGTATGCGTGGGTGAATGCGTGTATATATCTGTGTAAATAATTGTAAATATGTACATATGTATATATATAACAGAACAGAACTTCAAGGACAAAAGAAAACTATTCTCGGTGACCTACAGATGGTCACCGTATAGGTAAGATTTTGTAAAACCTTAAATTGTAAACATAAAAAAGTTAACTGCATAGAGATGTAAAATATAGCCTGTAAGCCGGGCCCCATGTATCGGCACCAGGCCAATACTTTTATAATAAATGACTTGAACTTATAAAAAAAAAAAAAAAAAATCAGGCAGTCTTCATCTAATTGGCGTACAGTCTTCTTGAGTTCTTGCCATCGTCATAACATTTACCTAGTCTTCAAGTGTCGAGTCAGTGAGTCAAATTAATTTAATGTGATTGTTGCGGCATAGAAGTGCGTCGCTTATTGTGCAGTTCGCGAACAGTGGAGTGAACCAGCCTAAAGTCCGGAGATACTGTTTCTTATTGGCCGCGTTGGGACGTGCCTTATAGGGCAAGTAAAAACAATGTTCCAACAAGGACGCTAATGCTCGAATCCTGATTAACACTAATGTACAACTAATTCAATAAATTTCGGGAATGCTACTCCTGAGTAAAACTCCACAAATTGTTTTTGCTACTTTTCGCACCACCTGAGATCGCCGCTCCTTTTACCAAAGGACAGGGCCCATGCTACATGACGGTAGCCGAGGACGGACATTGAACCCAGGACTAAACGAGTAAGAGACTAGCTGGAGGCATCAACGAGGAGGACATCGACCACTTTGGTGAAGTACGAACCAGGTACTGCCTCACATAGACAAGAAGTTTTATCAACATCTCTTCTGCAATGTTGGATATTTATTTAATGAAGTTCAACTAAAGTTACCTTAATTAAATAAATATAATTAGGAACAAGTGGAAAGGGAAGAGCAAACATTTTTTTAAACTCAGTTTTGAGAAAATGCCATTGGAAACTTCGGACAGGAAATATAGTTCGGGGAGAAAAGTTATTGTGAACGCATATAAGCGGTTACATTAGATTGGGGGAAAAAATAGGTGTTTGGGAAAATCGTGGCGGGAGGTTTCATCTGGCACATTTTCCCGTGCCTCATTGTGAATGTCTACGCGTTGTATTGATGGGGCAGTTCAATAAATATATGTAGCTACTATAAATGCTGCGGCTTAACTTTGTTTAGTAAGTAATCCTTTTATCTACATTTGAGGGAACTAATTGTTGGATAAGATACAGGCACTTCAAATTTGCAATATTTGTCATTTCAAATAATTTACGATGACGATGATACATTACAATAGCGAGTTCCAAGATAATTTTGTTATTTTTAGTTATTCCTAGTTTGTGGATATATTTCCTAGTATTCGAAATAACGAGATGTCAATAATATATTTTCGTTTTCATTATATTTCTTCGGATGAAACTGAAAATGCTTATTATAGTAGTAAAGTTTCATGCATAGGTGACCGTGAAAATCTGGTATGGTTTTAAACAACGCTCCTTTTTATTGAAACATTAATTATATTCAAGACGTCAACACATATGGGCGATTAGCATGTTAATTAACACAATTACGGATGTCGGTATATATCCATAGAGAACAATGAGAAAAAATTCAAAATTCAATTATGTACATTAATTCATCTACGTAACGTCATACGTTACTTCTGTTACATAATTCTCTTTCACTATAATCATGAAATTGGCGTCATAAAGCACACAGAGAATGTTTACATTCATTGTGGGTAGGGCGAAGCAACATCTTACTTGGAAAATGGTGATTTGACTTCTATTTCCGGTAGAGGAAGATCCACCAATGAAAATTATTCTGGAAGCTGCAGCTCTAAGAGCAAGATGGCGTTGGAGACTGAATAAGGGTGGAACAAATGTCTGCTCAAATAGTACCGTGTGTTTTTGGAAATAATAATTATATGGCGCATGTGGGAGGCCACTAAATCAAGCAAAACGCTCACGAATGAACTGAAATTGTGCTTATCAACTATTTAGATGCAATAGGATCGCTTGGAGATGAGGTACGTGAAAGAAATGCATATGTAACTTTTTCTCAGCAGTGGTCTTGTTTGTTATTATGCCTGCAGAAAGCAGCGAAAAAACAATTGTTTGTTGGTATTAAGCAGCTGTAATGACGCATTTCAGGCACATTATCATTTACGAATAGCGGTAATGAAGTTTTAGCTGCTCATTACGTTTCGTCAATAGTAATGAGACATCGCTGTCATAACAATAGGTCAGTCAACTTTGGGAGGATCGGCGTGACTTCTTTGCTTGGGTCGATCAACAATGCAGTTAAAACTATTTGAATACGAAGAAAAACTGGAAATATTAGAATCGGAATGTAGTCTAGTTTATCACATTCTGTCACAAAATGTTGATAAATATCACGAGTGAACATCCTTAATAACTATTTTTTAGTTTTTAAGTTTTTTTCTTTTATATGTTTTAATAAGATTGTTCTCCATGTATTATATTTTATGCAGGATACTTTGTGATGATTATGGAGGAGGAAAAGGCATGCTTGCTCCTCCAGTTTTGAAAGAAGAGTCCGGAGACTGATGGTCTCTCACTACACTAAAAACAAATCTTCTTGCAGCACTTGACGTAACTATCGTACATAATAAAACATCCGCTCTATAGAAAAAGCCAAGCTTTGAGTCTTCATTATTCATGTTATTAAGGTTGTAGCATTTATGTAATCTTACCACCATTGTGTTTATTATTATTATAATTGTATTTAAGTATTAAGTTGCTTGGAAAGTAATAGTTTCTTCATCAGCTGTCAGCTTAGTACAGTTCTGCTAAACAGTACATGTATCCAAATGCCATATTAGAATACCGTTCTGACTAAACTTATATTTGTAATAACAGAACTTGGGTCATTCTTTGGTATGCTGGCCAAATTCCCCAGTGTGATGTATTGTGCACACTGACGTCACAGGATGTTTTGGATAAGAACGGGAGTAGAGCATTTGCAGCCAAGCTGTAAAGTGGCAACAGAGCATAGCCAAAACACTGTATAGCTAAAACTTGACAATCCAGAAAACAGGGCGATTTCATTAAGTTGGCGCTCTCATTCCTGCGTGTGCAGTTTCCTGCTCATGTCATTTTCTTCTGTCTTCATGCAATACTTCGCTGTGAAAGAAAGGCTCCTAAACTAACAGGGCAGGTCAGCCATATGACTTTGGCAGTGTAACATCTACCCCTTAAGCACTACCAGGTAATTTCTATTACTCTAATCAGTATTTTCCACCATTTCTGAAGTGCTTCAAATTGGGCCAGCACACTAAAGAATATACAAAACTTGTAGAGCTAACTCCTGTGTAGTGTAATTATTTTAGAATAGTAATTTAGGTACACACGAGGTTAACGTACTGTGTAGAGTATGGTCCTGGAATCACTATGTAATGCGCATTACATCATATCTTTGTTGCATAGGGTATACATGTGATTAATTATAAAGAAATATACTTAGGGCCCTAAGCTGCAAAGCATAGCCAAGGGACGTAGCTGTTGCGCCCGAAGGTCACAATCTGTGAAGTGACAAGAAAGCGTAGCAAAAACATCAGTGTAGTTGAAATCCAATGATCCTCAACTTGTTAACTTAGTATTACAATGCATGCACCCTGAAATACATAACATAAGTCTTCTTCACCATAAGGTATTAAGTTACCATCTACCATATGGAACCATTACCCAAACTTGATTCTTCTCATCTCACTGGAAATGTAGAACCAAAAGGTTTAAGATCTTCATTGCAGTTGTCATAACATAGAAAACAGATACTTCTGAGCGTGGTTCCCATTTTAAAACTGAAAGAATTAGAATGTGAATAATACTAGAAAGCCTTAAGAGTTGCTTTTAGAATTGATGTGTTAACACTTTAAGAGCCTGTAACGCAAGTACCGGCCACTTTTTTTTGACATGTTCTTTACAAACCAAAACTAGGATTGAGGATCCTAAGCTGCAAAGCGTAACCGAGGGATGCTGTTAGATGTAGAGTTGGCCCTATGAAATGTTGACAAAGTATAGCCAACGGATGTTTTTAAATTAGTCAACCCTGCAGAACGATGACAAAACATAGCCGAGGGATGTTTCTAGATGTAGAGTCAACCCTGCAGAACGATGACAAAACATAGCCGAAGGATGTTTCTAGATGTAGAGTGGACACTGCAGAATGATGACAAAACATAGCCAAAGGATGTTTCTAGATGTAGAGTGGACACTGCAGAATGATGACAAAACATAGCCGAAGGATGTTTCTAGATGTAGAGTGGACACTGCAGAATGATGACAAAACATAGCCAAAGGATGTTTCTAGATGTAGAGTGGACACTGCAGAATGATGACAAAACATAGCCAAAGGATGTTTCTAGATGTAGAGTGGACACTGCAGAATGATGACAAAACATAGCCAAAGGATGTTTCTAGATGTAGAGTGGACACTGCAGAATGATGACAAAACATAGCCGAAGGATGTTTCTAGATGTAGAGTCAACCCTGCAGAACGATGACAAAACATAGCCGAAGGATGTTTCTAGATGTAGAGTGGACACTGCAGAATGATGACAAAACATAGCCAAAGGATGTTTCTAGATGTAGAGTGGACACTGCAGAATGATGACAAAACATAGCCGAAGGATGTTTCTAGATGTAGAGTGGACACTGCAGAATGATGACAAAACATAGCCGAAGGATGTTTCTAGATGTAGAGTGGACACTGCAGAATGATGACAAAACATAGCCGAGGAATCCTTTTAGATGCAGATTCGATCCAATGGAATGATGACAAAGCAGAGCGGAGGAATCCTTTTAGATGCAGATTTGATCCAATGGAATGATGACAAAGCAGAGCGGAGGAATCCTTTTAGATGCAGATTCGATCCAATGGAATGATGACAAAGCAGAGCGGAGGAATCCTTTTAGATGCAGATTTGATCCAATGGAATGATGACAAAGCAGAGCGGAGGAATCCTTTTAGATGCAGATTCGATCCAATGGAATGATGACAAAGCACAGCGGAGGAATCCTTTTAGATGCAGATTCGATCCAATGGAATGATGACAAAGCAGAGCGGAGGAATCCTTTTAGATGCAGATTCGATCCAATGGAATGATGACAAAGCAGAGCGGAGGAATCCTTTTAGATGCAGATTTGATCCAATGGAATGATGACAAAGCAGAGCGGAGGAATCCTTTTAGATGCAGATTCGATCCAATGGAATGATGACAAAGCAGAGCGGAGGAATCCTTTTAGATGCAGATTTGATCCAATGGAATGATGACAAAGCACAGCGGAGGAATCCTTTTAGATGCAGATTCGATCCAATGGAATGATGACAAAGCAGAGCGGAGGAATCCTTTTAGATGCAGATTCGATCCAATGGAATGATGACAAAGCAGAGCGGAGGAATCCTTTTAGATGCAGATTTGATCCAATGGAATGATGACAAAGCAGAGCGGAGGAATCCTTTTAGATGCAGATTCGATCCAATGGAATGATGACAAAGCAGAGCGGAGGAATCCTTTTAGATGCAGATTCGATCCAATGGAATGATGACAAAGCACAGCGGAGGAATCCTTTTAGATGCAGATTCGATCCAATGGAATGATGACAAAGCAGAGCGGAGGAATCCTTTTAGATGCAGATTCAATCCAATGGAATGATGACAAAGCAGAGCGGAGGAATCCTTTTAGATGCAGATTCGATCCAATGGAATGATGACAAAGCAGAGCGGAGGAATCCTTTTAGATGCAGATTCGATCCAATGGAATGATGACAAAGCAGAGCGGTGGAATCCTTTTAGATGCAGATTCGATCCAGTCGAGTGATGACAAAGTAGAGCCTTAAGATCTGTGAAACTAACCATTAATGATACATCAACTCTAAAGGCAACTGGTAGGCTATTTTGGTAAGCTTTAATCACATTCTTGTTCATATTGAGTTTTAAGATGGAACACTCTGAAGTTCTGCCAAAGTTTCTTTTTTTCTTCTCTTATATGTAAAGGATTTATAAAGCATATGCACTGTAATATTAAATTGGAGTCATAAATAAATAAAAGAGGAATGGCATTCAATGGGTGTGGCATAAAAGTGTATGTTGTATTAATCTGAAGGACACCAAAGTTGTGCTTGTGAGTGCACATGGTATCATTCACAGATACGTGTGGGAAGGATATTTACCTTACATTCCCGAATCAATCACCTTTCATTTCATTCTCTCTGTGTCCGGTCTTTCCAGGCTGTAAGTGTCAGCGGAGTCGTCAGTAGGATGTGTTGCTGTGGAACTTTCACTCTGGAAACATGGTGTTCGACTGAGGGGAGGCGCTGTGGTTGGCTGGCCGCCTGCTAGGGGGACTGATCGATCAGTCAGACCTGGCTGGTGGCATGCTCTTTGTGGCGACCTGGAACTCTGTCACACTGAAGAAGTACATGCACCTATTAGGGACCTACCATAGTAGTTTTGCCTGTAGAGTATTTTCGTCATCCTTCCTCCCGGGGTCTGATGCACAATAAGCCATCGGCTGACGTGTCCAAATCCCCACAGAGACAAACAAGATAAGATCTGCAATTGAATTGTCAACTGTGTTTGCTTCCCTGTTATTAGATTAAAACTTCATGTGCATTTCTATCATCACAAGGAGCCATTTTTGCCCTATGTTACATTTGCCGGGACCACCAATGTTACCTTTTGCAACATATTTAGTGTTATTGGAGATCATGCACGTCTTACAACAGTAACTGAATTACAGTTCCACTTGAACAATCTGAGACTCCTGGCAGCAGAGAAGTGGGAGAGCTGCATTTTATTAGGCACATTTCAGCTATTTAGCAGTGGTTTGCCAAAGAACACACATCTCACATGAATCTAGCATTTAATAAGTTTGACACGATTAGCACTAGAATAATAAATTAAGCACACGACCAGTGAACAACAAGCAGTAAATGCAAAAATCAGGGAAATACACATGAATACTAGTAAGCAGTATCTATCCATATGGTATAGTGCAGTGTAACGTGGTAAGACGTTACTCCTCAAAAGTTCAGCTTGTAGCATCTTACTGGCTAGAACTATAGCGGAGGGGATGTTGTCTTGGAAACACCCCTCCAAGGAACTCCAGAAGTGTCAGGTTTAAGTCAAATAGTGTCTGCAAGCTCACATATTATTTTCCTGTCCATTGTTATGTCATATGCAATAGGATTTGTGGCAACAAAAACTTTTTCCCAATCCAGCCATGTTTTTTTTTTTTTTTTTTTTTCCTGTTTGTGTTCCTGGTGGCAGTGCCGTGGTCAAACCGGGTTTGATGTCAGGGACCTACATGACGTATTCATGTTGGAGAAAGCAGTATCTTGGCAGGTTTTCTCCAGATTCTCCTGTTTCCCCCACCACTCAATCTACCAACTGCTCCATCATCATCTACATTTCATATCGTCCTCTTCCTCACTGACCATTTCACTGTCTGGTACACATGTTCATCTGCTCTCTGACAGGCATCTGACCCTAGACACCGACTTGTAAGTCCTAGGGGTTGTCAGTCCTCCGTATGGAGAGGATAATCAGAAGAAAAAGTATTCTTGTCCAGTAGGTGTATTGATGTTTGTACATTCACACTAATTGCTCAACACTGGAATGTTATATAATATACACAACATCAAATATTCATGTGCTTTAGACTCAAACCCCTAATGCTTTCACAACGGAACATCAACACCAAATGCACTAGCAACCAGGCATATAGGATTGCCATCCAATCACATTTGTTTGCACAGAAACAAGTATGATCAGGACCTCCCAAAAGGAGATTCTTTGCACAAGCTGGCGTGGTTGTTACAGATGATGTGCATGTTGGCAGCAGTAGGACTATTTGACATCTGTTCTCATTATCTGCTTGCATGTGGTACCTTCTGGCTTCAAAAACATTCTCGCATCACATGTGTGAAAGTGTCTCTATCTATTCAAGTTTTTTTGTCATTCATGACTAATCGCAGCAGTATTAATGTATAAGTAAATACATTTCCAGTTGTCCGCAGCGGCACACCTAAATACTTAAAATCAGATGCACTTTCAAGGGTCGTTCTTGTATGTGAAGAATTGCTGATTTTAAGTATTTAGGTGTGCCGCTGCCCTGCTTCCTGAATATCAGTCTTCTTCTTGTTTAAATCTACCTTGATTTCATCAATTCAAGAGTTGTTTCTGGTACTTTAAGGCTAGCACCATATCATAGTGACGTCTTCTTGACAACCTCTGCTGTAGCTGTAATACAGGACTTTGTGATACCCTTGGGTCATAACTCCATCATTGATCCCTGCAATTTGAAGACAGAATATATCGGATGACTCATTTTGTGAAGGTGTTTCCATGTATTGACTTTTCCGGTTTCTCAACTAATGATGGAGTCAAAGGCTATAGAGCAGTCGAAGCTTGTGTCTCTTTAAGCCCTGAACAGCTTGTGTTGTACTTCTTTCTCCTCTAAAACCAAATTGGGCTTGTGGCAGTTTGTCATCAACATGAACATACTTTGACTTTTAGTTGAGAATGCCATGGAGTAGAAAATAGTTACTGCACAGTGTATGCATGTTAAATAAGAAAAATATTGCATTCCAAATACATATGGTATTATTAGCAACTAAGGAAATACAAGATGCAGCAAATCAAATTTGCTTGTAACACTACAATACACATGCGGTACCAGTTTCAAAATATTTTAACAACCCTTGTGGAAGAATGTTTTCCATTATTTCCTTTGTTCTTGTGTTGTAATCAAGTTCATTAGCAGGACATACTATACCCTGGGAGAAATAACCTGACACTTGATGTTACAGCTGCCTACCGTCCGCTCTGTCGCAGCATTGTCGCTTATTCACTCGCTATCCATGGACAATGGTTCCACCATAATAAGAGGTCCACCATTTTTCTTTTCTTTTTCAAAGTATTCTCTTACGGCACATATCATCTCCCGGATTGACATTTTAGGGTTGTTCGTGTACCCAATACACACTTTTTGGCTTTATCAGGACTATAAGCCATTTTTAAACAAAACACAGTGTAACCAAGACCACTAAAATCTGTTATGAAAGCAACAAAACACTCAAATATGCAGCTATAAACTATATAAAGTATATGAAATAATAAACCTACAATCCCCCCAGATACACTTGTATGTAATTCATTCGTAAGTCACCTTCTTTCACTCTGCACTTGTTAAACAATCAAACAATATGTTGTTGCAAGTGGCAAAACATGCGGAAGGCAGAAGCCGGGAATACACGCACATATTGCAACATGGGTGAGTACACAGCTCTGGTCACGCGATAGTCACATGGTGATTCGTAACGTGATAAGCCAAGCCCCTCCTACTCACCCCTTATGAGTGACGAGGCTGTCAGGTACCAGGTTATTTCTCCCAGGGTATAAATAATGACATTATTTCAAAGCAGCCTCCAAACATGTTTTTCGGTAGCAGTCACTTTGTGACTATGATTTTCATATGAAGTAGTTTGCAGCATCTGAAAGAAAAAGAGAGCCTTGTATAACTGAGGAACTAAGGTTCCCATGCAGGAAGGCGTAGCAGAGGAATTGAGGGTCCTAAGTCACCAAGCATCGCCAAGGGTTTGAGCAACATCAGCTGTAAAGCGTTGCCAAGGGATGCTTTTTTTACAAGAAAATGAGTGAAATAACAACAAGGCATTGCTGTCAGATCTGTATTAGAAAAAGAGGTAAAGCATTACTTTTTGTGGATTTCACTGCTACTCATGTATTGGAACATTCTGCTGTGCATGCATGGTTGTAACAAAATGGACTACTTTGTTGACATTTAGCGATGCATTTCATGTATAAGAAAGCGTCTTATAAAGGGAGAGCAGGTGAATCACAGGCTGTCTCATTGATCATATCTGCTGCTAAATTGTGTAACATATGTAGGCAATGCCTTCTTTAAATAGTATCTTTGTTCCTCTTTTACATGTGGCAGTAAATATGAAACCTTTATCTTATATAATTGGGGAGAAAATTGTGTTGAGCTAACATTGCAAATCAGTAAACCAATATTTTATAACTGACAACTGAGAAGATTATTTTTCCAATGCTCACAGAGGTGCGTCTTTTCAAAAGATATTATCGTGGTGCTGTAGGAGTGGGGAATCTATATTCACCAGCTTCACCTCAATTTTTTGCATATTTTAGGGGTTTCTCTATTATGTTACTAAAATAACTACAGGAGCAAAGGAATGGTACGAAGATTTAGAATTTCTCCTTCTATGATAATATAATAGTTATTTGGTGATTGTTGCACAACTGAATGGCACAGCATTTCCAGGAAAGATTATTGAGGGGACGGGAGTCAGATCTTCTGCTGAAGTTCCGCATGTTATATCAGTAGCAAAAGAACTATCGACATGTTCAGTGAGTGTATCCACAAGGGAAGAGAAGTCTGGGCCACCCAAGGAAGAGGTGGAGAGAAACTTAGTTAAGACCTGTAGGAGAAGGATGATGGGATTATAGCAGTGCAGGTTAAAGGAGAACTGTTTTGAATATGGCCGAGCATAAATACTATGAACAAATTTGAATGTGTAAAGCGAACGCCCAAGTGATTATAGTCATTAATCAATGGAATACTTTATACAACTGTTACAAAGAGTATATCTGTATGTAAGGGCATCTCAAAAACTATCCGATTATTTCACCACTGAAGATTCCTAATACTTCCTGACAGACATGGGCTATAAAACAATGTACTTGTGTATAGAGTGTCCAGACAAATGAAGCAGATATTCCATTCCAAGCAATGTATGCACATGGTCACAATTCAGCAACTAAAACACAGCAAGTCAAAAGAACTGAATCTACAAAGGCACACAATACCAGTGCCAAACTATTCTAATAATAACCCTGATGTAAGAAATTGACAATCTTTCAGTTGTTAACTTTTCTCGATAGTCGTACACTATATATTGTGACTTTTTGGTTGTGTGTGTGAAGTAAAGTAGACAGATGTAATCGAGATAAAGAAACACTTTTATTTCCGTAAACAGTAACTTTGTACACTCGTTGCAACAACAAGAAAGTCTTTTCCGATTCTCCAACAGCACGGCTCCGAACTCGTAACACAAAGAACTAACTCTTCTCCGTCGGCACAACTCTCCACATCGTCTGTCCGTCTCCGTCGGCACGACTACTCAACCTTCACATACGTCTGACTGTTCTCCGTCGGCACTACTCAACGCTTCACGTACGTCTGACTGTTCTCCGTCGGCACTACTCAACGCTTCACGTACGTCTGACTGACTCTTCTCACACTTTACCGCTATTTATATCTCCCAGGCACTATCCTGGAAGCTTCCGGAACGTTCACTTATTTAGCGGTGAAACACAAAGCAGACAGTTCTAGAAGCCTCTATCACTTTCTCTCTTTCGGCAAGCGCCCAACAATGCGGCCATTCTCCGTCTCTTTCCTTCGGCTCCTTTGCGGTAGTGCCGACAATAATGCGATGGGTGACACTGCGGTTGTCGGCAATTAGATACGGCGGGCGCGGTGACACTGCTCCCTCCTCAGAGCTGGTCGTCCCGACCAGCACTATCACTGCGGCATCTCCCTTGCGCCCCGGTGGACTAACCCATCGAACCTCTTCTCCAGGAGGCACGATCCTAGGTATCGCTGTTGGATAGTGTCCCTTGGTCCGGGTAGGACGACGTATGCCATCCTGCTTCGAAATTCTGCAACAGTACCGCCGGTCTTGGCGGTCCCTCGTCCAGTTGCCCTTCTTCCTGGTGTGTTGACGGGCCATCCTGCGCACTTGGAAACGGCTCACTGGGTACCATGTCCGCCGACCTCTCTGGCGCACCTTCGCAGCCACCTTGCTTCCGATGGGTCCGGCAACAAGCCCCGCCACATCCGCGCGAGTCGCGTCCACCGCTGCACTCGTGTTCACTCGTGCTCGGCACGGCCTCTCCTGTATCCTGCCGTCCAAGATGATGTCCACCATTCTTTCGTTCACGGCACTATGCGTCAGGTGATTGGATGGCTCCGACGGTCCCCCCATGTCACACGCCAAGTCGGTTCTTGCGTGTTGATTGTTTGCTTGTGCGCTTCCCTGCTGATCGTCCTCCACGTCGTATCCTGGTTGGTTACGTACCCGACACACTCCTCCAGAGGATCCTCGCCGACGTCCCTGAACTGCCCCTTTGTCTTCCCCGAGACGTACACTTTCGTTATCTGCAACGGGCGCAACTGTCGCCTCGGCCACTAGGTGCTTCCTCCCCGGGTCCGCGCCATTCCGTCTGCCCCTGGCATCCAGTACTTTGACGCTCTCGTCAACTCTTACTACCAGGGCGCCAAGACGTTCTCCGTCGTCCTCCACGACGTCCACATGCTGGCAGAGGTCTTCCACCTTTTCGCCGAGTTCTTCCACGTCTTCCGTCACGCCAATCAGTTCGCCGAGTTGTTCCACGTCTTCCGTCACGCCAATCAGTTCGCCGAGTTGTTCCACGTCTTCCGTCACGCCAATCAGTACGCCGAGTTGTTCCACGTCTTCCCTCACGCCAATCAGTTCGCCGAGTTGTTCCACGTCTTCCGTCACGCCAATCAGTACGCCGAGTTGTTCCACGTCTTCCCTCACGCCAATCAGTTCGCAGAGTTGTTCCACGTCTTCCCTCACGCCAATCAGTTCGCCGAGTTGTTCCACGTCCTCCCTCATATCATCTGAAACGGGCGCAACTGTCGCCTCGGCCACTAGGTGCTCCCTCCCCGGCTCCGCGCTATTCCGTCTGCCCCTGGCATCCAGTACTTTGACGCTCTCGTCAACTCTTACTACCAGGGCGCCAAGACGTTCCCCGTCGTCCTCCACGACGTCCACGTGCTGGCAGAGGTCTACCACCTTTTCGCCGAGTTCTTCCACGTCTTCCGTCACGCCAATCAGTTCGCCATCAATTTTCGCCGATAGCTCCGTCTTCATCTCTTTCAGCTCGGCAGCGAGGTTGTTTCTCCTCTTCATTTCGGCAACGAGGTTGTCGTTTGCCGCCTTCATCCCTTTCAGCTCGGCAGCGAGGTTGTCGGTTGCCGTCTTCGTCTCTTTCAGCTCGGCAGCGAGGTTGTGTCTCGTCTTTATTTCTTCTTTCAGCTCGGCAGCGAGGTTGTCGTATGACGTTTCCATTTTGGCAGCGAGGTTGTCGTTTGCCGTCTTCATTTTGGCGAATAATTCTTTCATCATTGCCATCATCCTGGTTTCCGAATCTCCCTCCATCTTGGTTCTAACGTTGCAACTTCTAACGACGACGTAACGATACTAGAAGCAATTCGACGAATCCCACTTCTGACACCAGTGTAACTTTTTTGGTTGTGTGTGTGAAGTAAAGTAGACAGATGTAATCGAGATAAAGAAACACTTTTATTTCCGTAAACAGTAACTTTGTACACTCGTTGCAACAACAAGAAAGTCTTTTCCGATTCTCCAACAGCACGGCTCCGAACTCGTAACACAAAGAACTAACTCTTCTCCGTCGGCACAACTCTCCACATCGTCTGCCCGTCTCCGTCGGCACGACTACTCAACCTTCACATACGTCTGACTGTTCTCCGTCGGCACTACTCAACGCTTCACGTACGTCTGACTGTTCTCCGTCGGCACTACTCAACGCTTCACGTACGTCTGACTGACTCTTCTCACACTTTACCGCTATTTATATCTCCCAGGCACTATCCTGGAAGCTTCCGGAACGTTCACTTATTTAGCGGTGAAACACAAAGCAGACAGTTCTAGAAGCCTCTATCACTTTCTCTCTTTCGGCAAGCGCCCAACAATGCGGCCATTCTCCGTCTCTTTCCTTCGGCTCCTTTGCGGTAGTGCCGACAATAATGCGATGGGTGACACTGCGGTTGTCGGCAATTAGATACGGCGGGCGCGATCTCTTCCCCAAAGAGATTAATTAGGTGGCCTCGGAGTACAGACTCTAAGTGAACACCAGCTTCACTTCTATTTCCTTAGGATTTCTGTATTGTCAGCATGAAGATGCAACCAAAGTTTAAAGATTCCTCAAACCATTTCACATCTCCTCCCAACTAGAGGGTTCAGTATAAGGGTATACCAGAGACCTAAGGTTTGGTGCTCCAAATAAGGAAACAAAGGGATGTGGGTGAACTCACAAGATGTCCACAAAACTGGGGCATAATTAAGTGAAGGTATTTGAACACTTTGTGCAGTTAAATCGTCAGATACAAGGGAGACATAAGTATATTCACTTACAGGAAATAGTCCACTTTCGTGTAAGACATTTAATTGGGTGCTACCTTTCTGTGCCCAAAGTTATGGGTTTGATCCCCGCCCAAGGAGTACTTCTATTGGTAGATACAATATGTTCTTTAAGTCCCTCCACAGTGATGCAGTGGTTGGAATGAATTTGGAGGAAGCAGTAGAAAGAGAAAAATATATAAAACTCAGAACTAACTTATCCATTCACAGATGATGTTGAGAATGCCCTCCATTCTGCTGAACACAAATTTGTACATGTAATTTCATTGTGAAACTCTGTTTTTACTAAATTGGTGTAATTCATTATTGCCAATTTCAGTTCATCTATTGTTCTTGGATTATTTGTTGATTTTGCAGTATCTCAAAAAAGTAACTAGGGTCTTCAATTTCTTGCAGTATTATGAACAGTAAACCTGTCCTGAAACAGCAACGTGAATCTTTAAAATAGCTGTGTAAATTTTGTATTCACTTTTTCTGATAAAAAGAGACAGAGAAAAGAAAACCAGTGTTGAATTGAAATAATTTTCAACATGCACACATGTACGCTAACAACCATTGTTACAACAGGCATGGTGCTTTGACAGGGCACTTTGTGGGTATACTGAAGGCCACTGCGGAGAGACTAAAAGATCACAGTGCATCTAGATATTGAGAGAACATACTCCATTACAATGACAACAATATTACGACTTGGTCCAGCTTTTCAACTGTCACTTGCATCAGCTTTTACTGTCATTTAGTAACTTAGTTGAGTTTTCACACTGAGACTTTAGTCACTTCATTGTGAGCTAGTTCCAATGTTCACTAACTTGCTCAGTGGCTTCTTCACAATACTGATCCACTTTGTGACAGCGCTTGTTTATCTGGCCATAAGAAATAACCACAGAGCTCCAGAACATTTGAGATAGAGAAACATCCAGAAGAGTTTGGTTATTGTCTTATATTGGGAAATGCACTGCTTGTCTACTGTTCCGACTGCCCAGTGCCAACCTCCCAATAACCTTGCAACATAGTCGATGAGTCATAATATATTGTGACAGTACAATTTATTTTTGTAGCTGTTCTACTGATCTATACTAATACTATAATGAAAGAAAATGTTCACGTGTTGCGTGTGTGTGCATGTGTTAATCTCAGAAACCACTCGACCAATTTTGATCATTCTTTCATCACTGAAAAAGTGTTGTTCTTCCACATGGTTACAGGTTATATGCTAATGTTCCCAAAAGTGTGAAAACTCGGGGGTTTCAAGTCATCAAAGTTCAAACCTGTTTTGTTAAATGTGGTATTAGAAGCTACTTTTAGGCACTTGATTGCAAATATACTCATTTTCGATGTCTGAACCCAAAGGTCTAAATGGGGCAAGATTTTAAAATTGGGTTATTTTAAAGGGTGTTGTGTATTGTTCAAATCACCAGATTTACCCTTATATTTCCCTGGAGTTTTATCAAACAATACTTGTATGGTTTTGACTGAACACGGTGCATTTGGATAGTACAAACCAACAAAAATGTGAAGTAAGCCTTGCATTGAATTCCTATTTTTAACCCCTAAAATGCAAATCATTCTTTGGCCTATGTTGTAGGATTCAGCAAAAATTATAAGCTAGCTTACAACTCTAAAAAGACTATCACTATAATATTTTGAACTTCATACCCAGAAATCAACATTGTTCAAAATACGGCACATTTATGAAAAGTGGGCTTGCTTCTGTTACAACTTGCAGACATCACTTTATGCTTATTTTGAATTATATAGTATGTACTCAAAGTTTTTAAAAGCCATCTATTTTTAATGCTCTATAGATAATAGTATACTGCTTGGTCAATCAGGGCGCAAATTTGGTGAAACTTATAGCATAACCTACTGCTTCAAAAGGCTACCCATATGATATTTCTTATACCCATGCAAACAAATGGTCACTATTCTGGGCAAAACTCTGGACACTTATGCTTTAGGTACAAGTACAAATTACAGACTTTCAAAAATCACCTTCTCCTTATGTTGAAGCCCATGCTTAGAATGTAATATCAGGGAAGACAATATTCATATGAAACTGTTAGGAAATGTTGACACATGGGACATACAGGAAGCAAGGAAACTAATGAAGTGTTTGTGGAACAAGTTGATATTACACTCTCTCAGCTTCAAGAAACAAAAGAATGCTGACTTAGCATCAACAAAAAATGTGTTGCTTCCACATGACATCTTCTACCCATTCTTATAAAAGCTTATTTTCCTATCTACTTCATGTTAAATGTTTGTAGAAATTATTTTATTCCGCATTTCTTTTAAGGTACAAGAGGAATATGAGAATACAGTAGACTTAAGAGATAGTCAAATGTGTTAAGAGCTTCTCACTATGCAACAGCTTTGAAATTCCGTTCTCTTTGCATGACCAAGATTAAAAAAAAGTTACAGGTATTTTCCTCTTGAGAAAAGTATTGTGACAAAACGGCAATTCTACGAATCGTACTCCTGACATCGGGTGACAAAATGACAAAATCCAGTCCAGCTTCTTTTCTATCACTTTATTTTCCTTCTAAACATTTGCACAATTACACAGTTCTCTTTTACCGACGTTAACACAGTGTACAGTCTTTCATGATATTACAACTCCAGCTTTTACTTCTCGTACCCTTGCCTCAGTCCTTTCAGTGTCTTTTTTCATTTTCTGTGTCTCTCGTACACTAACTACGACGATGCAATCACTCGACGCTCCTTAAGACTTGTTCACTTCGGCGCGACGTACCACACGCAGCTTTCTCGCGCTCACCGACACAATCACCAACTCGTGCCTCTAACTCTCACTCTACTGTTTCCTCGCCTTTTTATATAGCGAAGATGACGTCACACGGACCGTTCGCGATCTTCGTCAAACATGCTGGCGGCGATGTAGCCAGACTTTTCTCGAAGGCTCTGGAAAAGAAGTCGTTTTGGTTGTGCTGGTTTTTGTTGTTAGTCACGGATACACAAACAGTCGCACGAGGTAGTCTGTTTGCACGCCGGCCGGGCATGTGGTGTGAAGTATAGGTCGCGCGTTACTTCTTGACGAATGAAAATTTTATATGAAAGGTTGAATGCGAGTCTCTACTCAGCTTTTGCAGGAACGAGAGAGAGGAGGTACAGTCTGCAGTGAGATGACGCGCATGCTTCTGAGCTGAAGTAGTACAACACTACAAATCAATTTATGACACTTGCAGTAATATCAGCCACACGTATTATACACTATACCTCTATAACTGTTTCCACTTAACTTTCTTGCATTTATTCTATTCCCGACATCTCTCCCTCGTCTGAATTGCTGTTTTCGTTGCATGCATACATACATCCGTACCGCACAAAACTTCTGCAGTCGACTGTATACACAAACGCGACAGAGGAAAACAGAGGTGTCTGTTATCGTAGCATAAACATTTGCTGACCTGTTTATTAAGGGTAGGCTCACTCATTGGATTTCTGCTCAAGGTCATTCGTCAAGAACGAACGCGCAACCTATACTAGGTGACACAACCAGGAGGCGTTTCGGAAAGAATGTGGAACTGCCGAGTTGTTTACGTGAGCTTATCCCACAATGCAGCCGTGTCTAGGACAGCAACGTCTCATATATCGGCAGGCGCGAGCTGTATTACTGACTAGACGTCAAGATACTAATACAGCTAACGGGCGCATGGATCAATTGGGTGTGTTACAGCGGGCTTTGTACGTAAAGCATATATAACACTCTTACCTTATAGAAGATGCTGGAAATGTCCACCCTCGCGAGGCTGAACAAGCATTATATCGGGAGAACACATTCTGATCAAGTTGGGCCGGCCACTGTAATGTTTCCGATTTCATGTTTTAGTTGTTCCAATGTATGAGGATTTGTCTCGTAAACTTTGTCTTCAGTTTACTACCCCACACAGTTAGATCGAAAGGGTCATACACTTCAAACACTTCCCTTCATGGACTCCTCTGCTGTATGGGCAGTAGCAAAAACCACCCATATGATCTCTGTTCTTCTGTCAGTTCATGATAAAATGGGGTCAATGTCATTTCGGCACTTCTCGTAGAATACTGGACCGAGTATGCGTCTAGCGGTAACAGCACAACAAACTCCAACTCTCTGATCATAATGAGGGATTTCTTGAACGCGATGTGGATTTTCAGAGGCCCAGTACCGACTACCCACGTGCACAACGTCAGCCGGTAGTGGGGGAATCCAGCAAGGTCGCGGGAAAGGCGAAACGCCGGGTGCTCCCTTAGGTTTTAAATGAAGACCGTTGTATTTCGCTGTTCTAGTAAACATGATAACAAGCGACGCAGCGCTCGACAACCAAGGTTCAATACGCTGGTCACTTTGCCAGATAGTAGCTTAGCCCCGACGCTCCTTAGTTTTGCGCCGCGCACGGCGTCACAATATATTTGAAAATGTAAACCAATAACAAAGAATATCTTGGAAATGGTTAACGCTACCAAAAGTTTTTTAACATAAATTATATGTTTTAACAAGATGTAGTATTTTATATAGCTTACAGTTTATCAGTTATATAACAGTTATTCAGAATAAAGAGAACTTCAGAGAATGTTCACAGGAAGTTCAACTTATGCATTTCATTTGTCATGTAAATATCTTAAACATATGGTATTTTAATACAAATCGTTTGAGCCATTTTTGAGAAAATAAAATTTTCCAAAGATGTTCTATGTGAAGGGTAGTTTAGGGGTAGGGGATTTTTTTAAATGCTCGTGTCACATTCTTGGAAGACGTTGAACTTATAACCGACTTTTCGTTTAAGAGTTAGGCTGTTCACTGACACCGTGTGTAGGAGAAGGGTAGCAAAGGTAGAATGAGACTGAAAAATTCAATGTCATAGCCGGGATTTGAACCACGGATCTTCCAGTCTTCGCCTGTTTGCTCTAACTACTAAACTACAATGGTAATATGCCGATACAATATTAAATTGTCCAACTGACTCGCATTTTCCCCTGTAAACCACAAGGAGTCGTGAGATAGCGTATCTTAATGTTGCCAGTACTTCAACATGGAAATGATCTCCCGGTTTGTTGCAACGTACTTCCGGCGATACATAATTCACTATCGAATCCTTGGATGCAATACAATACTTCTTGTACTTAATGTAAGTATGTAGCGCGAAAGAAAAAAACACCTGATGTGTTGCACTCACATGACTTTCTCTACTTCTTCTATCTTCATGTTAGTCGAGATAAACATTTGTATGATTTTCCAATAAATGCAAGAGGAATATGAGAATACAGTAGACTTTGCACGGCCAAACGGATAAAAAAGTGAATAACAACCTTCCATTTCAGAAAAGTTCAAGTATTCCAAACTCACACAAATAACAAGGAATATCTTGGAAATGGTTCACTCCAGAGAAAAAGCATATAGACCTAACGTGTGTTTTAACGAGAACTACATTTTTATAGTAAGATTTGGTCTATCTCTTACGGTTCACCAGTTATGCAAAAGTCGTCCAGAGTAAACAGGACTACATAGGCTATAGCCAGAAAATTCAAAATATACATTTCATTTGCCATACAAATATCTTAAACATATGACATTTTAATCAAAATCTTTAGAGCCATTTTCAAGAAAATCAAAATTTCCTATGTAAAGGAAAATTTAGGGTGAAGCAGTTTTCTTCAAAATCTTTGTGTCGCATGCTTGAAAGACATTAAATACCAACTTTGGTTTTTAAGAGACTTTTCGTGTTATGCTGTTCACATACACACACGAAGCTCTTTCTAAAAATGCCTTTTTTTTTTTTTTGTATTCAGGGGGCCTCAAAACATACATTTCCGGTGAAGTCTCGGCATCGAATTTTTGGGTGGAATACAAACTTGCTCCACTTTACTATACGTAGTAGAGAGAGAGCAGTCGTTATTAAGGTATGGGGGTATGTAAGTTCGTGGCTGCTTGTCGGTCCGTCCGTCGGTCTGTCCAGGTTAAGTACCTGATGCACGCCTGCACGCTCTCCGCTCTACTGAGATTGCAAGGCCATCCGTGCAGTTTGAAGGCCATTTCTCTCCCAACCTGTCGCACAGTTTTCCTTGGCAACGTGTGCAAGTAGACAACCTCCCAATAGGATGGATCCGTTAAGTCTACATCTGTGACCAACACCACTCAAAAACCAATACCTACCTACCCCAGCCAGTCCAAACAACCATTTCCCCGGGCAAATTTTACATCATGTTTATTTTCTTAAAAGGTTCTAACGATCTTTATTAAAATGCCATGTTTGAGATATTTCTACACCAAATGAAATGTATATTTTGAATTTTCTGGCTATAGCCCCTGTAGTCGTGTTTACTCTGGAGGACTTTTGCATAACTGATAAACCTTAAGAGATAGACAAAATCTTACTGTACAAAAATGTAGATCTTGCTAAAACAAGTTAAGTCCAAGTGAATTTTTCTGTGGAGTGAACCATTTCGGAGATATTCCTTGTTATTTGTCTGTTTGCAACACTTATACTTTTCTCAAATGGAAGGTCGTTATTCACCTTTTTATTTCTTGGCCGCGCAAAGAGAACAGAATTTCCAAGCCTGACTATTTATCTCAACTAACACGAAGAAGATATAGGAATAAGAGTTTGTAAGAACTGTTTTTGCTATACGTATGTGAGGACAACACCAAAGTATTGTCTGGAATTAACGCAATGCTACCTTTGTCAAAACATATGACAGCCGCAAAACCTGCAACCGCCTTCTGGTGTGCAGCGAAGATACCAACTCACGTTTAAAAAGTCGGAATGCTGTGTCTTGATTTATTTGCGTTTTCTGTTTGTGTGTATTTTGAAGATGCCTGGAATGTTGGTGTGTTTTCACGCTTCGCTAGTTTGTGCTTAGAGGTGGTGGGGAAATACGTACGTGCTGACTGGTACCTATATCTACCGTTAATTGGGATAGCCGTCTCCTGTGTAGTAGTCACAGTATTATTGAGGAAGTATACTATTGGAAAATTCTGTCAAATAACAAGGAATATCTCGGAAATGGTTTATTCCACAGAAACGATCATATAACATAAATTGTTTGTTATAAAGAAATATACATTTTTACGTTGTCTATTACGTCTAGTAAGTAGAGGAGGTATTGTATAAGACCCAAAATTCAGATGTCGAGATTTCACCGGAAATATACGCTTTGAGCTCCCCTAAAAAAAAAAAAAAAAAAAAAAAAGTATTTTTAGAAAAAGGTCCTTGTGCGCGCGTGTGTGTCTGTGTCTGTCAGTCTGTGGACAACATAACTCAAAAACGAAAAGTCGGTTAAAAACCAAAGTTGGTATTTACTTTGAAGGATGCGATACTAAGATTTTGAAGGAAATTCCTCCGCTCTAAACTACCCTTTACATGGTAAATTTTTTGAAAATATTAATTTTTTTTCTTTCAAAAATGGTTCTTTTGATTAAAATGCAATTAGTTTAAGATATTTTTATGACAAATGAAATGTATATCTTGAATTTTCTGGCTATAGCCCATGGAGTCCTGTTTACTCTGGAGGACTTTTGCATAACTGGTAAACCGTAAGAGATAGAACAAATTATACTGTACAAAAATGTAGATCTTGCTAAAACACACTTTATTTAATCTAAATGCATTTTTTGTGAAGTACAGCATTTCAGAGATATTCCTTGTTATTTGTGAGTTTCGAAATACATATTCTCAAATGGAAGATCGTTATTCACTTTTTCATCTCTTGGCCGTGTAAAAAGAGCGGAATTTCAAAGCCTGTATTCCCATGTGCCCCTTGTACCTGCAAAGAAATAAGCAATAAGATAATGTGTACAAATGTTTATCTCAACTAACATGAAGAAGATATAGGAATAAGAGTTTGTAAGAATGGTTCGTGCAAGAGTAGAGAAAGTCATGTGAGTGCAACACATCAGATTTTTTAGTTTTATTTCTCTTTGTTTACTCGAGGGTGTTAAAGGCGTATTTGGGTTAAACCTCGGTATGGAATGCAATTGTTGGTGCAGGAAGGATATTGGATTTTAACGACATTAGTTTCCGCTGGTGCTAAGATATAAGATGATGAGGTGATATTGATCGTGGTAGAAACACATGGGGCTGGCTGGTATATACGTATCTCACAGGTTGCCGACTTTTATGAAAGGCAGGCCAGGCATTGCGGTGTGGTGTGGCTGTGAGTCACTCACAGCACAGTGCAGAAATTAGTCACATCCTACACCACAAGAGGGGAACATGTCGCTCCCTGCATCACGTTGTTTGCATCTCTACTTTCTCTGCTACCTATGGTTAGGGCCATTCTTTTTTCGCATTTCGCGAAATGAGTTCTAATTGTCTGATCTTTGTTTGTTGTTGTTGTTTTTTTTTCGCTCTATATGACTTCTATTAATGCCTTGATTTCGCGACATTTTTTTTTTTAAATTCACGGTAAATAACACTGGGGGAATTTCTTGCCGCATTCATTCATTCATTCCTTTTTTCCCGAATTTTGTGAAAATGAATTGTTCGTTTGTTTCGCACTATATAACTACGCACGCAAGCACACACACGCGCGCGCGCGCGCACACACACACACACACACACACACACACACACACACACACACACACACACACACCGACAACGTCTAGTATGTTGTGCGGGATGGCATGGTTTTCAAATAGGAGCCCCTGTCCGGAAAAGCACGGTTTGGACGCATCAAAGTGTGAGGTGGGTGTATGTTCACATTTCGTCAATAAACCCAACATTGAGCTGTCTACATTACAAAAGGACTTCAAACTGCGTACCGCCTACGTCATTGCAGAGCCTGTATCGGCGGTGAGCCTCATGGACATGACCCAATACGTGCGGTTGTCTTTGAACATTTTCAATCACTCCGTGGACTGGTGCAATAAGGTCCTCTACTGACGTTACAGGAGTGTCATACTCTTCATACAACTGTGTACCTGCTACAGAGTCTATATCGGCGGTACACATGACCCAATACGTGCGGTTGTCTATGAACATTTTCAATCACTCCGTGGACTGGAGCAATAAGGTCCTCTACTGACGTTACAGGAGTGTCATACTCTTCATACAACTGTGTACCTCCTACAGAGTCTATATCGGCGGTACACATGACCCAATACGTGCGGTTGTCTTTGAACATTTTCAATCACTCCGTGGACTGGAGCAATAAGGTCCTCTACTGACGTTACACGAGTGTCATACTCTTCATACAACTGTGTACCTCCTACAGAGTCTATGTCGGCGGTACACATGACCCAATACGTGCGGTTGTCTTTGAACATTTTCAATCACTCCGTGGACTGGAGCAATAAGGTCCTCTACTGACGTTACAGGAGTGTCATACTCTTCATACAACTGTGTACCTCCTACAGAGTCTATATCGGCGGTACACATGACCCAATACGTGCGGTTGTCTTTGAACATTTTCAATCACTCCGTGCTCTGGAGCAATAAGGTCCTCTACTGACGTTACAGGAGTGACATACTCTTCATACAACTGTGTACCTTCTACAGAGTCTATATCGGCGGTACACATGACCCAATACGTGCGGTTGTCTTTGAACATTTTCAATCACTCCGTGGACTGGAGCAATAAGGTCCTCTACTGACGTTACAGGAGTGCCATACTCTTCATACAACTGTGTACCTCCTACAGAGTCTATATCGGCGGTACACATGACCCAATACGTGCGGTTGTCTTTGAACATTTTCAATCACTCCGTGGACTGGAGCAATAAGGTCCTCTACTGACGTTACACGAGTGTCATACTCTTCATACAACTGTGTACCTCCTACAGAGTCTATATCGGCGGTACACATGACCCAATACGTGCGGTTGTCTTTGAACATTTTCAATCACTCCGTGGACTGGAGCAATAAGGTCCTCTACTGACGTTACACGAGTGTCATACTCTTCATACAACTGTGTACCTCCTACAGAGTCTATATCGGCGGTACACTTGACCCAATACGTGCGGTTGTCTTTGAACATTTTCAATCACTCCGTGGACTGGAGCAATAAGGTCCTCTACTGACGTTACACGAGTGTCATACTCTTCATACAACTGTGTACCTCCTACAGAGTCTATATCGGCGGTACACATGACCCAATACGTGCGGTTGTCTTTGAACATTTTCAATCACTCCGTGGACTGGAGCAATAAGGTCCTCTACTGACGTTACAGGAGTGACATACTCTTCATACAACTGTGTACCTCCTACAGAGTCTATATCGGCAGTCACTCCGTGGACTGGAGCAAGAAGGTCCTCTACTGACGTTACAGGAGTGTCATACTCTTCATACAACTGTGTACCTCCTACAGAGTCTATATCGGCGGTACACATGACCCAATACGTGCGGTTGTCTTTGAACATTTTCAATCACTCCGTGGACTGGAGCAATAAGGTCCTCTACTGACGTTACACGAGTGTCATACTCTTCATACAACTGTGTACCTCCTACAGAGTCTATATCGGCGGTACACATGACCCAATACGTGCGGTTGTCTTTGAACATTTTCAATCACTCCGTGGACTGGAGCAATAAGGTCCTCTAGTCCTCTACTGACGTTACACGAGTGTCATACTCTTCATACAACTGTGTACCTCCTACAGAGTCTATGTCGGCGGTACACATGACCCAATACGTGCGGTTGTCTTTGAACATTTTCAATCACTCCGTGGACTGGAGCAATAAGGTCCTCTACTGACGTTTCAGGAGTGTCATACTCTTCATACAACTGTGTACCTCCTACAGAGTCTATATCGGCGGTACACATGACCCAATACGTGCGGTTGTCTTTGAACATTTTCAATCACTCCGTGGACTGGAGCAATAAGGTCCTCTACTGACGTTACAGGAGTGTCATACTCTTCATACAACTATGTATCTGCTACAGAGTCTATATCGGCGGTACACATGACCCAATACGTGCGGTTGTCTTTGAACATTTTCAATCACTCCGTGGACTGGAGCAATAAGGTCCTCTACTGACGTTACAGGAGTGTCATACTCTTCATACAACTGTGTACCTCCTACAGAGTCTATATCGGCGGTACACATGACCCAATACGTGCGGTTGTCTTTGAACATTTTCAATCACTCCGTGGACTGGAGCAATAAGGTCCTCTACTGACGTTACAGGAGTGTCATACTCTTCATACAACTGTGTACCTCCTACAGAGTCTATATCGGCGGTACACATGACCCAATACGTGCAGTTGTCTTTGAACATTTTCAATCACTCCGTGGACTGGAGCAATAAGGTCCTCTACTGACGTTACAGGAGTGTCATACTCTTCATACAACTGTGTACCTCCTACAGAGTCTATATCGGCGGTACACATGACCCAATACGTGCGGTTGTCTTTGAACATTTTCAATCACTCCGTGGACTGGAGCAATAAGGTCCTCTACTGACGTTACAGGAGTGTCATACTCTTCATACAACTGTGTACCTCCTACAGAGTCTATATCGGCGGTACACATGACCCAATACGTGCGGTTGTCTTTGAACATTTTCAATCACTCCGTGCTCTGGAGCAATAAGGTCCTCTACTGACGTTACAGGAGTGACATACTCTTCATACAACTGTGTACCTTCTACAGAGTCTATATCGGCGGTACACATGACCCAATACGTGCGGTTGTCTTTGAACATTTTCAATCACTCCGTGGACTGGAGCAATAAGGTCCTCTACTGACGTTACAGGAGTGCCATACTCTTCATACAACTGTGTACCTCCTACAGAGTCTATATCGGCGGTACACATGACCCAATACGTGCGGTTGTCTTTGAACATTTTCAATCACTCCGTGGACTGGAGCAATAAGGTCCTCTACTGACGTTACACGAGTGTCATACTCTTCATACAACTGTGTACCTCCTACAGAGTCTATATCGGCGGTACACATGACCCAATACGTGCGGTTGTCTTTGAACATTTTCAATCACTCCGTGGACTGGAGCAATAAGGTCCTCTACTGACGTTACACGAGTGTCATACTCTTCATACAACTGTGTACCTCCTACAGAGTCTATATCGGCGGTACACTTGACCCAATACGTGCGGTTGTCTTTGAACATTTTCAATCACTCCGTGGACTGGAGCAATAAGGTCCTCTACTGACGTTACACGAGTGTCATACTCTTCATACAACTGTGTACCTCCTACAGAGTCTATATCGGCGGTACACATGACCCAATACGTGCGGTTGTCTTTGAACATTTTCAATCACTCCGTGGACTGGAGCAATAAGGTCCTCTACTGACGTTACAGGAGTGACATACTCTTCATACAACTGTGTACCTCCTACAGAGTCTATATCGGCAGTCACTCCGTGGACTGGAGCAAGAAGGTCCTCTACTGACGTTACAGGAGTGTCATACTCTTCATACAACTGTGTACCTCCTACAGAGTCTATATCGGCGGTACACATGACCCAATACGTGCGGTTGTCTTTGAACATTTTCAATCACTCCGTGGACTGGAGCAATAAGGTCCTCTACTGACGTTACACGAGTGTCATACTCTTCATACAACTGTGTACCTCCTACAGAGTCTATATCGGCGGTACACATGACCCAATACGTGCGGTTGTCTTTGAACATTTTCAATCACTCCGTGGACTGGAGCAATAAGGTCCTCTAGTCCTCTACTGACGTTACACGAGTGTCATACTCTTCATACAACTGTGTACCTCCTACAGAGTCTATGTCGGCGGTACACATGACCCAATACGTGCGGTTGTCTTTGAACATTTTCAATCACTCCGTGGACTGGAGCAATAAGGTCCTCTACTGACGTTTCAGGAGTGTCATACTCTTCATACAACTGTGTACCTCCTACAGAGTCTATATCGGCGGTACACATGACCCAATACGTGCGGTTGTCTTTGAACATTTTCAATCACTCCGTGGACTGGAGCAATAAGGTCCTCTACTGACGTTACAGGAGTGTCATACTCTTCATACAACTATGTATCTGCTACAGAGTCTATATCGGCGGTACACATGACCCAATACGTGCGGTTGTCTTTGAACATTTTCAATCACTCCGTGGACTGGAGCAATAAGGTCCTCTACTGACGTTACAGGAGTGTCATACTCTTCATACAACTGTGTACCTCCTACAGAGTCTATATCGGCGGTACACATGACCCAATACGTGCGGTTGTCTTTGAACATTTTCAATCACTCCGTGGACTCGAGCAATAAGGTCCTCTACTGACGTTACAGGAGTGTCATACTCTTCATACAACTGTGTACCTCCTACAGAGTCTATATCGGCGGTACACATGACCCAATACGTGCAGTTGTCTTTGAACATTTTCAATCACTCCGTGGACTGGAGCAATAAGGTCCTCTACTGACGTTACAGGAGTGTCATACTCTTCATACAACTGTGTACCTCCTACAGAGTCTATATCGGCGGTACACATGACCCAATACGTGCGGTTGTCTTTGAACATTTTCAATCACTCCGTGGACTGGAGCAATAAGGTCCTCTACTGACGTTACAGGAGTGTCATACTCTTCATACAACTGTGTACCTCCTACAGAGTCTATATCGGCGGTACACATGACCCAATACGTGCGGTTGTCTTTGAACATTTTCAATCACTCCGTGGACTCGAGCAATAAGGTCCTCTACTGACGTTACAGGAGTGTCATACTCTTCATACAACTGTGTACCTCCTACAGAGTCTATATCGGCGGTACACATGACCCAATACGTGCGGTTGTCTTTGAACATTTTCAATCACTCCGTGGACTGGAGCAATAAGGTCCTCTACTGACGTTACAGGAGTGTCATACTCTTCATACAACTGTGTACCTCCTACAGAGTCTATATCGGCGGTACACATGACCCAATACGTGCGGTTGTCTTTGAACATTTTCAATCACTCCGTGGACTCGAGCAATAAGGTCCTCTACTGACGTTACAGGAGTGTCATACTCTTCATACAACTGTGTACCTCCTACAGAGTCTATATCGGCGGTACACATGACCCAATACGTGCGGTTGTCTTTGAACATTTTCAATCACTCCGTGGACTGGAGCAATAAGGTCCTCTACTGACGTTACAGGAGTGCCATACTCTTCATACAACTGTGTACCTCCTACAGAGTCTATATCGGCGGTACACATGACCCAATACGTGCGGTTGTCTTTGAACATTTTCAATCACTCCGTGGACTCGAGCAATAAGGTCCTCTACTGACGTTACAGGAGTGTCATACTCTTCATACAACTGTGTACCTCCTACAGAGTCTATATCGGCGGTACACATGACCCAATACGTGCGGTTGTCTTTGAACATTTTCAATCACTCCGTGGACTGGAGCAATAAGGTCCTCTACTGACGTTACAGGAGTGCCATACTCTTCATACAACTGTGTACCTCCTACAGAGTCTATATCGGCGGTACACATGACCCAATACGTGCGGTTGTCTTTGAACATTTTCAATCACTCCGTGGACTGGAGCAATAAGGTCCTCTGCTGACGTTACAGGAGTGACATACTCTTCATACAACTGTGTACCTCCTACAGAGTCTATATCGGCGGTACACATGACCCAATACGTGCGGTTGTCTTTGAACGTTTTCAACCACTCCGTGGACTGGTGCAATAAGGTCCTCTACTGACGTTACAGGAGTGTCATACTCTTCATACAACTGTGTACCTCCTACAGAGTCTATATCGGCGGTACACATGACCCAATACGTGCGGTTGTCTTTGAACATTTTCAATCACTCCGTGGACTGGAGCAATAAGGTCCTCTGCTGACGTTACAGGAGTGTCATACTCTTGATACAACTGTGTACCATAGATATATTTGAAACACGTCGTTTACTTAATATATTCACTAAAATGGAAGAAGCTGGAAATGATTGTGACGAAACCGCGGTGTCGAGAATGAGACTGTTTATCGTCAAGAAAATATGGATTTTATACTCATTTAAATTAGTATGTTACACTCTAGGCGACTTTTATTGTTAACTTTTACCTGAAAGAAAATAAATTGGGAACAGTTGTTAATAATTTAAAATATGCTACTTAATTGTAGTAATTTGGAAGAGGCCGTATTTCCAGTGAGAAAGTTTCCGGGAATTTAAGCACCATTAACTTGCAGGCCAAATGAGTCACCACAGCTGATTACAGAGTTTCAGTTGTGTTATATGACAGCATGTACTAAATGCGAAACTACTGCCACACGACTTCAAACGCCTAATTTATACACAGAATTAGACAAATACCTGAGTTTGGAGTGCATCAGCGGTTAATACAGAATGTCCTCTTTTTGTCATATTTATATGTACAGTTGAATTGACCGGTAGCAACATACTACAGAGCCTTCGTTTGAATGCCGGCCCTTGGACGTGCTTCTAATGTTTCTCCAAATGTTTCCTCAGAAAAAGACGCAGATCCTTATAGAAATAGTCCCCTAAATGTATTGACAAGATTAGAACGTGAAACTGTCTCACTTCTGTAGAAGAATGTGTTGTGATTGAGCACTAACACACTGAGAGGGAACACGCCATCACACGGCCACGCGAGCAAACCTCATTACCTGTAGTCGCGAAGCAAGTGGCTAAAATGTACATTTATAAATGAGACTTTAGCATTAGCAATGTTATGTTTAATACTTTTACAGAGTTGAGAATGTGGTACAAATGAGGGTCGTTTTTGTACTTACTGTTTTAACGTTGTTGGACATGTTATGTGTGTTCATTTGAGAATCACTGTTGACATTCATTTCAGTGGCGGCTCTACGGAACAGATGCAGCTCAGCGCTCAAGCTCAAGAAGTGCGCAAAAGGTAGGACCGTTTGTTTCCCCACACCCCACCTTGCTTGGTTTTGTTTAGTTGATGTTCGTAATGGACAGTTCCATCAAGTAGGTTCGTTTTCTCACTTTTTCACTTTTCTCCAAAGGCACAAGTAGAAACTGCTGTTGATGAAAACCGCCACTGCTTCAGTCACCAACTTGCTTGTGTTCATCCTCAGCAAGTTAAGCAAAAGGCAGATTGCTTCAAAATATAAAGCATATGACTGTAGACATGCCCTACCCGAGTATCAAATTCAAAATTTGTTTATCAAGAGGCTAAGGAAGTTTAAAATACTTGCTTATCCTCAAACCATCATCGGCAGATAATACGCAGTCTAGTGATTTGGTCTGCAAATGCCAACAGAGTGAACAGGGTTTTGTTATCTACGACGTCTCACAACTGTTTCGATCTGGCTTTAATGCACGGTTATCAACAGCAATTTCGATCGTAGTATAAGAAATGCCGAGGGAATCTACATAAATTTAAATACCTTTTAGTTACAATCGGCGGCCCGTGACCGGTGGTTACACCGTTCGCCTCTCATGAAGGCGGCCCGGGTTTGATCCCAGGGGACGACCGCATGTGGGATTTGGGCGGGTTTCCTCCGTCATTCATTCCACCAATTGCTCCATCATGATATTTCATATGATCACCCATCCTCTCTGACCCACTTGGGAAGTGGATTGTATGTCTTCCATACGAGGAGCGCAGACGGAGAAAGGAGGATATTACAGTATAGCATGGGGTGCCTTTGGAATAGCTGTTGAACCAGTCAGTAATGTGTACGCCATCATCGTCTGCTCGGTTCATACTACATATCTTGGAAAGGTTTTGATTTGAAAAACGAGGTTGTCGATGAGAAAGCGTTTTGCATCGCATGTTTTTGTGTTGTTTGTGACCCCAACCCTTCCGGTTTAGATGTTGTGTCTAGTGAGACAGCATGTTTACTTCTTTATGTGTTAAATATTATGTCTCCTTGTAGATAGAGAGCATGTACCAGGCCACAGCAGGACATGTATAGTATACCATAATTAGCAAGGGAGATGGTTCCAAGGTTCCAGATGTTGGGATTGTTACTCTTCCAATCCACCATTTCCTTTTATCTGTTTCAGGGCCAGACGACGGTGGACGGCCGGATGATGCCCCTTCCTGGGGGGGCTCGTTGCCGGGAACCCCTGGGTTGATGATGGCGCAGGCAGGCCAGCCACGGTTGTTATCATATCCTCAAAATTTTGTAAACACGTGCAACATGAAACATACAAATTATAACCATCATACACGAAAATCTCAAATTATAACCATCATACACGAAAACCTCCGCAGCAGAAGAACTCACAAACTATCTTTCTATAAAGCTCAGAGTTGAACGTACGCACCAAGTTCTTCTCTTTGCTCTCTGTCTAAGTTTTTTTAACTATCCCTTAACTAATCACAAAATGGACTTGATTGAAGTGGTTTATTAAATACTCACCACTTCTAGAATGATGAATGGTCCTACGTGCAGTGAGTGGGGAATCCCCGCCTGACTATCCTATCCATATTGCCAAAGACGTCACTGTGTAATGAATGGAATGTACAGAAAAGTCAGTGGTGAGTTAATACAGCTAACGATGAGCGCGTTTGTTTCAAACAGGAAAGAGGTGGCCATACTTGTACTGTGTGAAATCATCATTGTCATCATCCGAACATACGAGAACACGTGGAGACTGTAACAGCAATGAGCAGTTGAACCTAGAGCTGGTCATCTGAAACGCGAGGTCTCAGTTTAGATTTTTCTATGTTCATCGGAGAAAGAAATGTTTACAGACATACATTTGTGGAGGAAAATATTGCTGTAGTAGAAGCAGCAAAATCTCTCAAACCAACATTTACCTTACGCAGTTATCGAAACATGTCTGTGCCAACTAAATCTCTGCACTCATCCTTTGTCACTAGATCTGTTTGTATATCCATGGGATCACATTGCAAGTTAACTCTTACATTGACTACATCTACAGTAAACACTGAAATCATACTCAAGATTCCTGAAACCACGGAACCTATGTGAAGCTATCATAGCTTTTAACTCTTCAAGAATGGGAATATGACTAGTTAGCTTGACCTCTGGCACAGTACCAAGTGCTTTTACACATTTCAAATAAGTATTTCATAATTTCATTTGTTGGTTAAGAAAGTTCACGCTCTAAATCTGTAATCATTAAAAAAAAAAAACAACAACAATAATAATAATAATTACCCACCCACCGAGGTTATTAGGTGTAGAAGAATGCCATGATGTATCAGCTGCAGAATAAAGAACGATGTAACAGCTACATACGAAGTCCACAGACAACTTCTTGCTGGTATGTCACAAAAAATAAAAATAAAAGATCCTCTAACATTCACAAATAAAGGAAACACCAGAGAACGTATTATCAGATTTGGAAGTACATCTAAGACAGTCAAATATTTGGGTTTCCCACTAAACTCCAAGCTGACCAGGAATACCCATATCTATTCCTTAATAAGCCTCAAGTCTTACAACGCCCATACTGAAAAACGTGAGCAACAATTTTTAAAAATCTTGATCTGTATCTTTACTTTTTGTACCAACCAGTTCATCAATCTACAGACTTACCTGTCACTTTTCAACATAGTCACCATTTCTTGGCACATTTTCCCTATCGTTTGAAAATACCCTTATGACGGAAGTCCATTGCTGGTGTCCAGCGACAATGATGCACTGTTTTCCCAATATTCTCCACCACCTCATGACGTTGGCCTCGCATTCTTTCCTTAACAGAACAGGAAAGATGATAGTCGGAGAATGCCAAGTCGGGACTGTGGGGTGGATGTGGAAGTTTCCCATGCAGGTGTCCTGATCTTATCCACAGTGACACGTGCAATGGAGGACGTACGTTATGCTGGGCGTCTATCATGCACTTCAACACAGAGCTTCAAAAGTGTCTGCAGTATTTGTGGTTTGTCCAGGCACAAGAACATCAACCCTGTGCATCCCAGGAGACACTGTCCCGTGGTGGCAGTTCGAGGGCGACCGCTCGTGCTTCCATCTTTGACATGTTGTACCCATCTGCTAACATTGCAGACATCTCCATAGACATGGTGCATTTGAGGAACACGTTTTTATTCTTCAACAACAAATTCAGTAAAAGCACGCAGTCGAAACGAAACTTTGATATCCACCGCTTTATGTGTTCACCTGATAGAAGCTGATGACGTCACATTATGAGAACACGTGACATAAAGGTGTGTTGTATTGCAATGTTTTATAGCTGCGTCTGATACAACCAAAGTTGTAATGTTAAACGTATAGACCGCTGGAAGACATCTATGCCATTCGTTTCTCCAGGTTTGATCAGTAAATGCTTCTCATTGGCCAGCTCGCTTCCAGAGAGCCAATTAGAAACATTTCTCATAAGACTCGTGGACGATTTACTAGTCATGTGGACTGTCAGTTGCTAAATATCCAAATGAAGGTCAAATTAAGGCAGCGAAGTTCATATTCATTGAAAAGTGGTGATAGTGAAGATTGAGTGGAGGCGTTTATTCTGTAGCAAGTGCTGTGTAACGCACAGAACCAAGTACAGGGCTTTCGAATTGGTTCTTCACCGCTGCACGGCCTTTTGCCTGTGGGAGTTTGAAGCTGCCGCGGCCGGGTTTGCTGCACGTAAAACATGTATAAAAATCTTACCTTATAGAAAATGCTGGAAATGTCGTGAACGATGGTTTAATCGATCCACAGCTTCTGTTCTTTTCAGATGAGGCGTGGTTTCATCTAAATGGTCGCGTGAACACTCATAACAGTCGGTATTGGGCGTTTCAAAATCCACATCGCGTTCAAGAAATCCCTCATTATGATCGGAGATTTGGAGTTTGATTCCAGGGATCCACGTGTAGTATTCGTGGTGGACGAAGTGGCGGCCAGGCAGGTTTTCTCGGGGTTCTCCGGTTTGCCCCGCCAATCATTCCATTAACTGCTCCATCATCACATTTCGAAACACCCATTTCACCTGTATTTCATATCACCCTCTTCCCCACTGTAATGGCGACCACTTCACGGCGTCCAGGTCCATAGGTTCGTCTGCATAGGCACAGGCTTGTAAGTCCTCCATACCGGGAGGGTAATCAGATGAGGAACAAAAAGAAGTTTTCGCTAAGTCAGGCTTGGGCGACTCGCGCCATACCTTGAGCGACCTTCATTTTCTTACCTGATCTGCGCTCTTTGAGCACCAGTTCCTCAGTCCTGATCTAGGGCAACAATTTATAATTGACACAGCGAATTTAAAAGTTTGATTTTGTCTTAGTGATGAATTTCGTTAAGGACGCCCAAGAAGTGTTGACACTGATGAAAATATTGCAGTGCTTGAAGAAGGTAGACTGACATCTTATGAACTTATTCGGTCGACATTGGCATGAGTCAAATACAAAACATTTGGTAGCAGATAGACGTGAGAAAACTTTGTTGTCGATGTATTACATAAACTGACTTACGATCAAAAACAGCCAATTGACTGGTGCAGAAAAAATGGAAACATTGCAAGGCGACACTTCAAATTTGGTTTGGAATATCCTTACTGGTGATGAATCTTGCATTTATTACTGTGATTCTGAAAAGAAACGTCAATCGACTGGAGAACTGTTTCAAACAGATTTTAAGCACACTAAAGATTGTTTCTTTTTTCTTCTAGAACGGATCATATTGGTACCGTAGTTACTGGCGATTAATGCCCAAATGTCTGTTAACTACAAACTTTTGAAAAAGTTGGTGAAAACGCCCAAAAGGGAACTAATTTGACCTGTATTGATATTAAAACTAAATATTTTGAAAACCAATAAAATCATTAACAACTTTTAGTTGTAATTTTTGTTCTAAAATGTTTCAATGTCGTCCTCGTATTTAATGGGATTTGCAAACATCATCTGGTTCATGGGAAATGTATTGTTATAGCCACAGCAGTTGATATTTCCAAAGAAAATGAGACTCAGTCAATCCCTTTTCTCGTGGGGCATGTGCCACTTTTGCATTAGGCATGTCAATTTCAAGTTAAGATGTATGTTTATCATAGCATGTGAGCATGTGCACATAATTTACTTGTTAATTGGTGCAAGCCAAGTATAGGTTTGCTCGGAAGAAGCACGTTCTAAAAGAGGTAATTGTTTGACGATAAGAGGAAAATGTCATCAACTGTGAGCATATACGGTGGAAATACCTGCAATAAACCTGGAGCACAGATAGTGAATCACCAGCAAGCTTCCTCTTTACTTTATTTGATGGTCTTTTAATGGCTCACTCTATTTCCTATATTCTCCTCTCCTTTTCTGACGCATGCATTTTTACTTTCTCCACTACATATAGCAACTAGATCGTAATTCAAAGTCGATATTTCACCGGAAGTGTTTTGAGGCCCCCAGAGTAAAAAAACATGTTTAGAAAAATATCCGCGCGCGCGCGCGCGTGTGTGTGTGTGCGTGTGTGCGTGCGTGCGAACGACATAACTCCAAAACGAAAAGTTGATTAAATACCCAAGTTGGTATTCAAGTTTAATATCTTTCAAGGTTGCAACACGAAGTTTTTGAAGAAAATTCCATCCTCAATAACCCTTTACATCAAAAATATTTTAAACATTTTGATCTTCTCAAAAGCGGCTCTAAAAATTTTGATTAAAGTGCCATATATTCAAGATATTTTTATGACAAATGAAATGTATATTTTGAATTTTCAGGCTATAGCCCATTTACTCCTGATGATTGGGTGACTTTTGTATAACTGATCAATCGTAAGAGATAGACCAGATCTTACTATACAAAAATGTGTACCTCGTTAAAACACACAATTTATGTCCAAATGCATTTTTTTTTCTTTGTGGCGTGAACCATTTCGGAGATATTCCTTGTTATTTGTCAGACTTAGACGTTTTCAAATGGGAGGTCGTTATTCACTCTTTTATCTCTTGGTCATACAAAGAAAATGGAATTTCAATCTCATCACATAGCGACCAGCTCTTAAAACATTTAATTATCACTTAAAGTCTACTATCTTCGCACATTCCCCTTGTATCTACAAGAAAATTAACAATTCTATAATTTGTACAAATGTTTATCTCTATTAACATGAAGTAGATAGAGGTATAAGAGTGTGAGAGTGACTGGAGAAGGCCATGTGAGTGTAACTTGAAGTGGTGCCGACGTGCCGTCCATTTCTCTATCGAAAGGAGCACCGCAGTAGGTAAGCGTTTAAAGGCATTTGGTGATTGCATACATTGGAATGTACATATTTTAAAAAAGAGCTCGTACGTACGTACGTAATGAAGTTTTGGTAGTGGGGGGTTCGCGGAAAGACCTTGGAGAGGTCTGACTAGCATGTCCACTCAGCTGAGTTTTGCTCTAGGCTAGACTACCCTACCTGAGCGCATTTTCCTCCTCCTTTGGTACATAGCAATTCAAAAACCTTACACAATTGTTTCACCTTGTAAAGCCACGTTCTTCATGACGGACATGGGCCATTATAAAGGAGGTTTAAACTCCCAGTTAGGCATAAACTATAGATTAGGCTTTTCTTGAGTTTTATAAACGTTAATCTTGAGTTTAAGTTAGTTTAACTAGAGTTTAATGCTATGTTGTAAAGTGGCGTGGGGATATCGGTAGATATTTCAGCAATTTCTGTTGTGATGAAGTTGAAACACCCCAATGTGTTAATGACACTAGAAGAGAAACGCACCCAAGGTTTATGAAGAAACCGTAGTCCGACAACCCTTTGGGGACACGTGCGAGGCAGCAACAAGTTTCAGTAATGCAAAACCTAAACATCTAGAATAATCCAAGGTTTACATACTTTGATACGACGGAATAAGACGGGAAAGGCGTTACCTACCTAAGTTTCACAATGATGCTAGATATTTGAGACGCGCGTGATTCCGTGACGATCAACTGTAAACATTAACGGATGTACTTACAGTGGTTTATTCATTCCACTGCCCAACATTGTGCTTGTATAAAAGTTGCAAGTAAGAATCATTACATTGTTCCAGTAAAAGCAACCACAAAATAAAGATATTCAGTTTTCCTCTCCTTAGGTATGGTAGCGTATTGCATTTTAACCAAAACTTCCATGCAAAGATTTCACTGTAAATACTCGCGTTGATGCGCATGCGCGTATGTGTGTGTGAACGACATGACTTGCAGAAGTAGATAGATTGTGAGAGAGAGGTTAGGGAAGTGGATATTTCACCTCCGTTTGTGTGAATGCTTATACGAATGTACAACTTTAACAGGTAAAGCGGGCGACTGATGCACTTTCATAACGGAGAATTCTCAGCGATGATTCCCTCCTAGTAATATTTGCAACACGTGGCTTATACTGTGAAACAAACTACAGCGTCTTGCGCATTGGGTCATAAACTTTCTGCTTTAATAGTTCCCTTAGTCCTAAGTAAGTCGAAAGAAACTCATTTTGTCCTTTGTCACGTGGTTTTGTTTACAACTCCTGTGAAGAACGTGAAACAGCTTCAGGATCTGCGAATGTACCTTTATCTCTGTAAATTTAACGGAAGCTGAAATTTGCGAGACTACTGTATCTGTTAATTTATGGAGCAAGCAGAAGCTGGCCTAGTGCACGTAGTCACAAACCAAAGATTCCACTGCGGCGTGTTATTGCATCATTTGGCACTTATTGGCCTCTGTCAAACACATCATATACTTTATTAACTTTGGTCACCATCTGTTGTTTACTTTCTCACTCCTTCCAAATACTAAACACAAACAATTCACCGGAAAGGTACGTTTTGAGGCCCCCTGCGTAAGTCTACTTGAGTTTGTGAACACCACAACTAAACAAGCCGACATTTATACACAGTATTTCCTTGTACGTACAATTGCAATAGCCTGAAGCGATAGTCAAAAGTTCATTGAAATGTTTCATTCTCTCTGTATGTCTAGCACAGAAAAAATGAAGGACAGTTTTCATTTGAGAGAAGTATTTGAAAATTCAAACCAGTAGCAAAGAATATGTTGTAAATTGTTAATACCACCAAAAATTACACATAAATAGTGTTTTTTAACAGATGTACATTTTTATGCAGTAATATTATGTGTATTTCTTAAAGTTGACCAGTTATACAAAAGTAATTGAGAATGAAGAGGACTTCAGAAAACTGTTCAACTTGCCTGTTGTACTGGTGTCAGGGGATTGATTTCAAGTGTCACATTTTCCTTGTGAATCCGACGTGCTTAAGGTGCCTGTTTCATGCTCAGTTCTTGACCTAGGGATCGGACATTTCCTGAAAGGTTTTGGTTTTCACTGAGCGATGGGGTCGCCACTTCCCTTCGCCACCCCACAAAATCCAACCTCTACATTTCACTTGTGATGAGAATATCGTAAACATACGCTATTTTAATCAAAACTGTGACAGGCATTTTTCAGAAAATCAACATTTTAAAAAAATGTCAATAAAGGACGAAAAAGGGCAGTAAAAAGGGGAATGTTTGGAGTTGGGAGATTTTTCTTGAAAATCTTCGTTGAGCTTCCTTGCAAAACGCTGAACGTAAATACCAGATTTGGTAGTTAAGGACACAGGACCTTTTTCTTAAAATACTCTTTCATTCAGGATAACTATAAACGTGCACTTCCAGTGAAAAGTTATCACATTTTTAATGGAATTCAGTACCTTTTTTACCTACTTTGTACATGTTGGAGAAAGTGAAAATATTTTAAATAAGTTATTTCAATGACATCTACATTTGCTATAACTGCAATGGCCCTGCAGCTTTCAAATATATTGTCATATTGACAATGGTGTTTGAGTGTACTGGTGCTCCCTGAGCGCAGCCTGCTCATGGTTTTGCACTGATAAGTGTATGTTTAGCGAGTCGACCAGGCCTGCTGTAATACATGTTTATCCGTCTGGTATGCTTTACCTTTCACAAAAGTTTCATAAGATATTCCCAGAAAATTCAAAATATACATTTTGCTTTTAGGACCATCTTTGACAACATCGAAAACAGCGAACAATTATCCAAGTAAATGATAGTTTGGGGCGACGGGATTGTCTTTCAAATATTTGTGTGGTATCCTTCCAAGACACTGAACGTGAATTTCATTTGAGATAAGATTCTCTCTCTCTCTCTCTCTCTCTCTCTCTCTCTCTCTCTCTCTCTCTCACACACACACACACACACACACACACACACACACACACACACACACACACACACACTTATATACACACACGCGCGCGCACGTCTCAAGAGTGGCTTTAGCTCCTTTATTTTGTGTTGATGCAAATTTCTATTTTGCGTACTACTACGCAATATGCCCAGCCGATGTTGAACAGTGCTTCTTTTGCTGAAGATACTGCTTGTGAACGACTCAACAATTGAGTTCCATTGAACATCGACGTGTGCCCCTGTATTCGATTGATGTTTGGTCACGATAGCTCGATCGGAGACACAGATATCCTTTACTGAACATGTCATTTTTTGGTCAATTATTTTCCATTTTCAAAAACTATGGAAAAAATTGTAACACGATAAGGATATTTTTGAGGTTTTTTTAATATGCCAAAACGTTCATAGGGTTTATACAGTTCTGGAAAAAAAATTAACCACTATGGTTAACAAATTGGTTTAGTGTCTGCAAATTAATTTACAATATCTATAAAATGTTGGATTTTTTTCAATAATAAATTTTTGGTAAAAAATTCGTAATTTGAACATGAAATGTCTTAGCGCGATGTTCTTTACATAAATAAATGCATAACAGACCAACTTATTTTTTTAAAAATAACTGTTACTTTTGTAGCAAAATTAAAAGACCTAGAACGTTGTAAGTTAAACAAGCTAGTGGTCCTAAACTTCTGTACATGGGAGAAGTGTTAAAGTGTAATCGTGCCTCAGTGCACAAAGTGCTATGTGATGCAAGTATTTACTTGTGCCAAATGTAAAGGTAAACTGCGAATAATTCTTATTAAATGACATGTGATTCCAAACAATTGACAGTACTCACTGCTCTTGCAATCGAGATTGTTTGAAATGTAACTTACATAATTCTAGATACAACGAGCCTCGTTAACACAAAACAGTGCTGAGCAGTATAAGGTATTGTATCGATTAGCATTTAACTTGGTTTGGTGCAAGCGGACCAACTTACGTTGAAGCGCGTTTTTCTTTCTTGTTCTTTGTTACGTGTGACAAAGAAGCATCATTACCGTCTCAGCATTATTAGCTATATCCAGGCCCGAATTTAGGACCTCTGATGCCCCCCCCCCCCAACTTGCAATACATATATTACTTAAATTTTCACAACATAGAGAATGGTTTCACTAGTTTGGATACTTAAGTATGAGTGGCAAACACCACAAGTAAGTTTATTAAAATTTATGTCGAAACATCTTTATGGAAAGAACTTATTAGATGTCAAAATATATACTGTTTAAATAACAAGAGGCTTCCTCCTTGCCCTGTCATTTGCAAACAAGTTTATGAGTTCGTCATAATCCATTTTCACTGTTAAGTCAGATTCAATTGCAAGAACACCAAGATAACTAAGACGATCCTTCCTTGTAATGTTCTTAAATAATTATTTATGCGTCTTAAAGCAGAAAATGATCTCTCAGTTGAGCAGTTGGAGTGAACTATATTGAGCCCCACTAAGTCTCTTTCTTGTCATTTTACTCAGTGATAATCGACACTGAAACTGAGAAAACGAAAGAAAATGTGATAAAACAGTTGAGAAACTTAAAAGATTCAAACATAACCTACTGCTTCATTTTGCCGGAATGTCGGCCCATTAAATATAAAAGAATTCAATATAATAACAATAATAATTCCTGATCATTACCTCAGCTAAAAATATATAGAAAATTAACGTTAATGAATAACAACACACACTTCTTGATCTTACAAGATTTTGCGTGTGTTAATCGATTCTCACTATTGGAATGCGTTTCGCTTTGTCTCCGCTACGTGCGCATAGCGTGCAAACTAATCAGCATAGCCAACATGCGTCAATTAATATTCCTGCGAGCGGAAAATTTAAATGAACTTGATGTTTCATGTCTATGCTTTTTCATTTATTTATTATTTTTATTTATTTATTTATTTATTTTTTGTGTGTGTGCAGGTTTTCAGTAATTTTGCCGCCCCCTAAAATGTGCCGCCCTGGGCAGTTGCCCGGTTTGCCCTGCCGTAAATAGGGCCCTGGCTATATCGTATGAGTTTATATTCAATTAGGTACGTGACGGATTCAGTGAATTTATGAAACACTTTAAACAACTATACGATTGACATTTTAAGAGCTGGTCCTAACCGCCATAGACTTGCAGTTTTTAAAACTTCGGGTAGTTGTGTAACTGCCGGTCCAACTAGCAAACTGACAGATTGCTGTGACTGGCCTGACGCCGAGCGCCAAGCGCCAACAGGTGTATGAATAAGAACTGGTGAGCTGGCAAACAGCCGGGAGCAAGCGTGCGACTACTCACTGTTTCGCGTAAATCCCACTTCCAGCCTATACATACTGTTGTCCACTTCACATCGGGTAGGATAGGGCAACCTACATCGTGTTGTATTTAAGTACACGTTGTCGTACTTATAAGCTTTTCAAGCAGATCATTTGTGTCAAATGACTTGACAATTACCTTATTAGCGTGTATTAGTGTTTACAAACTATCATTTGTGAACTGTAAACTTTATGTTTTACTGCAACTCCGTAGCGTTACGGCCCTACGAGTTTAGTTGCTCAAGCGAAGCTATGTCTAGGACAAAAACAAAAGAAACACGCTCGTCGTTTCGGATAAAGTGTGCTTCTCCGATAAAATCAAGATCGTATGAATCCTTTCCACGTGCAGACAAGACTGCCAGTTTATCCTTCTATTTCATAATGCTTACATTGCCAAGGTTAATACAATACCTATGTCATTGTGCAAGCTTCACAAAGTTTTGTTTCAGCTACTCTAAGAATACAGGAAACCTTCTGTTGTATTGCCGTGGTCTTTATTGCACTCGTAAATGGCAAGACAGCAACTAAACATATTCCAAACGGCTACTATCGTAAGTTAAGGTTATAAAAGTTTGTAATGTTAACGTATAGATCAGTTGGTTCTCAACTGATAGATGTTCCTTTAACCAGACCTACTGTACGTATAGCTTATACCAGTAGGTACATGAATCGAACCAACATCCAGTTTTATAGTAAACCCCCAGGTACTAAAAATATACGTGGTCCTTGACCCCACGGGACTCAGTTTCTTGTTACATATACGGTAAACCTCGTCCCCATGCTACATAATACAACGATCATACTCGAAGTAGTGAACATTCTTAATATTTACCTTTTAGTGTCAGACAAACAAACTACATAATCTTAATCCACAGACTTTTCCGGCACTTTTCAACATAACCTCCACTTTTGCACACATAAGCATCAAAGGATCACCTTCATTTTGAAATCTTTGAAGGTTTTGAGTGATGGTTCTTTTAAGTTTGTGGTCCTAGAAAGTAAACATGATGAAATCATATTGATATAAAGCTCTCCCTCCCTCACTCGCTCTGTGTGTAAGCCAAAATTGAGTTTTTATTTATGGACGCTCTTTAACTGCCATGGTTTATATTGGGTGTGAAAAACAACTTAATTTTGTTCAGAGGCATTTTTACCAGGCTTGGAGTTCTTTTACGTGTCATAAATCTACAACATGGCACCACCGGCTTTACTTCCCTTCCGAAGGAAACCACATTGAGGGTTTTTACCTCCGAAAAAATTCGTTGCCCTTCGCCGGGTTTGAACCCGCGACCTCGAGAACCAGAGGCTTGCGCTCTAGACCACGGAGGGCGTTCTGTGTGTGTGTGTGTGGGGGGGGGGGGGGGGTTAATGTCAAAAACCACATAACCAACTGTAAAGTCCTCTGTTTCTGAACAGATCTGGGCTATAAGACACATTGCATTCCAATTCATAAATTACTCAGCCGGTGTCCCACGGACCTACTTTTGACCAAACGTTATGTATCCAATGGAATTGCACACAAAAGAAACAGTGTTTGTCACACTGTGATTCATTCTGGTCGAATACAAATGACAGTTCACGTAGCAAGCGTGAGGAATAAACATGGCGGACGTAAATATTAATGTAGCGATTGCTATATTAAGTGTAGATTTGGGATATGTTTCCACGAGTCTGTCTCAGTAGAGGTAAAAGACGTTGGTGGGCACGGGCCGAGGTATATTGGGTCTACTACATTGCTACAAAACGAATTGAGGTTAGAGGAACCGGAAAACTATCGCAATTTTCTACGAATTGACAAATAGTTTTAATCTTAGTGTGGATGGGCAGGAGATTTCTACTCATTTTATAAAAACAAAAACTCGAAGCGTTCAAAAGCTTAGATACAAGCATTGTATACAAACAGGTTGGATACAAAAATAGGTTAGAAATTGTATGCAATATAATTGTATCCAACTCTCGATGCTTCACAATGCACTTGTAGAGGATGCTTTGGACCGCGGAACATCTGCATAATAAAGAATATCGTGGAATACAAAATAGTCACTGTACTTCACAGTAGAGTATTAACTGTTATGACATTAGTTTTTACAATGTATTGTCCATCTTCTGACAGTCAAACGTTTCATATGTTTACTTACACATTACTTGTATAAGTTTTGCTCCCTAATTGGCAAAAAGCGTTCTTCTCATACATCTGTTAAGTGTCTATCTCTCATTGCATCCAAAATTCCATGTTTCCATGTTACTTTAGGTCGGCCCTTTTTTCTTCTTATTGTTGGAATCCATTCATAAGCATTTTGTGGTATTGCATGCATTAACATGTCCAAACCATGTTAACTGTTTAGTCGAAATATCATATAGGATGTTTTGTTTTACATCCATCTTCTGTTTTATAATATTGTTTGTGATCTTCTCTCTTTGTGATATCCGAGCAGATCTCTCCAATAATTCCCAGTACAGTGTACGTTATATATTGTTAAATAACTATAGGACCAAAGAGATGGTACAGAGGTGTAAAATTTCACGCAATCTTATATACGAGTATTTAAACGAGCAATTCTTGTATATATGTATATCATTTCGTGTAACTTGGAAACGACTAACGATTTCGATCAAATTTTGTATTCAGACAGCGTTTTGCTTATTAAGTTTATCTATATATTTGTCATTCCTAAAACCGCGATTTTACGCGTAACAGTCACAATTACTCTAAACTTTGTTTTGTCCATAATTTCTCTGTTGATGGGCCAATTTAAACAAACAAGCCAGGGTATTAAAGGTCTCGTCACGGAAACGGCTCCAACAATTAGGATGAAAATTTATATTTAGTTAATATTTTGCTTTTCAAGTTTATCTAAATAAGCTTCTTCTTAAAAAAAAAAAAACACGGTTAAAAAAAGGAAAAGAAAAGAAAAGCCGAACGATGCTCGCTCGTCCAGGTACTGCAATTAAATAAGTTATTGGTCAGTTGATAGGTCATATTAGTTAAATGATAATTGAGTCGACTATTCCGACGTATGATTGTTCCACCACCAAAGTGCAGCATTTCCTGCTCCTGTAGCGTGGGGATAGCGTGTTTGCCTCACATTCAAGAGGTCGCGAGTTGGAATCTCGGGGGGTGGGGGGTGTTAGGTTTAAGGGGGTTTCCGAGGTTTTCCCATATCCTGAGAAGACGAATATTAGGTAACTAAGCTCTATGGACCTCGGGCTCATTTGAGCATCATTCCATTTATTCATCGTCCAATATGACATTACGTTGCAAGACGATAATAAAACAATCCAGAACTTGGAAGCCTACCGGGGAGAGTAAGAAGCAATAGAATGTGCAACATAGATGGACCGTATATATAAGGGAATTTTTATCTATTATTTGGAATAGTTGGTGCTGTAAGGAATTATAATTATAAAGGTTAAAGAGGAGTATTGACTTGTAGATCATGGTACATTAATTTAGTAAAGAATCGTTTGCATTTAAAAAGCTAGCATTGTTTTGCACGTTTACTATAGCCCATGTGTGATAACGCCGGCAGAAATGCGGAAAGATAACCAGCTATTGCTTACGTCCTGTTCCGTTAGCGGAGATCTTCGCGCCGTTTCCGGTAAAAGTAACGGAGCATACTGACAGTGCCAGGGCAGTTCCCTAGCGCCATCATTTCTTGCTTTCTTTCCATATTGCTTTTTGTTAACCGTGGGAAGGTGCTCCTCGATCGAAGGATATTTGCTTTGTTGCTTATCTCATTGGTACACTTCCACTGAGATAGGTACGCGTCAACTTCATTGCCTCTGTGTCAACATCCTAACTTAAAAATGAAAAGTACCTATATTAGACTTGGTATATAACTTCAGCAGTTCCAAAGATGCCAGACGAAGCTTTTTTAAGAAAATCTGCCTATCTCACAATCCCAAACCCCTCTCTCGTGTTATCACTGGAGCGGGCGTGCTAACTCAGCAAGAGTAATCGGTCTAATTATAATTATCCCAAGAAAAAATTAAGCTTTTAATACTCCTGCAGATTTTAACACATTGAAAAGGCAATGTTTAAGTTCAGCATCTTCCAAGGATGCTACTAATCGACTTACAAATAAAATCCCTCACTCCAAACTACCTGTTCGTAAATTTTTATTTTCTAAAAAACAGCTCAAACCATTTTGATTGGAACACCATATGTTTAAGGGACTTTTTTTGGGAATAATCTGTGAATCTCTTTTGTTATGGGTAGCTATTGCATAGCGATACGCTATTTAAACATCAGACTACCGCTTTAGTCAATGGCATTCTTATACCTACAACAAAATGTATAATGAAACTATCTCAATTAACGAGAAGTATCACAGAAGGATCTCTGGTATGAACAGGTTGTGAAATACTGAGTAGAGAAAGTCGTGTGAATGCATCGCATCAGATGTTTTAGTATGGTGCTGTACACTGTCGCTCTTATTGGAAAGGAGCTGCAACGTTTGGTAGCTTCACAGAAATTGATAGATTTGCGTCTGTGTAGCCAAGGTCTTAACTACGACAGCTATTAGTCATTGTGCCCCTGGTCACTACTCCAAGTGCTAATTCGGCTCCGCGAGAGGGGAGGAAGTGGGGAGCGCTACGAACACCTGGCAGGCGAGCGCTGGTCTCTTTCAGTGAGTACGCTGGTTTTCCACATGACTAGTGTGCGTTTGCTGGTTGTAGTTTTGTGCCATGGGGCAGAACTACGAGAACTGGAATGACGTTTCTGCTGGACAGATGCAACAATGGAAGGAATATTGGTCATGGTATGTAGCGTAATGTGCTTATTCAGTGTTTCATAAGCAAGTGCAGATTTAGAACATACATTATGGATTGTGGTGAGGTTGACAGCGGAGGTCGTTGAAGGTTACTAATTTTGTATGAAAATCACGAAGTGTATTTCTTGAAAGTAGCGATTTATACTATTTGTGTAATTTTATTTATTGCCTTTATTCCAAATGAAGGATAATTCACTTTTCTAACGTGACTGCAATAATGATTGAACCCTAACCTCTAAGGTAAGCGAACCATTGCAGCTGACATCCTCTCGCGACAACAAAACGAGTATTAAGAGGCATATAAAATAAATACAGGAAAACGGACTAGCGGATAAAATGTTAAGAGCCTTTTCAGTAATGCCGGAATTGGTTCAAAATGAAAAAAAAAAAAAAAAAAAAAAAAAATGAAAAAATGTGCGGGAGGTGGCAGCTAGGTTGAATAAACATGTGTTAAAGAGATATATGTGGGAGGAAAGGACTTTCTATTTTTCGAAAATTATAAATAAAACTAACAATGCCCCCCCCCCCAAAAAAAAAGTAAAACAGCAATCGACGACAATATTTCTGTATTCCAGAGCAATAGGTAGTTATTCTCTGAACATAAACTAATAAATAACGTTTTCACATTTTACATGATAGGCTGCAGATGTTTTTGCCCATTTGTATTTAGCGGGAATCTAGCACACGCTGTGCATAGTGTTGTTATGAAAATTACGTTTTTAAAATGGTTACAATTCACGATGTTCGGCATTTCCACACAGAAAAGGCGATTTTGAATGGAGTTCAGGAATAACAGTAGGTGACAAGAACATAAATAACTTAATATTATAATGATATGTAGATGGCACTACATTAGTAGCAGAAAAAGACCATGATTTCTAAAAGGTCTTTTAGACGAAAGTGAAGCTGGCCGGATGCCAACCCGAAAAAGACCAATCTAATGATCCTAGCAGATGTCAACAAATTTTGAATAGATGAGATTGAGATAGAAATTACAAATTGCTACATATTTCCAATTACTAAATATATTGTTGGCTAATGCTGGGTTTCTGATAATGAAACCATTAATCCTCTTGCTCTTGATGATAGCTGGACAGTATGGAAGATGATCTTGATCCATTTCTTCTTGAAGATCACTGTGGTGGAGAATAAATCCCAATATTATGGAGTTGCTTTGCTAGACAATCGTGGCCTCTAAAGATTGCAACTGCACAGTTACTAAAGATGTGTATAGTCAAAGTGAAATAAGGAGAATAGTAATAGGAAGAACATTGGTGACAAAATTGGAGAAAATCGTCAAATGTTTGGACAAACTGTGGCTGCATTCACATGACTTTCTGTACTCTGTAAACTATGCTTATAAAAGTTTTATTATTTTGCTTACTTATTGTTAATACTCATTACACATTTTGTGATTGGTGTATGAAGAATACACTAGGCTAAAGTGATACATTTTAAAAAGTGAATTGCTATGTGATGACTTTAAGATTCTATGCTACTAATACAGCATGATATTTCATCACATCCTTTTCTATAGCCTTGGCTAGCAAAAGCCAGGCCATTATTTGCTACATTTCACACAATACAAAGTGATAAATAGTTTTAAAAACACACTTAACATTTTATAAGTGTTTATTTAATGTATGATTGTTACTTCAAAGTAACATTGTCCGACTTTTGGCATTACTTAGCTCATCTTGTACAACACTAGTCTTAATGTTGTAATAATAAATAATTGTGTAGGGTTGTCTTTCAGAGGTGTTGAGCATTGTGAAATAAAAAAGAAATATTATAGGTACAATTTTAATCTTTGGTACCCAGCAGGTGCAAATAAAGTCCTTCCTCCATTCGCTATCAGCTTGTTTACAAAATATTGCTTACCTGAGTCCACTGGAAGAGCTGCCAACTTCAAAATAACAAACACTGCCATTCTGGTCCAAATAATGACTCCTTTAGGGAGTTTAGGGCCCTAAGCTGCAAAGCAAAACTTCAGAGTAGCCAAACTCCAATGATCCAGGATAGCAGGACAAAAGGGGTAAAATGGAATAATGAAAGTATATCAGCTATCTTTGAGACGTAAGAATCCCATCCTTGCATGCACAATGTTTTAAACATGGCATGGTAAATATCTACATGCCATCATTTTGCTATAAAAGAAAATCTCATAGAAAGAGATGGCAAGTGGTTACAGGATTCTGAAGTGGTAACATCTGCTCCAAAAATAATTCTTAAGGTACAATCATTAATATTACTAGTTTTTATTACACTTAGTTACCCGCTGGATGTGGAAGCTCATCATGAGGAAAATTCATTTATTGAGAACAAGCATTTCTTAATTAAATAAAATTTTAGTTCCTTGCTAATGGTAGTTCGTTACACAATATAGTTCCTATAACTTCCTATTTAGTGGCTGTTTTACTAAAGGTGAATCTGGAATATTCTCTTATTTTTAATGTTTTAGTTGTGCATGTTTTTGTTATTAAATCTCTTGCCCTTAGCAGTAGTATTGTTTTATATACGTATATAAAGGTACAGTTATTGTTTATGAAAGCATTTCTATGAGATTCGATGGGTTGCATATTGTTTATAAATTTTCTGATACATATCTTTTGTCAAATAAATGATCTGTCCATATACTGATTGCTGTAACACCGTTGGTAGAGAAATGCACTAACAGGGTTTACTGTAATGAAGCTAGTTTTCTCAAGTCACTGAGTGTGCCACTAGGCACATCTGGTGCCCGTCACCTGTGGAAGAAAAGCAGGGCACTGTGGGCGTGAAATGGCCAGCAATTTTGCTGAGGAACCTTCAATTTTAAGAAATGAGGTTCTCTGATGTGGAAATACTCCATTGCCCTCTGTGCCTTGAGAACCAAAGGCTAGCTCGTAACCCCAAGACCTCGGAGGAAGACTACATTCATATGATAAATTTGCATAAACTTTATATAACAAATTTTGTAGAACATATGGACTATAGGAAAGATGGAAATAAAATATACAAATTCCTTAATAAAACAAAATTATCAAAAAATACAACTGAACCATTAAAATATAATAACAAAAGCTTAACTACAGATAGGGAAATAGCAGAATCCCTTAACAAGTTTTATGCTCAGTCACAAAGAATACCCCAAGCGTATAAAAAACAAGATAAGGCTATCCAAAAAACTATCAGAGAAACTAGTAAGCCAAAAGGTATACGAAATGATATTTTTATTCAGGATTTTAATGAAACAGAACTGGATTTAGCAATAGAACAATTACAGAACAAAAAATCTCCTGGACCTGACAAGATCCACCCAGAGTTTATTAAACACCTTGGCAGGAAAGGAAAAGAAATCCTACTTAAACTGTATAACACGTGTTGGAGAATGACTGTACCTTCCGACTGGAAAAAAGCCATTATCATCCCGATTTTAAAGAAAAACAAACCCTCAAACAATATTAATAGTTTCAGACCAATATCTTTGACCAGTGTTATTGCAAAAGTGATGGAAAGAATGGTGGCATCTAGATTTAACTGGTTTCTAGAATATTACAACTTAATTAATAGTTCACAGACCGGCTTCAGACAGAATCATAGTACAAGTGAAAATGTACTCCTACTAAGCCAAGACATCAAGGAAGCTTTCAATAGAAAGGAGGATACCTTGGCAGTATTCATTGATTTTAAATCAGCATATGACTCAGTCTGGAGAAATAAATTAGTTGATAAGTTGCAATCAATAGGTGTGAAAAGTAACATGCTTAAGTGGATAACTCAGTTTATTTCACAAAGATTTTGTGCCACAAAATATAATACATACATTTCCAAATATAAACAAACACACCGAGGACTTCCACAAGGTGCTGTTCTGAGTACAACACTCTTTAACATATATATAAATGACCTTCCATCAATAATAAAAACTTTAGAAACCAAAATTGCTTTATTTGCTGACGATGTAGTCATTTGGACTTCAGGCTCTTCAAAAAAACCTGAATTAATTAAAGACAGAATAGAAACAGCCCTAAACAAAGTACATGAATGGAGCTCCAAAAACCTCATGACTATCAATGTGGAAAAAACAAATTATGAATTATTTACACTAAAATACAAACCAGTTAATGTTAGCATAAATTATAATGGTAAACCACTCAAAGCAGTTGATGATGCCAAATACTTAGGCATCACTTTCGACAGAAAGCTAAGTTGGAAAAAACATATAACAAACATCTCAGAAAAGGTTGAAAAGAAACTGCAAATCCTGAAAAGGTTAGCTGGTGCTAAATGGGGCTGCTCAAGGAGAGTCCTTAACACAACATACAAAATGTATATTAAACCAAACCTCTTGTACTGTTCTCAAGCTTTAATAACAGCAGCAAATGCTAACATCAATAAACTTGAACAAATACAAAATCAGGCTCTTCGCCTAATCACTGGAGCAGTTAAATCCACACCTATTGATGCCATGCTTGCCTTAACACGGACCCCATCAAATACAACAAAAATAGAAGAACAAGCATTGCTCCAACACGAGAAAATGTTACGACTGCCAAACTCTAAATGGAAAGAAGAGAACCTCCCCCATTCAATCCTTAAAACTCATAGTACTTTCCTAGAAAAGGTAACACAGATTAAATCCAAATTGAACATTCCTAACACCAGAGAAAATCTACTTATAAGAGAAAATCCATTGGAATTATTACAACCTACCTTCAGTTTGGAATTAATAGAGGAAATAAGTAAATCAGACACACCAAAAGAAATACAAAAACTTCTAGCTCTGGAAACAATCAATACTAGGTATCCCACAGAAGAATGGCTGCACATATATACTGATGGATCCTCGAAGGAAAACCTTACTGGAGCTGGAGTTACGTGTTCACATTTTTCCTTTTATCATTCTGTTGGCAGAGACACAACAAATTATGATGGAGAAATAGAGGCTATATACATTGCTCTCCGACAATTATTAAATCTTCCCTTAAATAAATTTAACAAGGCAGTCATTCTTTCAGACTCTAAAGCTGCAATTCAGGGAATATGTTCAAATACTACAAAGAAGTCAACAAAAATTAGAGAATGCTACAAAATGTTAACACAACTCCAAAAAGTTAATAAGACTGTTCAGCTCCAATGGATTCCAGCACACTGTGGAGTCATGGGGAACGAAGCTGCAGACTCACTTGCAAAGAAAGGCACAACAATAAAACAAAATTCTAAATTCAATTTCTCATATTCCTCAATAAAACGCTTGATCATAAAAAAATTTTGTCATTCATATCTACAAGAAATAGAAACAAATGCCAAAGATAAAAAATGGATTACACTACTTTCCAATCCAGATATAATCCCCCAGAGACCAAGGAAAACAGCTGTTGCAGCCTTCCGACTATTGACAAATCATGACTGTTTGGCAAGTCATCTCTACAGAATAGGTATCTCAGCCTCACCAATATGGGTCCTGTGTAACGATCCAGCAGAAATGAACGAAGACCACTTGAAGACCTGTGAAGCATTAAGATCAGAAGAAACTACAGTTCAAAAGTATTGGAAAGCACGAATGCTAATGGCTTCATTGCCAGATGCAAGGCACTAGAAAACAACAACAACATATAACAAAATAATTGTAAACATTTTAAAATACCTCTAGAGATATACTAACTTACTAATTTTGTTACGTAATTACTATGTTCCTTCCATTCAGTTGCTACTGAATTGCTATTAAAAACCCACTCTTTCTGCCGGCAATTCAGTAGCGACCGAGAGACCTAGGAGAGTTATACATTGCCACTGATGATGCTTGCCGCAGCTGCAAGCGAAACATCTGGAAGCGGAATGAAGGAGCCCAGTGGACCACAGCCTCTTAGTCCGGGAGTCATATTCTTCTAATTATGACTCCAGCGGTGAAAGCCTTTGTTTATTTAGTTGTACATACTTTACAGGTTTTGTTTCAGTCACTTCAAGAACACACAAAATCTGTTGTGTTACCATCTTTACACATTCTAACCCAAACTGCTAATGCGATCCAATCATAAATGACAAGACACCTGCTAATCACATGTCAAATGTTTTTTTATCTGGATCTGATGCACCTAAAATTATAAATATCCCTGATGTTGAATGTATAGGCAATACATTCCCAATAGAAGTATAGGTACCTAACATTTGGAACTGTAGTTTACATGAACCACACATTACTTATAAACCTGAATTACCCTGTTGCCAAGGTAGCCCAAGAGTTTGTCTCCAGACGTGCCCTAAAGTAGATTTTTGCACATCTCTCTACTTGCTTTGAATGTACACATGTATATGTATATTAGAATTTAATGATGACTTATGTTGCAGTGAGCAGAGCATAGCATCGGCGCGGGCGTCGGTGATGGTGTATGATGATGTGAACAAGAAATGGATTCCAAGTGGTACTTCCTCAGGGCTCTCCAAAGTTCACATTTATCAGCATCAAGTTAACAACACATTCAGAGTTGTGGGTCGCAAGTTGCAGGATCACGAGGTATGGAAATTGAGTTTTATTGATATACGCTGTTTAACTACTGCAGTTCTCAGCGTCCCATTCTATATTCCATGTGTAACATCACTTAGTTTTGTTCAGAGATCACTATCAGGCTTGAGGTTCTTTTATATTCAATAAATCTACGACACAGAAGCACTGCTGTTACCTCCCTTCCAAAGGATGCCATGCCCCCCCCCCCCCCCCCTCACACCACCACCAAAAAGAAATCCATCGCCCTCTGCCGGGTTTGAACCTGCAACCTTAGGAACAAGAGGCAAAATATTACTCCTAGACCAGGCATGAGCAAAATGGCTCAACTGGGCCACTCCCCTGAAATGCATTCTCGCCTCACTCCACCGGTCATGCCTCCCCTTCACTGCTGTTCAGGTTCCGACACACCTCATTCAGTGGCGAGTATGGCTGTTTCATGAAGAGTGGTAGAGAGAATTTGTTTTAAGTCTCAAGAACAGGAAAGTTTGCTGTTTAATATGCGGATTTCAATCTGCAAATATGAAGTATTACAGTATCAAATTCAGCTTTAATCAGAAGCATACTCAAACTTTGGTAATCTTACAGGTATTTATTTACAATTTCAAAAGGTACTTTTTGAATACTCATATTTGTAAACACATAAGAGACGATGTGATTCCACTTTTTAGTGGTTTAGTTTCTTATTAGTTTATTTAATATAAACTTCTATTTCGTGTTTCGAAGTTTGAACATAATATTGAGTATAAAACCAAAGAATGTACAGTGTTAATACAAAAGTTTTAAAATATTTTTAAGGCTAAATTACAATGGAATTTGAGTGCTTCATTAATTGTGAAGGAGAAACAATTTAGTATGTTAATCATAAGGCAGCATAAGGATATTACATGTATAAGATAAAGGAAGATTATAAACTTCAAGATTATGTAATTTGCCTAACAAGAACAAGAGGCTGTAATAATTATTGTATGTGAAATATGTTAAATATAAACAAAATGTTAATAACAGTCTAGAAATTACTACCGTTGTCACTTGGCAAGAGAATGTGGGGTGAGTAAGGCAAGTTAAATCGCTACCTCTCCTCTCGTGCCCATTCCTGCCCTAGACCATGGAGGGGAGGATGGTAATTTGCTACTATGTTAGAGAGAGAGAGAGAGATCAGCTATAGTGCACCCTTTGTTTGTATGACATGAGTTGTACATCCATAGTCCCTTAAATTCAAATTCTAGCAACAATAACCACATCAATGTTGTTCCATATCAAAATGGCTGTTTGATCATCCAGCACAGTTCGTTCAACTACAGTTATCTTGTAGAGTTTTAATTTTAACAGTTTAGTTATATTCCAAGACAAGGTTTATGAAATTCCTAATTCCTGTGCAAGATTTTTCACACATTTCTATGGACTTGGCTCTAACTTTTCTCTGTAAGAACTTGGTTTGTCATGAAGAATAAATTGTGTTTGTTTCCGTAAATCTATTAACAAAAGTACAATCTGCTTCACTTCTCTACAAGTTTGTTATCACATACGTGAAGATTCAGTACTAACGCAACATATCAACAGGCTTGGTGTCAACTGATTAGAAGCATATTACACTGTTAACATTGCAATACTTCTACCATTTATGAAGTCATTCAGAAATTTGATAGTTCACATGTGTTTTGTATGATACTCCAATTTTTAAATTTTTTTCCAGTACCTTTTTTTCAACAACTTGTATTCAAATTGTTTCATGTGATGCAGATTTCAACAAATTTTTCTAAAATTTTCAACTTTAGTGGAAAACTGTTGAGCATAGAAACTGGCTTCACCTCTTCTTCATGTATTTTATACAATAGTTTATGCAAAAAATGAGGAAAAGTATAACATTAATATTTCAGAATTTTTTACATCCAAACTAATTAACCTTGCCAAGAAAAGCTGATATCAGACCCTTTATGATTGTTTCAAGCTGCAGAAATTAGATTTTTGTCCAGAAATGTATAGTTGTTTATCATGACAAACAGAAAAGTACAAAGTTCGATCCTAACATTTTAGTAAATAATTAAGTTCTCACTTATATAACTTAAGACAATAGTTCTCAATCTGTGGTAAGTGTACCCCTGATGGGTACACAAAATTTTCTAGGGGATATGTGGCAGGACAATAAAGAATTAAATGTTCGTGGAATATGTGAAGATGACGTATTTGGTCTTTTGTAAACTTCTAAATACTTCTACAACAGGGAAGATATTTTCAAACTGTTAGATTTTTTTTTTTTTCCTGGAAACCGGTGCAAGTGAATAAATTATGTCAGGGTGTATTAACTGTGCCAAGGCTCAGAGTGGTCTCCTGACTGGGCTGGTAGACCATATAAAAAACGTTCCACCTGAAAGTAACTTCGCTCTGTGTGTCCTTCACCACAAGGCTTTAGTGGCTAGGCACCTTCCTGGTGAACTAAAAGAAGTTTATTACTTAAGAAGGGGTATGCAACATTTTTATTTTTTTAAAAGGGGTACAATGTGTGAAAAAGATTGAGAACCAATTATCTTATAATCTTTTCAAATTGATGGGTCAAGAAATGCACTTTTATATTTTCACAGCTGGGTTGCCTTAATGTACAGCATTGACAGTTTCCTTGGAAGTACAGCACACCCCAAACAAATGTGTTTCAAGTAGTTGACATTCCCTGTGGAGCAGTGTCTGTATTATTCAGGAAAAATTACCTAATTTATATATATTATATATGTAAGTCATCTGGTTGATTCTCTGTACAAGAGACTGTTTCTGTTAAATATTCATGTTCCCTTTTAGTGTTACATATAGAAATTATCTTATTTAATGATCATAGAGGAGTGGTTTAAGTTGTATCAGTGACTATTGCCAGATATATGATGTTCCCGTATCAGGTACCATTGTTTTCCATTTCTAAACAATAACAGAAACGTCATTCGCAGATCAATACAAAATCTTAAATATTAAAGGGAAGAGTTCAGTGATTTTTATTTCAAAAAACTTCATAGAGGGATTGGGATGAAATAGTGAAAGTGGGCTACCCATTGCTAACCCTGAAGTTTTTTTGAAACAAAATTTCCATTACAATTGAAAAAATATTGATCCAAAGATTGGTAAGCTTAACTTAATCAGAAATATAACAATTATTTAGAGACTAACAGCTTCATTTAACTTAGTACATGCTGCAAGCTCTTGAAATATTATGCAAACATGTTTCTTCTTGCTTCCATCGTATCCTCAGTGCTCTTGCTTATAACAGTTACCATGGCTAGAAATGCTCAATGATGTAATATCTATTTATTACCAACTGAACAAACCATATTCAAGATGCTCTCAGGCTTCGAGCCAGGTGTTGTGATGAAAAGACATCAACGTTTCGGGAGTGTACTTCTCTCCCATCTTCAGGATGAAAAGAGTGAAGGGACCAGTACTGTCAGCCAGTACGTACCGAGTAGAAAACACCCAGTCTAGTGTGGAGGTGGTTCACCGCTCCGTTGGAATCTGTGTTTTCTGAGTCAGTCGATTTCCAATTTTAAGGCTGGTTTCCAAGATGGACTAAACTGCAATCCAGCGTCCCGGTTCAGTGTACTCTTCTCGGAGGAGATGGCCAGAGTCTCCTTAACCCTCCGTTCCCATAAACCACTACATTTTGCCACAATGGTCGTTTCTTTGAAGTTAGCTCTGTGGTCTTTTTCAAAGCAGTGCTCCGCCAGCCCTGACTTTTCAGGCTGCATTAATCGTATGGACCGTTCGTGCTCCTTGACTGGTGGAAATGGTCCTGCCGGTTTGCCCTATGTACGGCATCCCGCTTTCACAGGGGATACAGTATACCCCTGGTACATTAAGGCGCAGTTTGTCCTTTACCGGCCTCACTAGGTGTTGGATCTTCAAAGGCGGCTTGTGGATGGTTCTGATGTTGTGTTTAGCGAGAATTCTACTGATTCTGCCGGAAAGATTGCCAGTGTATGGGATGCAGGCAGTGGCGGTCGACTGGTCTGGAGTTTGCTGAGTTTGTGGTTTTCCTCTCTTGGCCTTTGAGATAGAGGCTTCAATATCCTCTACGGAGTGGCCGTTTTGGCGGAATGTGTGCCTCAGGTGCTGCAGCTCTTGTTTTAGGTGGCTGGGATCGGAGATCGACAGAGCTCGAAGCCCGAGAGCATCTTGAATATGTTCGTCGCAAGGAAAGCTTCAAATCATATTGAACAAACCAGTTAATACAATCAATTGGTGGTGTTTCAAAATTCATAATGCGGTCCCTAGTTTTCAAAATCAGTATGTTTTCCCAAACCTGACTCAGAGGTCTCCGTCTAGGGGATATGTGAATAGCGACCACAAGGTACGCAAGCTGAGCAGAACATTGCTTCCACTTACTGGTGTTTTGCTCCTCACTGTAACTTTTCTATCTGCCCTTACCTTGGTCATCTCTTGTTCTCTTCCGACCCCGATGCTATTAGGGTTCCTGAGGGCTAGGGAGTCTTTATTTTTCCAACCTCTCCATTTGTCTATAAAGTCTTAACCCCTAACATGCTGACCTGTCATGGCATGTAATACGTCCTCTGATTGGTAATCAGAGGATATGGTCGGTGAATTTATTTTGATAACTCTCCCTATCGGGTCGGTGAGACCCGTAAACCAACGACAGGTGTGGTCCTCCAGACATTCTGGGGGTTGTGAGAGAGCGATGTAACCGCCAAAACATAAAAACATGGTGCTCTCTGAAAAGCGGTTACTATTACTGCTATTGCTCTCTTTATATTGGAGAGCAAGAGGATTAATGACTTCATTGTCAGAAATCCAGCATTAGCTAACAACATATATAATTTGGAATGATTTTCTTTGTCAATCGCCAATTTGGTTAGGATTCATTGTATATCTACACATTACAAATATTCTTTTGTTTTGCCATATTATCTTGCAGATATTTAGTAATTTGGGTTGTGTTGATAGTTCTGCATCACTGCAATATTTTTCATGCTTCTCGTAATTAATCTTATCAAGTTCTTTTTTTGCAAGGTGGTCATGTATGCTATTGGAGCCACCTGTTTCCCTTTTCTGCATGAATTCGTTCCTTAGTTTTGCATTTTTTGTATGAAATTTATTCCTTACATTTCCGTTTTGCTTGGATTTGCATGTAAATTTGCATACATAATTTCAAGCCTGTTTTCTAAGGATTCAGCAATGTTTTATTTAATGGCTCACAAAAAATCATTTACAATTGAAAAAGGGAATTTTAATACCAATAACTTCATAAAAGCAAAAATTTATTTCTCTGGAAATAATAACATAGACTTTAATAAATACTTCCATATGTTTTTACTTTGCTAAAGTATCTTACTTCTCTGAAAATGTGAAAGAGTGGGAAGTTCTTTTTAAAAATGTGTGATTTTGCTAATGAAGAACATTTGCTTTTATTATCTGAGAAACTATCTGATTTTGAGCTTTGCTGTCATTTCTTTATTTACTTATATTAAATATACCAATTTTCAAATACTTAGCTTTGAAATTAAGAACTTTAGAAAACTCAGTCCCATTGTCCCTTGACTATAGCTGAAGAATTGTGGGTATGTGGGAAGTAAATTTGTGATTTGTCGACTGCTGAAATTGATCAATTGATACATGAATAAAGTAGAACTGTGTACATAAAACAGGACATATAAAAAGGTAAACAAATACACACAGCTCCTACTCCACATGTGAATGTCTCCCTCAGCAGGTTCCACTTCCTGTTTGTGGTTTTGTGACCTAATTAAGTGATCTCTGTTGTAAACTGTACCGAGGACTTAAGGGAAGGAATGTTCACCTTAAGTTACTGTTGTGTTACAGGTAGTAATAAATTGTGCCATTTTGAAAGGACTGAAGTATAACCAAGCCACGGCAACATTTCACCAATGGCGAGACAACAAGCAAGTGTATGGACTGAACTTCAGCAGCAAAGAGGACGCAGACTCTTTCGCCCGTGCAATGTTCCATGCTCTCGATGTGAGTACTTTCCTCACCTTTTAAAAGGCAATGCTATGTCAAGTTAACATTAAACATTTAATTTCAGTGTCAATCAGATATGCAGATTAAAATTCAGCAATATAATAAAATAAATGGAATTATTTCGAGAAACAAATTAAAAATCCAGAACATCAAATTAAAAGCTGCTCTTAGATTTGAAAATTGATTTTTCTATGTATCAATTTATATTATTTCTGATTTGTCCTCTTCAGACATTTCTTTTAGAGTGCTACTAGTTGGCTGTTATGTAATCGATGTCGGTTTGGGTGGCTCAGTTGGTTGTATGCTGGCCCACTGAACCCATGGTCACAGGTTCAAATCCGGCCCAGACCGATGGTTTTTAAGTGTGCTTAAAAATGACAGCTCCGTGTCAGTAGGTTTACTGGCATATAAAAGAACTTCTGCGGGACAAAATTCTGTCACACTGGCATGCTGATGTGATCCTAGCAATTGGCAGAGTCGTTAAACTACAAAATAATTTGTTATGTAATTGTTAAATCACAACTATTTCACTCCTGTTATTTGGATGCCAAATTGAGAATGGATAAAGGGTAACATACAGAGAGTCGGCAAATAACAGATTTGGAAGTGAAATATGGATATTGAACAGGAGAGCACAAAAGCAGTTGGATGCAGGTCAGACGTGTATTTACTTTCTCTACTAGTGAGTAGAGTAAGTACTGTATTCCACCCAAAACTTCAATGTCGAGATTTCACCGGAAATGTATGTTTTGAGGCCCTCTGACTCAAAAAGAAAAGCACTTTAAGAAAAAGGTCTATGTGTGTGTCTGTCAGTCTATGGACAGCATAACTCAAAAATGAAAAGTCGGTTAAAAACCAAAGTTGGTATTTAAGTTTAATGTCTTTCAAGGATGCAACACAAAGGTTTTGAAGAAAATTGCTCCACCCTAAACTACTCTTTACGTGGAAAATTTTTTGAAAATTGCTATTAATGATTTTGATTAAAATGACATGTTTATCATAATTTTATGACAATTGATATGTATATTTTGAATTTTCTGGCTATAGTCTATGGGGCCCTGTTTACTATGGATGACTTTTGTATAACTGGTAAATCTTAAGAGCTAAACCAAATCTTACTAAAAATGTTGATCTTGCTTGAACACAAAGTTTATGTCCAAATAAATTTTTTTTTAGAGTGAACCATTTGGGAGATATTCCTTGTTATTTGTGTGAGTTTCGGAAGAAAACTTTCGTCAAATGTAACATCATTGTTAATTTTTTTGTGTTAACCGTGCAAAGAGAACTGAATCTCGAAGCTTTAAAAGATTTGACTATCGTCAAAGTCTATTGTATTCCCATATTCCCCTTGTATCTACAAGGAAATAAGCAATAAGATAATTTGTACAAATATTTATCTCAACTAACACGAATATGTGAATAAGAGTTTGTAAGAATGGTTAGTACAAGAGTAGAGAAAGTCATGTGAGTGCAACACATCAGATTTTTTTACATCTTTTGCTTTCATGAATCTTGATAGGAAAGGGAATTCTTACATTAGGGAACAATTAAAGGTTGAAAATGTAGTGGATGAAAGTAAATGTTATCAACAACATTGGCTGGCTGCTCATCCTGCATCTGTTTCCTCTCAGATGGAGTATATAAGCCATGTGAGGAAACAGACGTAGGTTGAACAACAACACTTGGAGAACAGAGAAGTGATATCCCGAATGTCATGTCCGTGCTACAGTCCAGCTATGTGAAACTGACAAATGTTCACTTTCTCTACTGCTTATTTGTAGGTAATACAAGTTGAAGAAAAATGTGTTTCTAAATATCAACATGTTTTTCAGTTTAATAGAGGAAGTGTTGTATTTCATCTAAAAATTCATTATCAAAATTTCACATGTTTTGAGGTCCCTTCAATCTACCCGCTGCCAAAAAGAAAAGTAGTTGGTGTGCCTTGTCTCTGAAACAGCATAACTCAAAATGAAGAGGTCAATTACATACAAAACTTGGTATTTAGTTCCAGCACCTTCTAAAGTTGCGACGCCAAGACTTTCAAGAAAATTATCCTTTATATTGAACATTTTTCATTGGTTTTTTTATTTTCTCAAAAATGGCTTGTAACGATTTTAATTAAATACCATATGTTTAAGATATTTCCATAACAAATGAAATGTATATGTTGAATTTTCTGTGAATATTCTCTGAAGTTGTCTTCATTCTGAATGACTTTTGTATAACTGATAAACTAAGAGGTAGAGAAAATATTACTACTCAAAAAATGTACAACTCATTAAAATATACAATTTATGTCAAAATATTTTATTGGCAGTTAATAATATAATATATTCTTTATTGGTTTGAGTTTTAGAATACTTATTTTTTTCTCGGCTGGTAAGTTGATATTTTGTTTTTTGTTGTGGTTATGTGATTTCAAAGCCATCACACAACGATTTGCTTTTTAAAAATGTGACTCACCTAAGCCCGCTATTGTTCTTAAACCCTCAGTGAAATGTGTGAATGTAATGTTTATTTACAAGAACTGGTTAGAAGAGCAAGTTCTTGTAGGAATAGTTTGTAGAGAAAGTGATGTTTTGCTGTGCAGGTATTAAGCAATGCCATCTCGAGGTCAATGGGACAGCCACCGCTGGTCCCAGTGACGCAGCCAATGTATCAACCCACAAACAATGGACAGTTTGAGGAAGACATGGGATACAGGTATTGCACTAGAATATTATTAGCTCTGCACTTAGAGCCAGTTTCATCAACCACTGTTAAATTTTAACTCCATTTTAAACTGATTAAAATCTTATGATAATCCAAATTCTGTTTCATTGAACAATCTTAGCTTTAACAAAGTGTTAAACTCAATTGTTGACATCAACATGTGTTAAGGCATTTAACACATAGTACCTGGGTGACCGAGCTTTGCTCGGGTTTTCTTTTCTTTTGCTTTTTTTAATCATGCTTTTTTGGGAGAAGATACTTGAAAGATAAACTTGAAAAGCAAAATGTTAACTAAGTATAAATTTTCATCCTAATTGTTGAGTTGTTTCTGTGACGAGACCTTTAATTCCTGGCTTGTGTGTTGAAATTGGCCCATTAACAGAGAAATTATGGCCAAAATAAGGTATAGAGTAATTGTGACTGTTAGTGGCGGCACCGTGGCCGAGCAGTTAGCGTGCTCGCCTACCACCCAGGCGGCCCGGGTTTGATCCCAGGGACCCGGATGTGGTATTCGTGGTGGACGAAGCAGCGTCAGGGCAGGTTTCCTCCGGGTGCTCCGGTTTCCCCCGCCATCTCATTCCACCAGTGCTCCATCTTCATTCCATGTGTCATCAGTGTCACTGCCTGCGGTGCCGTAGTAGTAAAAGCTGGCGTTAAACACTACAACAACAACAATCGTGACTGTTAAGCGTAAAATCGCATTTTTCAGGAATAACCCCTATATAGATAAATTTAATAAGCAAAACCCTGTCTGAATACAAAATTTGATCGTTAGAACCGTTTCCAAGTTGCATGGAATATATATGTACATTCACCCTAAGACAAAAAAATGAGCAGACTCTTGAAGCGTATATTTGTCTAAGTTTAAAACGCTTCCATGGCCGGTTTACAATGGTGTCACAGAATGCATGTATTTAGCATCATTCTATTGTCATTTCTCATATTGAGTCTCAATTATTCAATGTGATCGGATGGCCGAGTGGTTGGACTTAGACAAATATAGGCTTCCATAGTCTGCTAATTTTTTTGTCTTAGGGTATATATATATATAAGAGAATTGCTTGTTTAAATATATAAGATTAGAAGTCTGAAAATGACTGCAGCAAACAACTGTTTATGTAAGCTTGCTGTATTTGGCATTTAAGAATGTAATTTTTAATGGAAGAATATCATACATTATAATGGATTTGAAAACCTGCAAAAGGAAGAATTTTTAAGGCAATACAGACTTTCCAAAGTAGTTATGATAATAATCGTATAGCTTGTAAATGTATAAATCCACAATGTTTCAGAAACTATTGCTTGAAGCAAGCAATATTCTTGTTGGGACCTGCTGTATCCTTAATCAGTGATAACATATATTTGCTCAGATTTAAGCTGTTCCAAATGCCCTTCACACCCAGCATTTTTGATGCTACATTTTATGTTGGCTTAAAATTGCTTATTTGGCCTGGGAGAAAATGCCTTTCAATTAAATTACTTGTAAATTTTCTCTCAGACTGCATTATTATCCTTTAATTTAATTCTATTGCCTTTTCCACACATACCTCTATACTTAGTAACAACTTAATGTTTTTGAGCAGTGAACCATTAGTTCCTCTCTATTTAGATTTTATATTTGACATGTATCACAATCAGGAAAACCACGTGCAATGTACCTAGCTAGTTGGTAATGACATAGTGCATTCAGGAGCCATATATACTGGTCACTACAATTCTCGAGTGCTCTAGTTCACAATTGTCTTTTAATGTACAAGAGAACTAGAGATTTGCTGTAAAAGCTTGAAGAAACATGCTTTAACAGTAAACTTTAATCACAAGTTAACAAACATGGAGCTAGAGTACTTTTTAATACCGGTTGGTGAAACTGGCCCTAAATAACTGAGAAGTAATTGCCATTTTCTTAGAATTGTCAAAAGCTTTTGAGTGTACCAATATATTTTATTAAGTAAGCTAGGACACTTGCAATTGAGGGATTAGGAGGAGATTAGACTAGGTCATCTCTGAGAATTGAATTACAAGTAAAAAGATAAACCAGTAGGTTTAATGTAACTATCAGACAGAGTTGTGTATAGGGATAGGCCCTCGATACTCAACATATAGAAGTATGTGCAGTACTTTTGAATATTGAAGCTGTGGGCTTTATTACTACATTTAACTTTATGGCATAGATAAGGAATGAATGGAATGAAGACCTCACGTTATTGTCTTGCACATGTCCCCAAATTGTTGCTGTAGTAGCATTCTTGATAGACCTTGACTGCATTCCCTGTGAGTGAATGAAAGCAACATTCCATTAAAACATACAAAACAATGTAACATGCAGCATTAACTGAGTTGCAAAGGAAGACACACTAAATCATGTTTGTGCAATAGCCTGGCTCTCAACTCTCACTGTCAACCATTACATTTACCTACTCTGATGACCTCCAGCAGAAACAAATGGGAAACTAAGACATGAGATGGCACAGAAATATTTGTTGTTTCCTTCCATCTGTTAGTTTGTGTTATACTTAAATATTTTGTATAAGAGTGATACTGAGTAGACAGTGCTAACAATAACAGTAGTATAATACAGCGTGAAGTCTACAGAACAACCTCTGTTGTAGTCACATGTGAAAATGATGAGCAAAAACAAAATTGGTTACATGCTAAAGTTTTAACAATACTTAAGAGACTAAGTTTCACTTATCTTAACCTCTTCAGCGATATGGACGTGAAATCATGTCCATTTAAAATGACGGATGAGTGATATGGGTGTTTATACACGTCCTGTGCGTTTGTGCATTTAACCCTTATTTATCCCTCATTTAACTCAACTTATTTTAATTTTCCCTTTATGAAACATTTAAGTAAAGTCCATATACTTTACTGGCTTACCTTAATATGTTCGTTCTGCAGTGATATGCCTCAAAACAGGGATAAACACACAAGGGCACATCTCCACATTTGCGAATTCCCTTCTGGCGGCACACGAAACACTTTCGAGGTGGGCGGAACTACTTTACTGTTGGTGGTATCCTTTTAGGATAATGTTTTCCTTGAGGTCTGAGGGGTGCAGGGGTTCTACCCCCAACGTGGTATTGTTCAATTAGGCTGCGAGCTATTGATAGTCGGAAGTCCAGGTAGGTCATTGTCCTGTGTGGGTTTAGAGCTCTCCAAATTACCAAACAATTGTATATGGTTATATCCAGCACCTCTAACTTCAGCTACAAGCAGGAAAGTATACGTATGTACTTCAAGAAAGAAAGAAATGGAGTCTACTAAGTTACAAAACATGCGCAACCAAAAGTTGCAAACATGATGTATTCTGATGACTCATAGACCACGCATACACTAGTGCTTTATTGCACACTATGCTATGTTTTGCTGACGCATAAGCCACACATACAATGGGTCGACTGCTGTTTCTTTCAGAGAACACATAAGATGCGTTCGACAGAGGAAAGTTAACTTTTCACCACAGTGAAACAAAATAGTGCCATTTCAACGTTTTGTAAATGCAACTCAACTTTGCTGATGATGCACATGTATACTGCATATAACAAGTTTTATACCAGTTTTTGTTTCATTAAAATAACTTAATATTTACACAAAGTACAGCTGTGTATATACGAAGCACTTTTAGCGCATTCAACAATTTAAATGCCCTGTGCTGGATATTGGGTAGCAGTTCTCGGCTTGCGGACGTTTTAAATGGCCATCGCTCAAGACGTTAATATCTGCTGAAAGTTCTTGAAATCCTACATGATTCTTCCCTCAAGAAAATTAAAGATGATTGTAATTATTATATATTTATGCCAACAAACTTACTGTTGGTGTTTTTAAACACACAAGCCGTGTGTGGGCAAAGTTTGAGAGGTAGAACTGGCATTGAATTTTTAAGTTCCAGTTCTACCTCTCAGATGATTGTAATTTTAAAAAGTTCACTTTCCATCCTTGGGCTAATTAAATATTTCCAAAATGTTTTAAAGAACATGGTGTAATTTTGGTTCTGCTAAATATAGTATGAAAAATCAGGGAACAGGTTTTTAAAATTGGATTAAGAGATTTATGGGTTAAAATAGGTTCTTTTGAAAGAGGATGTGGGAGGGAAGTGAGATCGAGGATGGAAGAAATGGATAGACAAACACTGTTTGCCCAAATGAGGGATAAAAGTACCCTAGCATACTATAGAGAACTCAAAGATGACTCAGAAAGAAAGAAGTATTTGTCCATTTGTATGAAGAATGAAAGAGAAGGGTTAGCTTGGTTTTGACTAGGAGTTTGGAAATTAAGGGGGATGAGCAGAGGGTTATGCCAGGTATATGTCCAATTTGTGGGGAGAAGGAAGATGAAATTAATATTGTATTCCAGTTTAAAGCTACAAATGGGTGGAGGGATAGCTTCATAAGCAACAAATGGTTACTTAGGAATAAAGAAATTGTAATCAAAGATTTTTGAAGATGAGAAGCAGATATCTAAATTAGGGGAGCTTTTATGGAAGCTAAGGGTAAAATGGAGATGGTCAGTGGGAAAACATGGAACTTAGATTAGTATTTAAGGGATGAAGTAATCTAGGTAAAATTTCAGTTTTTTATATATATATATATATATATATATATATATATATATATATATATATATATATATATATATATATATATTGAGTTTATATATTGTTATAAGTTACAAGAACAGGAAAATTTGCTGTTTAATATGTGGATTTCAATTTGCAAATATAAAGCATTACAAAATCAAATGCCACTTTGATCAGAAGCATAAATCAAACTTTGGTGATTTTACAGGTATTTATCTTCCTTTCATAGAAGTTTGAAAACAGTGTTGTTGTAATTAATTTAATTTAAAAGGTGAGTTAATTAATAACACTGAACAACACTTAAAAACATATTTTTCCGGGACGCGTTTCGAAGGTAACTTTCCTCCATTATCAACCGGACAATAACTGGGTTTCCATGGTGTTTCATGGTGCAGATGGTGATGCTTCTTCTGGTGGCGGTTCAATGAACTTACTGAAAATGTCTCTCTGAGGAATGTCGAAATTAAATACTCGGTTTCTGTTTTTTAAAATAAAGATTTGTTCCCATGTGGACAGTTCTTGTTTTCCGGTTATGTGTTTGAGAAGTTTCGGTTCTAGCTTTATGTCATGATTTTTTGTCCAAAAGTGAAATGCAACTGCTGATTTTTCTAATTGTTTACTCTTAATGTTTCTAACGTGTTCCTTGGATCTAATTTCTAAATTCCTTTTGATTTTTCCTATGTATATTTCATTACAATCACTGCATTCAATTTGGTATACTCTAGATTTTTTGTTAGGTGGAATAGCATCTTTGATGTTTGAAAGTAGCAGGTTTTTATGGAGTAATGGTTTACTGCTGCTAGCTCAATGTTGTATTCCTTGAACACCTTTCTAAATTTATCAATGGTGCATCCATGGGCCATTGTGTCATGTCTTTCTAGATTGGTGAACTCAAGTGGTGGTACACAACTTATATAATAAATCCATGTTATTTGGCTGATATTTTATTTCTGAGCAATTCTACCTGTAATAATAAAAAATGATACAATTTGAGTTGACAGAACTAAGGTTGTATTGCACATACCTTAGCTTTTCTTTTTAATGAATTTTGCCCTGTCCTGAAGGCATCATCAAGAATTTGTGAACTGGCTGGAATCCCGCTGGTCGTGTGGATTTTGTATCTCTTGAGAGCAGACATCTGACGGAAATACAGTAATGCTTTTTCTTCTGAGGGCAAGTCAAAATGGATTAGATTAGTTTCACATTTTTATATATATATATCTTTTCCCAGATATTTAATTCAAAGTACATTTGGACCAGTTTTAGTAGTTGGGCTTTTCGCTCAGTATTGTTGTGATCATTCCAAACGTGTAGTGCTGTTGCAGATTTATCTGTTTCTTTTTGTTTTATGTTACAAAAGTGGTCGTTTAATCAGGTTAAGATATTGCAAGTTTGTCTTTCTGATGTACACTTTTTTGCACTCAAAACAGTTAAGTTCTGTACACTTTATGTCCTTAAAAGCTGCCAATGTGGTGACTTCTTTTAGATCTGTCTTTTGAACATTTTAATTTTCTTGTCCACCAATGTTTGGTGAAGCCATTCTTTGTCACTGTTTCTATTATTGCAGAATATTCATTCTTGTGCTCTGCAGTTTTCATTGGTACATTTACAAGTCTGTGAGCTAGGCCAGGGATTGGCAGGTGTCTGAGCAGAGCAGGGGTGGGTCAGGCATTACCCCTCCACTGGACAGCAGCAGCCTTTGCACTGTGTAATTGTGCGAGTTGAGAAACCAATAGCGCAACCGGGATTTGGTACCTTTGTTGGGAAACTTAAAATCTTGAGAGGTAGAACCGGAACTGAAAAACTCAATGCCACAGCATTAAAATTTGTTTATTTATCCATCCGTCCGTCCATCCATATCTGTCTGTCTATGTACTTAATTGTTTATCCTAATGGAGTTGTCTCTTCGGCTATCCTAAACACAAAAAACATACCAATATTATAACAATTCAGTGCCATGGCTGGGACTTGAACCACAGACCCTCCGCTTGCCCACACACGGCTTGTGTGGTTAAAAACACCAACAGTAAGTTTGTTGGCATAAATAAATAAGGTTACTCAAACTCGTTAAACATAATATAGTAGCTATTGCCCACGACTCTTGGGAAGTGGTGCAGCTGTCACTGCATTACACATGCTTACTGCTGCTGTATTTGCTGTTGCTTGCAATGCAGTTGTCTCCATATGTGTCTTTCCTATGGATTCCAAATTTTTGCTTGCCATTATCTTCTATTATTTTTACATTTAGGAAAAGTAGCATGTTGGATTCTGTGGTGAGCTTTATGGTAGGTTTTACGGGTTTAGGGCAACTGTGTTGTGTTTCTTGCTGATGTATTGCAAATATATCATGTATATTTATTAATTTAAAAGGTGAGTTAATTAATAACACTGAACGACACTTACAACTTACTTACACTTGTTGTAAGTGTTGTTCAGTGTTATTAATTAACTCACCTTTTAAATTAAATTAATTACAACAACACTGTTTTCAAACTTCTATGAAAGGAATATATCATGTATATATCTGAGCCAGGTTTTGAAGATATATGGGAAGGCTGTAGTAATCTGTGTTTCAAAGTGGCTCATGATAGATTTGCCAAGAATGGTGATAATGGGTTTCCCAAAGCAAGTCCAGATGCTGCTGGTAGAACTTTCCTGGAATTAGCTTGCAGGTTTTCAAATGTATTATAAGCACGACCATTCTTCCATTACAGATGACATTCTTAAATGCCAAACACAGCAAACTGCTTGGTTTGGTGCAACCATTTTTAGACTTTTAACATTTGTTAAATGCCTTAACATGGAGTTTAAACATTTTGTTTAGGCTAACATTGTTCAATGAAACAGAATGTGCAGTAACTTCATTGTTAAATCACTTAAACATTGAGTTAAAATGTAACATTGTTGATGAAACCAACACTAAGGGTTGTACAAATCTTGTTTTTGGAGAAATGCTTTGAGTTGCTATTTTCTTGTGTAGCTTGCTTGTCATTTAAGATGGCATTATCAATTTATTGACTCCCAAGAATCCAAAAGAAGTGGCTTTTCTAATATCAGACCTTCTGTGTTAGTGTAGTACTGAAATAAATGCAAGTTTCAAATCAGAGTCTCTAGTGACAGGTAAAAAAGCTAGAGGAATGCAGTTTACCATGGTTTTTTATAAAAAAAGCTTGTACCAATATCACACTTTGCAGTGTTTATTTGCTCCAGGTATGTCAAGGACACGTCACTTCATGCCCAGTCTGCACATACTCCCTTCAACTCATCTCTACTGATTTGTGAATGTGTGCACTAACAAGAGTTACTTACACTTTACAGCTCAGTGCAATAAATGCTAAAAGACTTAAAATAGACAACGTATAGGCATTATCAGTAATGAAAAATATTAATTTGGCACTTAACGCTTTATGAACATGTCGAATTATCAAATACATTAAATTACTAAATTCCACTACTATCCTCAGGTTTGCTCTCTTCAGTTGCTAAATATGTTTTATATGGCAAGTGCTATTCTCAGTTTTTAAATAATTTCTCTCTTAAATACGTTTAACACTCTCACACTGATTTGTTTATTGAGTCTGTTTTGTATTATTGTTGAAGCAGGTTTTGTTGCTATTATAGTGAAATAATTGTAGTCATTTTACGTCATTACTGTGTTTTTGTCCATGTAGGAAGTAGAAGCCATCATATTAGTGAACAAAGCGATGAGTTAATACTAGAGTAATTGATTTCCCAGTCGTAAACCAATAGCATTTTTTTATAATTGAACCATACACTTTGTTGTGCTAAGCAGCCACTATTTCATTATTACATAAAACAATACAATTGCAGACATTGAAAGAAATGTCAGCATTACAAACTTTCTCAGCTGTCAATGTCTCATTGGCTCACAGCGCCACATATTGTAATACTGTGGTTAACGTCCCATTAGTATATAGAATATAATAATAAAAAACCTACCCTCCGTTATATGTTCAATGTCTAAAATGAAGTTTTCTCAAAAGGTTATGCTGAGAAGTACATAATACCTTCAGTGTAGTGTATTTTGTCTAAGCTTTTTAAATGTGGAGTATTGACAAAGGTCATAAAACCCCTATGAGTGATGGGTTACCTCTAAACCTGTTGATTGCCAGGATCATATCGGGTTTGAACCTGCAATCTTGGAATGAGTAGGACAGCATCTAACCAACTGAGCCACCCAGACTTGTCAGCTTTAAAAACATTATCCTCATGGTGTCTAGCACTCTGGAAATCACCTTGAATTTAAAATTACACCTTGAAAACCTGGAGTTTACCTTGATTTTCAAAAACTCTCCTTGAATTTTTCTGTAACACTTCTACGTTACATTCTAAGATCACAGTCGTGCACTTGATTTATATGCTGCTCTGGATACAATAGTAGGATCATTGATACTCTGTCGCGTGACTTATGGTGGTCTTCCACTGCACTCATTCCAACCAACGTCAAAGCTACACAAAGACTTAACCTGCCAGTAACACTACAGTTTATTTATCAGCTCACTTATTTGTGTTTTTATACAAGTTTTAGAAAGAGGAAGTGTTCCTTAGAAAGAATATTGTTCTTATTAAGGGTTGCATACCAGGTTTTGTTCTGATAAAACTTTAATAATTGGCGTAATCCTTAGATTTACAGTATTTCCCAGAATTACTGATTTCTCATAACAAAAAGTGGGACTTCAAATTCAGGGGTAGCCTACATCTAGTGCACCCTATTTTATCATTTAGCTATGTATATAGATGGGGGTGTGGTAAACAATGTTGTGATTAAAGTATTCTGGAGTTCCTTGTTGAATTTTAACTCGGGTGTATATACCATGTATCTTAGGTTATTTTCATTTATCATGTTTAGCTCTTTCTCAGTAATGTTTATAAGTTTAAGTGTCTCCTTGAAAAATTCTGGAAATCACCTTGAATTTGGTTTTCAAATTTTGCAGGACACCATGTATATACTGTGTACATAATGTTTTTCAGCTATCGTCTAATAGCACTCAAATTTGGCTCATGCAGAAGTAAAGTACACAAAATGTTAATTGTGACACTAGAGAAGGGATGACTGTTACACTGGGAGAGGGAGTTGAGATGGAGAGTGCAGGACGAATGTCCTTGACTGGCCTGGTCAGAGTGAAAGTATGATAGAAGAAATAAGACCTGCACAGTTGGAGTACTTCACTTGTTAGGATATTTCTAGCCGAGAATGCAGTTTTATTGTCTTGTGAATTTAGCTGCTTACTGCAGCATACAAGTTATTATGTCCGCAAGTTGTATGCTTTGTCACACTGCAGCCAGACGGTGACTTTGCCAAGGGTGGCGCTATACCACACGGCTGCTGTCATGACTCCCTCTCAGCGGATACCACATATGGAGGTTGGCCCCAGCGGACCAGCAAGGTATAGTAGTACATCAGTCTTGATGCAAGTCTTCTAACACGACTAACTCTAACTCTTCCTCTTTTCTCACTTTCCTAAACAATTTCTCTAATTTTGAGCAAGGCTACAAGCTGTTAAATTATAATTCATTTGAGGTCTCAGAAGAAGTGCTATGGAGGTAATGTGTCAGTTTTTCTTAGCTTAGCTGACCTGGGAGAATCATGTCAAACTGCAGTCCCAGACTGTATCACGTTACGTAGTTGAGAATTTTATGTATGGTTTAGTTTAAAGGCCAGGCTGGTTTCACCAACAGCAATAATGTCTCCTGTTTATGCAGACTAGGTGGAACCAGAGATAACTGAGAATAAAGAAAATATTTAAACAAACCATTAAATGAATACAAGATAGGATAGATTACTAACAGAGAGAACATCTTGCACCTTGCCCTGCAAGAGATGCTTTATGCATACAACCATGGGAAGAACAGATGAGATGAATGAACTGCAAGACTGGCCAACAGCTGTGGCATTGAATTTTTAAGTTCCAGTTCTATCTCTCAAACATTGCCCACACACGGCTTGTGTGTTTAAAAACACCAACAGTAAGTTTGTTGGCATAAATAAATAGTAATTGTATTTTCTTTCTACATATTCATTATTACTATATCTTATTCTTTCAAATGTTCTGTAGATCTGTTTCTGTAGTGTATACTCCTCCCCCATTAATGCCATGACAGTACAGGCAGTGTCGCTCCTGGCGTTGTCTGGGTGTGCATCTGTTTACTGTGTGACTGTTAACAGTGTAGACAATAGGAGCACAACTATAATAATGTCTAATTATGAGGTGCTTCATGTGGTAGTTTATTATATAAAGAAATATCTCAGTGACACTATATGTGCATATCAGCTGTTATCAGTTAATACTTGTGTTATAGTCTTCATTGTGAAGAGTCAAATAAACTCAATTTATAATATTTTAGGGTTTGCAGTTAAAGAACACAGGGGAGTAAGTTACACATTGCAACACATTTATAAAACCTTAATCATTGTGTTAACCCAATCACATCATATTTAAATGCCTTGGCTACTAACCAAGAAGTAAATCCCATAGCTATTAGGTTGGTAACAGTATAATGCTTAAAAAGATCGGTTGAAATCAACCATTAAGCACTTTTTGTTGAAAAATTTGCATGCACATTAGTAAAAGCATAAACTTGCCAGTACTTTTATCCTAATATTGCTGTTGTTTGTGAAAGAAACAGGAAATCAGTTTGGACCTCTCCTCACTCGTTTCATCGGATTTTGCTCCAGTACAATTGAAAGCGCAATTTCTGCACTTGAGGCATCAAAATAACTAATATAGACCCCGATTTCATTTTTCATCATCTGTCAACGCTTTTCTGTGTGGATTGTTATGTCTCATTGCATAAGCATTCGTTTTGCCACATATTTTGTCAAACAAAGGTTCCATGTATTCTGAAAAAATTGGAAACACTCTGTGTCAGTAGAATGCTATGTGATTTTCCTCAGTGTTTGGGGATAGGATCGCAACATCAACTGACATCTACGTGGATGCTGAGAAATTCACTGCTTCAAAATTATTAATTATAGAAGTTGTCACTATACATATTGACGCTATTATGTGCATAAACGTCAATGGACTAAAATTAAAGGGTAATAATGCAAGAAAATTTGTAAGTGATTTAACTGAAATACATGCTTTTTCCCAGGCTCAATAAGCAGCTATGGTAATACCAGAAGCTGCTGGGTAGGAAGAGGATTTAGTGGTTTAAGCATGAATGTTGCATACTATGAGGGAGAATGAAATGAAAACTGCAATTAATTTTTTTCCCACTATATTAATGCGGGGGATAATGTTTGATTGTACATTATTTTTCTACATAGTCCCCACTCTATTGAATGCACTTACACCATCAAATAGGTAGTGCTTCAATACCGCTGAGAAAAATTCTTTTGGTTGACTCCATAGCCATTTGTGCTCTTCCGATTGGACATCATCAGACCTCAACTTCTACCCTCCAAGGTACTCCTTTCATGGACCAAAGATGTGGATATCAGATGGTGCCAAATCTGGTTTGTGGATGTGGGAGACGCTTAAAGCATAGGTCATCGATGGTTTTCATGTTGCACGAGCAGCTTGTGGACATGTCACTTTAGTAGCAAAGCCATTTCAGCCAGAGTGACACACTGGTTTTTCTGAATAAGCCTACCTACTGCGACTATGGACTATCACAACTCAGTGAGACTGACCTGCATGGGGAACATCAGTCATTAAAGTTGTACCTCCTGCGAATTTCATGCACCAGTCGTAGACTTGCCATTGTGACAGACAGGCGTCTCCATACTTCATAGTCTCTGGTGAATATCAACCGATTTCACACCAGCACTGCATAAAACTTGAATAACTCCACACTGCTCCTGCTTGGTGCAACTGCGAAGTGGTGCTGCCATATTGAATCAGTTGTTACTTCTTCAACCCCATCTACCACTACTACCTCATACTAGCAGCTGGGAAAGATGTCCAGGACTGCGTCTGCAAATTTCCAAACAAGTATTTTAGTGACATGTTTGCGGTTTTCATTTGATTCCCCTTCGTATATTGTAACTAAAGCGGGTGAAAATATGTCATTGGGATCAAGAAACCCCAACAAAAATGCTGTTTGCTGCTTGATGTATTGCTTTGGAAATCTTCCTGATAAATACACTAACAGTAGCTTCGGAAATTGCAACATTATCACCTTTCATTAAATGAAAAGTGCCAGTAGTTTAAAATCTGAAATGAATTAACACTTACAGGAATGAGGCATGCTTCTGTTGGTAGTATTCTAACCTAATGTATTGCATATAAAACTTTTCTCACAAATGCTTTGAGGCAGCGCCGTGGCCAAGCGGTTAGTGCGCTCGCCTACCACCTAGGTGGCCCGGGTTCGATCCCAGGGACCTGCATGTGGTATTCGTGGTGGACGAAGCGGCGTCAGGGCGGGTTTTCTCCAGGTACTCCGGTTTCCCCCGCCATCTCATTCCACATCTTCATGTATCATCAGTGTCACCGCCTGCGGTGCCGTAGTAGTAAAAGCGGGCGTTAAACACTACAATAACAACAAATGCTTTGAAGAGTCTGCATTGGTTAAAAGTTGCTCCTTTTGCAAATTTTCAAATTATTATGACAGCTCCATTCTTCCATTTGGAATGGCATTGACAATGCTAAATGCAGCAAACTCACATAAACAGTTTGATTTACTGCAGCCATTTTCTGACTTCTAAGATTTGTTAGAGCATGTCCTAACACAGGAGTATACTGATGTTAGATTAATACCAAGTTGAACACTTTGCGAAAGCCAACATTGTTCAGTGAAACAGAATGTGTGTTAACTTCAGTATTAAATGAGAAAAAAATTCTGTTTCATCTTGTTAGCTGTAACATATTGTTAAACTCAGTATTAAGTTAACATCTGCACACCCTTATGTTAGCGAAACCAGGCGTGAGAGAGAATAATAGAAAATAAAGATGAAACATAACAGTATTACCACTCACTAACAGTATTTATCAAGAGGTTGCTTCACCTCTTGACTGGACACAGTCAATGCATATTCAGCATTTTGGTGTTTCTAACACTGCTTGTTAAACTGACCAAAACTGCCAGGGAACCAATCACACCCATGCATGTGTAATAATAAACTTAAGTTCTGTGGCTGTCATAATATTTATGTAGCTAAAGCATAAGTTAATGCTCATAAAAACAAATGACTTGAAGTTAGTAAGCTTCATATGTAATAACCAAAATCATGTTTCATTAATGTGAATTATTGTACTGTATTTATTATGTTGATCAGTTTATTATTGATGATGACAATCTATTAACCATCTTTGTAATCTAGCATTCCATGTAAATTGGTGTATGTTTTTGTTTTTAAAACGTGTTATTTTAGTTTTGTTTAATGGCATTTGGAAAACTAGGCAATTGTAAAAGATTGGGGAAACTGGATTAATAATGAATTTACATAAAAAGGGCACAAGAACGTATTATAGGAACTATACTAGAATTAAATTGAAAAAATATTCTGAAGATTTATTAGGAAAAGTTCAAGGATGTGCCAGCTTTTCTTCTGTTAGAACCTTACATTTAAGCTTAGGAGTTCAGCAAACCAGTTTCTTTAGATCTATTGACAAGGTTTCTGTGTGTACCTCTATTTGGAGGCTGAATGCCAGAGAATTTGTCTACAATCTTGTTGGCATGAATCTGTTCTGACATAAGTATCGTACATAAATATTCTTTGGTGTCGAGGATATTTTACAGCCAGCATTTCAATTATATAAATAATTAAATGCATGTGCAATTTAAAATTAATTTGAAAGAAGTGCACAAGAGATCTCTACTTTAAACACTTCAAACTGTACAAAGCATTGACGGTAATAAACTCAGTGGAAACGAATGTTCTATTGCACCATAACCTATTCCAAATATTGATTGGGAACACATGGTCCTTCACAAGGCTGAAGGAAAATTACAAGAAATAGAATGCTGCTGTTTACTTCATGCTCACACACTTAGGAGAGGAATGGGTAGGGACAAAAGTATGTAACAAATGTGTGGGGTATAAAGTAGTTGGGTGTTACAGAGACTGGTAGTAAGGCAAAATTTCCCCCCCCCCCCCAAAAAAAAAAAAGTGTTCAAGTAGCTTGAATTTGTGAGATCCTACAATGTGCATTGCAAAGTGAAGTGATAAGTAGTAACAATACACTAATTCAAGTATAGATACAGAAAATTCAGTAAAACTACAAGTTTACCTTGAGTAAGCCTAAGGACATGTTTTTGACTAAATAGACCTGTAGTTCTTGGTACTTCTGACATTACTAGAAGTGCACTGGGCAGAGTAGCTGAGTCCCCTTCCATAAAAGAATTTTCTGGATTGGGTTGAACTCAGCAGGGCAATGGTTCCCAATACCCATGGGACATTGGGTGCATGCAGGCAAGGTCCTGAGACTTGTCAGTGTGCTCCAATGCCAACCTGGAGAGCTAGTAAATAATGTACAATATAGCTGGTGGTTGTTTGGTGGTCTTCCCCCTTGGGGTTGACAGGCATAAGTGTTCCTGTTGATCAGAAGGGAATTTTTAGACTCCAGTTATTGGACTAACTGAAAGCCACTTGGCTGGTGCTTTTCCCAGGTTATTTGGGTTAAGCTTCATCTCATGGTAGACCTTTGCCCCTCCCATTGAGATGATTGCACCTTGTGTACATACTTGGATGAAACTGCACGCTGATGACAAAGTGCACCAACATCTAAGATTCATTTCATTTTGTCATTTTTACTTTTTCTATTTCTTAGAGATGCACTCCAACCAAAAATTTGATACCAAAATTTCACTAAGAACGCATGGTTTGAGGTACCTATAATGAAAAAAAAATTTGTGTATCTGTTGACTACATAACTCAGAAAACCAAATCTGAGGTATCTTAAGCATTAATCAGATTTTCTATGAGCTGTGTAATGGCTCTGAAATTCTATTTTCTTTGCATGAGCATGGAAAAGAAAGGAACAGCGATTTTAAATGACAGAAGTTTAAGTATTTGATAGTTCAAACCAATAACAAAGAATATTTCTGAAATGGTTCATTCCACAGAAAATCGTACTTGATATTGTATACATTTTATGTGTAATAATATTTTGTGTATCTCATGATTTACCATTTATAAATTCATTCAGAATGTAGAGAACTGCTCCCAGAAAATTCTACATTTCATTTGTTATTAAAATAATATAAACAAGTGACATTTTAATTAAAATCATTAGAACCATTTTTAAATAATAATAATAATAAACAATAATAATAAACAATAATAATAATAATAATAATAATAATAATAATAATAATAACCATGTTTTATATTTGACATTGAGTTATGATGTTCATAGACACAGACATGTACAGAGTTTGGTGTCCCAAAATATGTATTTGCAGTGAAATATTGATTTGGGGGGAATACAATACTTTCTTTATGTAGAGGGAGTAAAACTGCATGTTTACATAGAATATATGAGGAAAACCCAAGACATTTGCTGCAACTTTACCTGACCAATACTACTTGAGAAAGAGCTGATCAAGATTTGCTAGCTAGTATACTTAACCTCATCACATAGGTCAGCAGCAATTAGGGAGCCTCTCAATTAATTCTGATGCTTTTTTTTACCTTCCGCTTTTAAACTGTCATTGAAAAGTTTTTCTTGTTTGCTATTAATCCAAGTCACAAGGATGCAGTGCATAAATGGCACGAGATGCGAGAGCCATTGTAAAGGTGTGTTGATCACATGCTAAAGTGAACATAATAAAATGTTTCAAGTGTAGATGTGACCATAGTTAAAATACATATATTATGTGTCAGCATTCACAATTAACAGGACATTTCCTGGGTACCAACAATGTCTAAGAAAACTTGGTCGAGTTTTATCTTTCTCATTCTCAGACGACATACTAGACTCTTATGTTAGCAATTCACATTTTACTATCTCTGCAATAAAATAAGTAGAGGAAGTATTGTATTCCATCCAAAAATCAAAGGTAAGTCGGTTAATAACACTAAACAACACTTACTTTAGAATTTCCCAAAACACGTTTCAGAGGCTTATTTTCCTCCATTATCAACAGGACATCGACTGGGTCTCTGTTAATTGAATCGATTATAACACAGAAGGTATCAAGATTTCATTTTGTGTTTTAAGACTCCCTCAACCCCACAAAAAAGTCACTTTAAAAATTGGTGTGTCTGTCTGTGAACAACATTGAAGATTTTTATTTTCTCAAAAATGGCTAACAATTTTGGTTGAAATACCATATGTTTAAGATATTTTCATGACAAATCAAATGTATGTGTTGAATTTTCTGTGGATATTCTCTGAAGTCCTCATTCTCAGTAACTTTTGTATAACTGGTAAACTGTAAGAAATAGGCAGAATATTACTGCACAAAAAATGTACATGTTAAAACATACAGTTTGTCAAATTTTTTATGGAGGTAATTATTTTTTAAATATTCCTTGTTATTAGCTTAGCTTAGCTTTTGAAATATTTGTCAAATAGGAAGCCATGTTTCTTTTACCTCTTGGACCTACAAAGAGAATGGAATTTCAAAGCCATCACATAGTGATCAGCTTTAAAACATTTAACCATCACTTAAATTTACTGTATCCCATATTCTCCTTGTACCTGCAAGAAAATTAGTAGTAAGATAATTACTATTAATGTTTGTTTATTAACATGAAGTAGATGCATAAATATTTTAAGAAGAGTGAGTAGAGAGTATCGTATGAATGCACAGATTACACTTTTAAATTTTTATATTAAGTAACCTCTGAAGAAAAACCAGTTTACAAAATTAAGCTCACTTTGTAAGTGTCATGCAACAAATGTACTCTATGGAAATTACTGAAGGTGACCATGATATGAAACAACAATCCAGAGCCTTCTCCACTCCCAAGCTATCAAATTAAATTGCAAGAAATTCCAGCAAATGTTCATTAGTAGTCCATCAGATTTATTGAACATGGTTCTCTTAATAAAAGTTTATTTATATGTCATTCAAAATGACTATTGTCGCAAAAAGCAATTGCAAAAATAGGTGGAAATTAACAAAGGACTTGAAATAACTTTATATTATACTATTAATAAGGGAACAAAGTTTGGTGTGACTAGAGGAATGTGAAATAGCATGTAGAAAGTGACAGACACAGAGTTGGAGACTAAAGCCATTGTTGCCCACAGCAGCTGTGTAGTGCTGCATTGTGTTGTGTTCCAGAGATAGCTGTCTAAGTCAGTATTTGTTCTCAAGCAATGGAAGGCAGAGTTACTAACTGTTGCTGCTAACCATGGCATTACTGGTACACTTTGTGTTCATAGTAGAGTGGTCTTTTAGGCGTAAGTGTGCTTTTGTACTAGTTTAACAACTTTCTATCACAAAATTATGCTCGCTTGATTGACACTTTCAACAGGAGGCCTGGGAATTCACCACAGATACATGTTTTAATGCTCCCAGAATTAAGCAAAACATTTTTAGAAAAACTTTGTGTGCGTGTGTGTGTGTGCGTGTGTGCGTGCGCGTGCGTGCATCTTGTTAGTGAACACAGTAAGTTAAAAACAAAAAGTTGCTAAACTTAATGTTTAAGTTCATCTTCCAAGGATGCCACATGAAGATTTCCAAGAAAATTTCCCCACACAAAGACTACCTTTTATGATAAAAAGTTTTTCAAAAATTGTTTTCTAAAAAATGGCTGTGAATGATTTTGATTAAGTAACATATATTTAAGATATTTTAATGACAAATGGAATGTATCTGTTGAATTTTCTTGGAATAATCTCTGAAGTTCTTTTTATTTTAAGTGACTTGTATAGCTGCTAAACTATAAGAGATACACAAAATATCACTACAAAAAAAAAAAAAAAAAAAAAAAAAAATCTGATGTGTTGCACTCACATGATTTTCTCTACTCTTGTACTAACCATTCTGACCAACTCTTTTTCCTCTGTCTTCTTTGTGTTAGTTCAGATAAACATTTGCAGAAATTATGTTATTGCTCATTTCCTTTTAGGTACAAGGGGAAGATGGGAATACAGTGGACTTTGAGCAATAGTCAAATCTTTTAAAACTTTGAAATTTTTTTCTCTATGCATAGCTAGCATATAAAAAAATGAATAACAGTGTTCCATTTGACAAAAGTTTGTGTCCCAAAGCTCACATAAATAACAAGGAATATCTCCAAAGTGGTTCACTCTACCAAAAAAAATAATAAATTGGACATAAATTGTGTGTTTTAGCAAGGTCTACATTTTTGTACAGAAATCTATAGTTAATCTACCATTTTATGCAGCTAAAAGATTAGTCAACTCTGAATTCAAAAAAATTATTGCAAAATATTACTATAACAAATCAAAAAATAAAAGATGGGAACTACCAAACATTCAAACAGTAATTCCTGAGTATGCTCAGTTGCAACCTTCAGGTTGATTACAGGACATGATTGTCTGGCAAAACATTTAAACAGAATTGGGATATATTCTTCACACTCTGTCCTCTGTGTGATCTGCAAGAGGAAATGGATCGAGACCACCTTCAAATATGCCCGGACACTTCTAGTGCCCTTCCCATCCATCAGTGAAAAATATTGGAGAGCAAGAGGATTAATGACTTCATTGTCAGAAATGCAGCATTAGCCAACATTTTTTTGTACAGTAAGATTTGGTCTACCTCTTACGGTTTACCAGTTATCCAAAAGTCATAAGGAGTAAACAGTACTGCATATCCTATAGCCAGAAAATTCAAAATATTCATTTCATTTGTTATAATATTATAAATATATGGCATTTTAAAATTGTTAGAGCCATGTTTGACAAAATAAAAATTTTCAAAAAAAAATTTTTCATGTAAAGGATAGTTTAGGGTGGAGGAATTTTCTTCAAAGTCTGTGTCGCATCCTTAAATACCAACTTTGGTTTTTAACTGACTTTTCGTTTTTGAGTTATGCTGTCCACACACACAGAGACAGACCTTTTTCTAAAAATGTTTTGCATTTCTTGGATTCAGGTGACCTCAAAAATTTCCAGTGAAATCATGACATCAAATTTTTGGGTGGAATACAATACTTCCTCTACGTACTATACGTAGTAGAGAAAGTAAAAAGTAGATGTTAAAACACACAATTTATATAAATATATATTTTTCTGAAGATAACATTTTCAAGATACTTGTTATTGGTTTGAATTTTCAGATTTTCAGTTTTCACAAATAGGAAGTCATTAAGGACACACAAAGTGAATAGATTTTGCAAGCCGTCACATAGTGACCAGCTCTTAAAACATTTACTATCACTTAAAGCTACTGTATTCCCATATTCCCATTGTATCTACAAGAAAATTAAGAGTTAAGATAATTTGTACAAATGTTTCTCCCTATTAACATGAATTAGATAGAAGAATAAGAGTTTTTAAGAATTGTTTGTACAAGAGTGAGTAGAGAAGGTATATGTAAGTGCACACATCATTTTTAATACACCTATATGATGAGATTTGAAAATGATGTAAGTCTATATAATGGAGGTGAAAAGGAGCTTGTTTGTAGTTGGCAAGTTAAGGTGTTGTGTATAATTACTTTTGCCTTGAAAGTACTGGAGTACTAATAAAGCAACAGTGTTGTTAAGTGATGTTGACTGTGTGCAGTTTTCCTGACAGGACAATGACTCGTGAGGACGTGGCGATCATCCAAGAGCGCCGAATGTCACAGCAGACGCAGCAACCGCAACAGCAGCCACAGCCACCTCTACCTCCGCAACAACAACAGAGTGAGTACTAGCTTGTTTTTATACTACTCGTATGTACACAGCTGGAAGACCCAGTTTACCTTTACTGTCTCATCTTTTCATTAGTTCCTGTAATCTCATTTTTTGACATGTACATTTCTAATAAGAGTTCAGTTGAGTTCTCTTTCTATTGACAATAGAAATCTTTTGTTGTTTTTCATGTTACTTCATTGTACTTTTGAAAAAAAAGTTCAGAATTTCATATTGCAGTTTTTTTATTTTTTTCTCTCTAAATTTCTTTGTACAGAAAGCAAATTTAGTTAAATGCAAGTGCATCATAATTATTTAACGAGACCTTCGTAGCTTCCCCCTCTTTCCCTCTCTAATGACAGCAGTATTCATGCTACTGGCTGGACATAGTTGTAACCAGCGACATGTCGGCCTGAAAGGAAAGTATTGATTTTTTCTGATCACTCAGTAAATAGTTACCCCTCTCCAATGACACCTTATGCTACATGCTAGTTATAGCCAATGAGATATTGGCTGGAAAAGAAAGTAAATATGCATTTATACAAGAAATACAGAGTTTGCGTTCTAGAGGTATAAACCGTATAACCTGAAATAACTATGAATCATAAGCTCAGGGATTTGTGCAGTGTGTAGATAATCCTAATGGAGAATATATTTCGTAAATACAAAGTTGTGTTGCAGAGGTATAAACCGTATAAGGTGAAATAATTATGAAACCCTAAGCTCAGGCATTTGCGAAGTACATAGATAACCTCTTAATTGAAATATATCTCGTAATGTACATTTATGAAACAAATAAAGTTTTATAAGAGTTACATGTTGCAGGTGGTTGAAAAAGGGACTGCTTTAAACATCAGATTTCACTGAAAATAATTGTAACAAATTACTGGTGATTTCAACATTATTTGAAATGCATATTTCCATTAATAATAGCTAAAGGGAACGAAAAAGGAAATCTTTGTAATACTTTCTGCTATTGTTATGCCTCCCTTATTTACGTTATTCCACTATTTAGTTGGCACTTTTATTTCATTGTTTTAGTTCTAGATTGTGCTTTTGTTCCATTACCCATGTTCCTCTGATCTGCAGTTGCCAACCTATCTGTCCCATAGTGTATTTCTTCATGTCAAGTTGGCATGGTTTAGTGACATTGCACAACAAGAAGGCCACATTTGGCAACATTATCCAAAAAATGTACATCTCTTTAACACACAATTTGTCAAGTACATTTTTGTGGAGTTAATTATTTCAGAGCTATTCCTTGTTATTGGTTTAAATGTTGAAACACTCATACATTTTAGAAATAGGAAGTGTATTTTCTTTAAAGTACATAATTTAGAAACTCATCAACATAACAAATTATGTAATGACACTTCTAGAAATTTTGAAAAAAACGTGAGAAATATCCTCTTCCCAGGATTGTAATGAAACTGTGTTATTTTTGCTGAGTTGTATAATCTGTCCCCTGTATATGAGAAGTTTGTGCCACTGGAATGTTGCAGTTTTGGGAAGCCCTGGAAGCCCATCACCTGGAGTACCAGTGCCACCTCCTGGACCACAAGGACACCACCGCACATCATCGGCTCCTCCAGCGCCACAGCCACCCCCCATGGCTCTGGCTCCCCCTACATCATCACCACAGACTGTGGGACCACCCCCTGCTCCCCCAGCACCTCCAGCCCCTCCATGTCCTCCTTGGCTAGGTAGTGCTCCACAACCCCCAGCACCTCCAACAGTCTCTGCTCCTCCCCCTCCCCCACCCCCACCTGCCCCCAACATGTCTCGGTCTTCAAGCTCAGATGGACAGGAACAGATATCTTCTTTAGCAGCTCAGCTGCAAAGTGCCAAATTACGTAGATCAAACAAGGTAGGTACATTATTTAGGAAAAACTAAATGGTGAAAATTGCAAAAAAAATGTTATTTTGGTGGTTTTTTATGCAGTCTTATTTATTGGAATGTGCTTTCCAGTTTGAGTGCCATGTCAGTACATTTACTGGCATGTAAAGACTCCTAATATAGGTATTATATTTGCAGCAATCTGCAGAAAACAGTGGTTCAAGCACAAGTAGTAGTGGCAGCAGTAACTATGGCACAATTGGCCGTGGTGGCATAGCCAGCATGTCTAGCATGATGGACGAGATGGCCAAGACTTTAGCTAGACGCAGAAAAGCAGCAGAGAAGAAAGATCCTTCTGATGTCGTTCCGGTTAGTTCTCTTTTTGGGGCAAGTCAATGAAGTTTCCATATTCTAGCTTCAGTTTCTGTTGGAATTAAAAATAACACTTGTGTATAAAATGATAAATATTCTCCTGTATAGCTAGTGATCCAAAATGATATATGTGGTAGAAGTTACTTCTCTATAACCATAGTGCAGAATGGTTTGAATATTTTGTGTGTGTTTGAACAGGATGCAGACGCTGCACAAGAAAAGAAACTGTGGAGTGATAAAGGAGGTGCAAATGGTAGTAAATTTGGGGGCAGCACTCCTAGTGCTGGAGGAGGAGGAGGTGGCGGTGGCGGCGGCGGCAATGGATCAGGATCAGAGTCTCCCAAACCTTCCAGAAAGAGATTTGGCTCTGCCAGCGAGGAACAGATCCCGAAACTGAATGGTTTGCCCGATGGGACACCTTCTGTTACAGATTTAGACTCATTAAAACAAGAGATCCTTAAAGAAATGAGAAAGGAGATGGCAAAAATGAAACAAGATATAATTGATGGTAAGTTGTTTCATTGCTTTGTGCATGTTTAAAGGATTAAGTTTGCTTTTGCTGTTTGAAACCCATCCGGATAAAAAGTAAATTAAGTGAAACTAGAAGTGTCTATAGGTCAACTCAAATACTTCTACAAATGATTCCTCAAGCATGTTGTCAACAATGGCTCACAGGCTCAGAGCGAGAAATATTAATTGAAATACTAAGGTTAATATTACAGTAGTAAATAATAGTAAGTAGTTGTTATCAACAAAAATAATAAAATTACAATAGGCAGAAACATTGATAAAAGTTCTTATTACAAAAAAAAAAGCCTAATAGAAAAGGAAAACACTATGAAAATATGCAATTATATTCATGAAAAGTCAGTGTATTTTATATCACTAAGCAGAAACATGTTTATGTATACAAAGGAACAAAATGGATAATAGGAAAGACTCCTCTCATCGGCCTTGCCTTTGTGCATGTTGAATCATTCTCTGTATAGTATTTCTTTAAAAAAGTTTATGAAAATGAGTTTTCTTGGAAATAAGACCCATCTAAATGAATTTGTCTTCTGAAGCCTCTTTCTAGTGAATCCATTGAGCAGATTTTGAGAACATCTGACTTGTAAGTCCTACATAAGGGGAGGGTAATCACTTCCTCACTCTCATACTTGCAGGTGTTCACTCTGTCTGGTACATAGGTTCCTGTGATCACTGACAGACGTCTGACTCTAGACACTGACTTGTAAGTCCTACATAAGGGGAGGGTAATCACTTCCTCACTCTCATACTTGCAGGTGTTCACACTGTCTGGTACATAGGTTCCTGTGTTCCCTGACAGACGTCTGACTCTAGACACTGTCTTGTAAGTCCTACATAAGGGGAGGGTAATCACTTCCTCACTCTCATACTTGCAGGTGTTCACTCTGTCTGGTACATAGGTTCCTGTGTTCCCTGACAGACGTCTGACTCTAGACACTGTCTTGTAAGTCCTACATAAGGGGAGGGTAATCACTTCCTCACTCTCATACTTGCAGGTGTTCACTCTGTCTGGTACATAGGTTCCTGTGTTCCCTGACAGATGTCTGACTCTAGACACTGACTTGTAAGTCCTACATAAGGGGAGGGTAATCACTTCCTCACTCTCATACTTGCAGGTGTTCACTCTGTCTGGTACATAGGTTCCTGTGCTCCCCGACAGGCGTCTTATCCTAGACACGGTCTTGTAAGTCCTACATAAGGGGAGGGTAATCACTTCCTCACTCTCATACTTGCAGGTGTTCACTCTGTCTGGTACATAGGTTCCTGTGTTCCCTGACAGACGTCTGACTCTAGACACTGTCTTGTAAGTCCTACATAAGGGGAGGGTAATCACTTCCTCACTCTCATACTTGCAGGTGTTCACTCTGTCTGGTACATAGGTTCCTGTGTTCCCTGACAGACGTCTGACTCTAGACACTGACTTGTAAGTCCTACATAAGGGGAGGGGAATCAGGCAAAGAAATGGAAATGCAACATATTACATTCACAGTTGTCTACACTCACTTTTCTTTTATGAAACACGATTACATATCCTACCCTACTAGCCCTACAACATATAGTTGATAAAATGTGCTGTGATAGAAATCGAGATGAAACACATTACATTCACATGATTTTCTCTACACACTTTCTTTTTATGAAACACAATCGCATTCTTGTACAGCCAAATCATTCAATTTTCCATATGTCTTAGATTGAAATGCAATCCATTATATTCACATGCTTATATTTACTCCCGTTTCATTTACAAAACACAACCATATTTCTTTCTCTGCTCTTTGTTCTACAAGGAATTCATACAATTCATGATTGACATAGAAATGCAGCATCTTACATTCACACAGCTTTCTCTTCCTGTGGTATTTGGGTTGTTCAACAGTGCTTTTGCATAGTGTTTTCCTGGTGTATTTATTTATTTTGTTTATTTTGGGTTCTTTATAGTGTCCAACATAAGTCTAAAATTTGTAGGGATAAAATTGTAAAACCACAGGCAATGCCCAATATTTCAGCTAGTTATCTATATAACAGTATTTCATTGCTGATTATTAAAATGTGACAGCAATCATTCTTTTGAACATGATGCAATATCAACGTGTTCCGATGGGGCTCAGTTTGGCAAAAATATGTATATTTACATATTACATTTTTGCCAAAATGAACCTCTTTGGAACCCACTGATATTTTATACACAGGTCCTGTCAAGTCTTGTCAAATATTTTTCAGCATGTGGCAATTTTTGCTGTAAACTCTTGAATTGATCATGTACAAGGGACTTTAACGATGTAATTTAAACTGTGTAATTGTGTTTTGTTTGTTGATTGCAGCAATCAGATTAGAGATGCGAAGATAATCTTGAACATTGTAAGGAGAGAATGTGCCTAGTTCCTAGGAATAGAGAAGACAGTGTGGCCGAGATGTTGGGGCTGATGATGCTTTAGATGTTCTGGTATGTTGTACATCAACAGTTCTCACATGCCTCTCTCCGTGGTGCTGCGCTCGCTATACTGACCAATTGATTTTCCTTACCTTGAGCACTTAGCGTCATTAGTGTTAGACACTTTGATTTTCATCAGGGGTATAAAATTTGATAAGGAAGCAGTATTTTGAGTTTGTAGAGCACAGCTCTTGGAACTAGAGGTACAGGGAATGTTGCGTGGTCTGTATGTATATATCTATACATAATAATGGTCTTTCTCTGTATCAGCTGCTTGTGTAACTCTATAAAGCAGGATTTGGTATTTTCATGTTGCTAGACGATGGAGTTAACAAAGCAAGAATGTCGGTAGTACTTTGTATAAAATAATAATGCTTCATAGTTGAACTTGCACACACTCAAACAGATAAATTACAGAAAGTGAATCAACTTTAAGGACTCTTGCTGCTGCTCTTATTACCGGCAGGACGTGTCACTAATTTTGGCAGCTGAGTAATCAGTGATTGCCCTATCTTCTTCCCTGGATATCTGTAGTGTCAGATGTAGATGTGATCAATTTAGAGATTTCAAAGTTCCCAATTCGATGCTTGAAACTTTCCATAAGCTCAGTTCTGTGTGGTTATGCACTGATTCTAGCAACTTGACTTTTTCTCTCCTGCTCATTGACAGCCACTGACCTATTAGTGCTCAATATGAGGAGAGTAATAAAAGAAATAAGACCTTTTGTCTTGTGATTTTCTACCCAGAAATGATTGGCTATGGCTGACACATAAGTGTCTCTGTTATTTGAGTCTTGTACTTGTTTCTCTTGTTTTTCCAGTGTACGTAAAACTTTGTTTATATATTTTCCAGGAAACCCAAAGAAAAAAACGTGTAAGTATGAAAAATGCATAAATGAAAGTCAGTAAATAAAAATTGGAAAAATTATACAGCATATGGATTATATTTAAGTGAACAACAAGAAATAATAGAGTTGTTTAACTGTAATCAGCAATATGAAATAATACAAACACAAGAGAAATGCATCCAAATAAAAATAAATATGCACAAAGAAAGTTGTCACTTTATGAAGTAGTTGGTTATCTTGGCGTGTTTTTTGCTGGCCGCTGCCACGGCATGAACAGTATTTTGAAACCGGTACAATTTGGCCATTATTTCCTCACAAAAGTGTGCATCACAAAATGTTTGATAGTCCATAAAGCACTAACAGCTTCATTGAAATCCACCGGTTTATGGTATAGCTCTTCAGTATCATTTAGCACAAATGACTGAAGTAAGTATGATTTGGTGTTTCACAACTTTGCTTGAAAATAGCTTCAAGGTTGCTCTCATTTCCATGCTGAGGGATGTTTTCCAAGAAAAGTGCAGTGCAAATCAAAAGTTTTAGCTTTGAGTATTTCTTGAGATTTTAAAGAATGAAACTATCGTGAATATATAAATGGTGCGTTTTTCACTCAGGGATGTAAGCTATGAACAAATAAGCGTAAAAATCATATAAATGAAATAATTTGTCATAATATATTACAGGATTTTGCCAGGGCTGCTGAAAAAAACACATAAGTGTATATGTGTGAAACATATAAAAGAAGTTTTGCTGTATGTTTTGTTGCAATCTAAATAGTATTTTAGGTATGTCTGGTTTATTTTCTGATGTGTTCTGATTTCAGTATATTTTTGTTAAGTTGTATTTATTTTACAGTGCTGGAACTATCTATATTGAAATCTTTAAAGACCTTTTAGAATCTAAAGAATATCCAGGAATGGAAGGTGAACTTCTGAAAGTTAGATTGCTTGCTGCTGGGGATACTGTAATTATGTCTTTGAGCTGTTTGTGCTGTTTATTTTCTTCTCAGCTTGTTCACTTTTGAGTCCATTATGTTAAATTTCATGGTTTCAGTCCCATATCAAAGTAATACATGATGGATGTAAGCAAATGCAGGATAGGTGATTAACTGTGCAGAATAATTAAGGAACGGCTGAAGGACAAGATGTTGCCTTGACAACTTTTAAGCGACGTTGCTTATAGCAAAAACGAGTGCCATATTGAGATGGAAGCTAGTAAATATTCAGTTAAGGAAGTGGCAAAAGGTTGCTAAACCAGTATTGCCAACATATGAAAATGCAGTGAAAGTAAGGCTGCCATGTACCCACCATCAGAATAAACGCTAAAAATACATGCTATGGTGGATCATAGAGATTTAGCTTCACTGATCGTATTGTCGTTCCACAGTTTAGTTGCAACTGCTTCACTCCTCTACATGTAAAACATTCCTCAGCTATACTTTCCAGCCTAAATCAGCAGCAACATTCTGCTTTGTTGTTTGTAGTCTACATGTCCTTGGCTATGTTTGTAGTGCCAATGTTGACAACAGAAGGAATACGAGTCATGACTGTTGCGTTACTTGTTTATAATAAACTAAAGTGCATACAGTCATCATAAATGCATTTACATGTTATTTGCAGTGTTAATTAATGTTCATTATCTGTGATTGTCATAATTATACAACAAAGAATGATGTATGTGCATAGTGTAGCAAATGTGAGTGATTAGCTTATACAGGAGTTTGTTCCATTTCACAAATTGCAAAAGATCTTAGAACTACATAATAAATACAAAATAAAAAGCATGCTGAAATCACAATGCATAGAATCCCATCGAAAGAGAAACCAGACATACATATATGAAATAAATGTTTAGAGTGCAACAAGGCATGCATAAAACACCAAGAGAAACATAAGCACAAAACTAAAAAATGTCAGATACAAAGTTAGATAAATCAGCCATAGGTAATCATTTCTGAGAAGAGAATCACAATATAGAAAAAAAAGTCAAACTATTAAATAATAATAATAATAATAATAATAATAATAATAATAATAATAATAATAATAATAATAATAATAATAATAATAATAATAATAATAATAATAATAATAATGGTATATTTATTCAAGTAACAGCTTTCAATTATTTGGGTTGTCCAATATCATAGTTTGACCATAAAAAAGATGAAAAAGACTTTGGAAAAATATAATAAATTAAATGGCACAATCAGAAGAAATTTCAGAAAACAAATGAGAACAGAAATTCAACTAAGATTTCACAATATCATAGTAAAACTGGCTCTCCTTTATGAAAGCAAAAGTTGGACGCTTAGAGCAAAAGATAAAGGTAGAATTAACAGCTCACAAATTAAGTTTCTTAACTGGAGTACTTAACTCTAAGAGAAGCGAAGAGATTAGGATGCAGTGCAGTTGTAGAGAAATGGTTGAGGATACACAAAATTATCAAATCAAATGGCTACAACATATCCAGAGAATGTCATGTTCCCATTTGCCAAAGATAAAAGGGACCTAGGAAGACCTTTCAACCAATGGAAAACCAGTTTTCGTAATTGCAGAATGGGCATAACACCCAATACTGCTTTGGTAGAAGAAGAAGCAGAAGTATATTTATTACTACTAAGTTGATTACATATGGAGGCTATAGGAATTGGCTCTAGCCAATTTTTCCATAGACATCCAACATTACAGTTTATTTTTACAATTTTCTGCTCTCTATATGCTATTTTCAACAATTTCGTATTTACAGTAATGAGATTGTCATAACTATACCATTTCATTCCAAAGAAATACTCCTAATTGCCATTGCAAATATTTTCTTAATCACGACTGCTCTATTACACAGAAATCATTTCTCCTTGATTAGATTTGTCGTCCACTCATTGCTTCTGCTACGTTTCATCGAAGTATTGTAACACCAGCCACATATAAAGGAGGCTCAAGGTCAGCTAACTTATACCAGTATGCTGCTAGGCAATGTGTGACCATGTCAGCTGGAAACAACTAACCATTTCTAGACAGTTCAAGCAACTTTGGTTGCCAGGCATTTACAAGAAGCTTTGCAAGACATGGATTTCCAGAAAAATTGATACTAATTCTTGGCTATTTTAGTGAGTTAGTCAGAATAAAATGGTCAAGAGCAAGCTGCGTACAGTTTTGTGTCAAGCTTATAATAGAACAGAAAAGTCATAAGTTGCAAGGTCACGAGTTGTGCATCGTGATTCAGTTTTAAGGGAAATGAGGTGACACAAAAGGTAACTGTACTTGTCATTTGTCACAATATGCACCCCATGTTTGTTATCCCCCACAGATTGGACACATACGTAGCACAGTGATAGCATGCCTCTTGCGCTGAGGACCCGGGTTTGATCCCTGGTACCGGCATAGGGGTATTTCCTGTGCTGGAGGTCTGGTACGGGGTGCACTCAGCCTCGTTAGGTCCCAGATGGGCCAAGAGCTACTTGATGGAGAAGTAGTGATCCCAGGTCGTGAAGGCCACGTAACCAGCTGGGAGGGCTCAGGGCGCTGACCACGTCCCACCCTTCAATACTACAGTCCACTCATAACAAGGTAGGGGATACAGCGGCTGGGTGGTAAGCCTTGGCCCACAAAGGACTGTTGTGTTAGGAGGTTGGACACATATTTTCCATTACATTTCCCCTTTGCCCCATTAGTTAGCTGCTAAAATGAGTATGTAACCCCATATAACTAAGCTTAGGGGAATGGACATAATCAGAAGTTCATTGTGTTGAATAATGAATAGACAATAGTTTAATATCTAAGTTAGCAATCCCACACTATACTCTGTTCATCAAGAGATTAGAGGAGACGTAAACAAAGCCACGTGCGTTTTGACCACAGCGCGCCCTCTTGACGCTTTCGCCGTGTAAATAGTCCCTTGAAAAAATACTGTTACTAAGGTCTGAAATGTTACTTAATGTTTGCTAATGCATAAACTAAGTGTACTAAGCATAGTTAAAGTGTAAGAATACGCAGTTAAGTGAATCTGTAACCAGCCTAATTCATTCTGCGCGCGCATCAGTATGAATGTAACATGGCGGAACAAGTGAGTTGTGAAACATAAGTGCGGCAAACCGTTGCGAAGTGGTGAAAAAACAATATTGAACGTATTATCAAGTTCTGCGAGAATTATCCCGAACTTGCTATCGAAGACGTGAAGAAATTAACATCTGAGTTTACCGCTGTGTCAGTTGCAAGTATTTACAGTACACCCAAGGAAAAATCGTCAGTTGGTGAAGATCCTGACTAAAAGCGACCACGCACTAGATAAATGGTGGATGTAGTTTGCGACGAATTTGTGAGATCTGCAATCCGTCGAAAAGTTCACCAGTCCCTGTTAACAATGAACTTTCACCTTAAACGAAGTGCTGTTAGTAGTTAACTCTGATCCCGATCTTCCAGATTTAAAACGAACTTCCCTCCACAAGCTGCTTCTGCTGATTGGTTTCGAGATTGTGAGCAGGAAATGAAAAAGTATTATTGTGGACAGAGAAGACGTAAGTAGCAGTTAATTTCCATGTGCTACATGTTATTTGGATCAAGTAAATATATCCTTTAAGTAGTGTAAAATGCATATTATACCTACGCGTAGCGGTAGGTAACTGTTGTGTCTTTGTGAAAGCACGTGGCCGCGGAGTGATACAAACCGGTGCTTTGTTTATATCTCCTCTAATCTCTTGATGAACAGAGTATAGATGACACTATGGAAGAAGAGTATTGGGGAGTCACCAGCAGCTGAAAATCACTGTTTGAAACATATATTGCTAGTAATATGGTGAGCGGAGGAATAAGAGCGCTTTATGTTGATTTGCTTCCATAATTTAACAGTTGTGAGCCCTTCGTTTTGTTACGTACAAATCCAAATGGTTGAATTTTGTTGAGCAAGTATGTTTGAGTAATATTAACATGCATGCTGCTCTCGAATAAGGCATTTCTTATTTCAAGTTGAACCACAGCACCTTTCTTGATAACAATAAAGAAATGAGAGGCAGTGCAATTTGTGTGAATAATTGGAGTGGAATAATGGCATGGCCATTTTGTATATTCCCTAGGAATATGTACAGAGCATTAAGAAAGATGCTGATACATATTTATATCCATTTACTAAGGTAATGCTGTCCTACCTTTCCAAAGAATTGCCATGTATTTATAGCTGTTGTTGTAGACTTATGGTGTTCTATTTATTTTCACATTAATGTAATAAAATATTTGTGTAATGTAGTAGATATATTAAGGACAGAAGCCCCAGGGAGACAAGGAGCACAAGAAGTGGGAGGTCTACAGCAACAAGACTGAAGGAACTAAAGAAAATATATTGCATGTATCTGCAACAAGACACTGCAGTGCAGGCGATGTCATTTTCCATCGTTCTCTGACTAGTTGCCAAAGCTCTTGCATCTTAGCATTAAATTAATTATTCCCTTCTCCCAAGGAAATGAAATAACACTTGGAAATCCACATGTTATTTTATTTTAAATTTTTTTCTTTAATCATAGGAAGAAGTTTGTTAATAAATGTAAATATGCAATTTAGTTTTTAAAAAATATATTTATTATTTTGCAAAACTGCACAGATTTGTATTTATTCCCTAGAGCACAAAGTGTGAAATATCAGCGACAATGTATTGTTATTACATTGCAGAGTAACTTTCTCCAAATAAAATGCACTGAGTAAAGTTGCTTGTATAATATCTTTTGATGCTAAAAAGAAAATAACAAATAGAGTTACAAATGTTGGTTTTGTCAGTGTACTGAAATGACTGAACAGTGAATTTTGAACCCAGAACATTTATATGTAACTTTTTTTACTAGTCGAGATGTGTTCTTTGATTATGAGCAGTTGCATACTTGCCAACTTAACTGTTTTTCTGTAAAATGTACAGAGGTGCAGGCCTTCTTACAATAGTTCAACCAATGAGGTTTTGTTGTAAGGCAGATTTTCACTATGCACATGGTAAAACATTGAACTCGATTGCATTATATTGTACCCTCATCACGATCATGGTCCCCCCTTGCTGGGCTTTAACAAAATGTATATTATGCGAATTGCACTGCTAGTAACCATCAGTAAATGGGCATGAACAATGGTATGATAAAAATTGTAAATTGAACTCCCTCATTAAATAGTTTATCTTATTCATGTTCTATAGCTGCAGAATATATTTACCATTTCTTATGACAATTTTGTTTATAGTTGTTCTTCTACTACATAGATGGGGAGAAGTGACACATTGTATAATTTCCCCTACATCATACTTTTATCCCCTTTTCAGTCTCCTACACATGTATAGCTATCAGGCCACGCCCCCTCTGTTATCTATCTACCTTAGAGAAGTGGTTGGTCAAACAAAATCTGTCAGTGATGGAATCATGTCGCATAGCAAGGTAAAAAAAATGTTTCAGAGCCAAACGGGATCATATGTACTTTTGTGTTCCTAGTAAAAATGAAGCATTGTGTTTGCTATGCCAAAATAAAATGTACATAACACAATCACAATCACGTAATCATAAAACCAATACATCATGTTTCTATACAGTTCTACCATTGCACGCCTTGAAACTTACCCTGTTTGTTTAGACGTGTGTATTTGTAAACAACCGAAAAAGAGATATGGCCTGCATTTGGTAATAGGGTAAGTGGAGAGGGTAAATACTTGAGTTCCTATTACCCCATTTCCCCATGCCTGTTGTACTACTACTACTACTTCATCTGGTTATCCTCCCCATATGGAGGACTTACAAGCCTGTGCCTAGGGCCCGACGCCTGTCGAGGAGCAGACGAACTTGTGGATTGGGCCGAGTGATGACCTTGAACCAGGTGGTCAGTATGAGAGTGAGGAAGAGGATGTTATGAAATGCAAGCGAAATGGATGATTGGAAAGGTGATGATGGAGCAGTTTAATGAGAGGTGAGGGAAACTGGAGAATCCAGAGAAAACCCACCCAGATGCTGCTTAATCCACCACAAATACCACATGAAGATTCCTGGAATTAAACGTGGGCTGCCTTGGAGATAGGTGAATGGTCTAAGTGCTTGGCCACTATGCCACCTATAGTTGATGCTATGAAGCGTAAAATACGCACAAGAAATATGTGCACAGCCTCGAAAGTGGTGTTCTTTCCTTTAATACATGTTTATTGTGGTACTAGGAACAAACTGTACCAACAAGTCTTCAAGGATTTCTATAAAACTGAATTCCCACTTATTTTACATGGAAGTTATTTACTGCACTGAAATTTCACAAATGGTAAATTTCATTTCATTGAGCAATTATTATGGTTTGCTGTATGAGGGAAAATGTTCTAAATTTCAAGAAGTTGGCAAGTGTGCATGTATCCAAAATTAAATAGGGTGTACAAAGTCAATGCTAAAAGAGACTTTTTATTGCACCTGTAAGTAATGAAAAGAGAAATAAACAAAAAAAGGGGAAAAGTAGCGTTACGTTGTGTATTTATCCTAAACGAAAGATAAAAGTGCACACAGACTTTTAGAATTTATAAATTTTGGGTAAATTAAGTATCGTTCTATCAATAGTCATACAAATGTGTCAGGTACTATAAAAGAATTGTTAAACCTCTTTCTAAAAGATTATTCAGGAAGTTTCACTTTAAAATGAGCAAACATTTCAGAACGTTTAGAAGCTTAAGACTTAACAATGAATCTTTGCAAACAACTGATTTTTACATGCATAAAAACCCTGCTGTGTTACATTCTCGTGACTTTCTAACCACTATTGCTTATTTTATTATGGTTTCTATTAATTATTCTTGCGAAAGTGTACTTTTCTATCTACTTGTGCTAATGAACATTTGCAGAAATAGCTACACAGTTCATTTTAGGTATAGAGGAATAGAGGCAACCAAACTCCAAGTCAGATTTTTAAATGCAGGTTGCTAAATCTGCTTCCATGTTCATATTGCAGTAACTGAATAGTGACACTTTGAAAAGTGTCAAAATATTGAAAGTCACACATCAATAATCTATCTCGGAAATGCCTGAGACCACAAAAGAAAGAAGTTGTGAAGAGATCTAAATTTTTTTATGAAGTAAGTTTTTGTCTATCTGTTACTGTTTATCAGTTACACAAAATTCCTCCAAAATGAAGAGAACATTCCCAGGCTCTTCTGAGAAAGTAAAAGATACATTTTGTCATGTAAATATCTTAAATATACAATATTTTAATAAATATTCTTTGAGCATTTTTGAGAAAATTCAAAAGGCTGAAAAATGTTCCAAATAAATGGTAGTTTGGGATGGAGGGATTTTTTTTTTAAATCCTCCTGTTGTATGTACAGAAGTTACTAAACTTAATCCCCCAGGGCATGAATTATTTTGCTATATATTCCATTCCTAAACTGGTTTAAATATCCCTGTCACAGATACTTCAGTTACAGATAGTCATGAGACAAAAAAGAGGTGCCATTCGTTCAAAGTTGAGTATCATTGAGTTCTAATGCCAGCAACTGCAGTCACATGTGCCTGTTGCAAAGGAAGGGGAGGGCCCATGTAAAATAGCTGGTGTGATGGCAAATATATGTATGATGTAAATCAGATAGAAATGCTTTCATTTATTGATAAAGGCCAGTGTAATATGAAAATAACAAAACAGCCGTGTTAAAGTATTATGTAATTTTGAACATTTCTGATGCCAAATGGCAACACTGTGCATAACATTTTGTTCTTTCAGACACACACGCACACACTAAAGCACTCTTTTTATAAAAATATTTCTTCTGGACTAGGATGCTGCAAAAATGTATTTTTGTAACATAAAATTGTTTGGGGAAATACGTGTTCTCATCCTACTTGGTATTGGTAGAGAAAATAAAAATCATAGTTAAAATGTTTCACTGTGTTACACAGTTCTAAGAAATGCTATTAACTATTGCTTGGTTCCTTCTCAAAATGGTTAATTTTTATTGCTTTGTTGGTGGGAAACCTGATAATGCATTCCACAACATGTATGTTACATTTGCTCACTTATTGCACTGACATGAAATGTGGCTTCATGGCTGCAAACAGCCGCTATAGAAAACTTGCACATGGTATTTGATTTATGTAATAGAAGGGAGAGAACACCTTACCGTCCCTCTAGTATTGTTTACAGAATTGGTGCAAGTTTGTTAAACTGTAATTAAAAATTGTCTAATATCAGCTATGATGTGTAAACTCATGCTCAGTTATAGTTGAACCAGCCTTAGAACCACACTTGATGTAAACCAAAAATGTTGCATTAGCTTTGTATTCATTTCAATAGTGAGAAGCAAACATAACTAAATCTCACATGTACTGAGCAATAGAAGGTGTCATTCAAATAATAATAATCTAAGTTAAAATCAAATAGAGCAAAGTGAATGTAAAAGTCACGTTAATCTGTAGCTTCATCACTAATGGGAGGAAGTGGCATTGGTCTATGTTGTCATGCAGGTGGTTAGGCACTAGTCTAATGATCCCAAGGTCATGAGTTCAAACCAGTGGTTTATAAGTGTGGTTAAAAGCTACAGCCCATGTCAGTAGATCAGGTGGCATGTAAACAAACTCCAAGATAAAATTCTGATATATTGGTGATGCTGATACGATCCTGGCAGTTAACATTGTCGTTAATAAACAAAATATTTTTATTTCTTTAATAAGAGATGGAGAATTCAAATTTCTCTCTTCATCACACAATATCCTGTCTCTCAATAATTGCATTCTCTTCACAAAAGTAAATGCAGTTGATAAAAGGTGGATTGCTTAAAAGAACTCAATGTAGAATCATTGTTGACAATTTAAGATGTTATATAATGTTGGCAGTTCCTTATTATAGAAAAATTTGTGCACCTTCCTACTAAGAGAACTTTGGTAAAGTCATCTTGTTTTTCTAATTGTTGTTGTTGTTGTTGTTGTTGTTTTCTAGTGCCTTGCATCTGGCAATGAAGCCATTAGCATTCGTGCTTTCCAATACTTTTGAACTGTAGTTTTTCTAATTGTGATTTACATCTATTTCTTTTCTTGCTTTACTTCTTTGCGTGCATATGCAACGCTCTACTCAGAAACAGTTGCAGTTAATTTTACAATCTTATAAACACTGACAATTGAATTCTCATGCAGTAAGACATTAAACACAATTCACTACTTGCCACTTTTGACATCTTCCTTTTAGAATGCCTGGTTATTTCACCTTGGTTGTCACTACTTACTGACTGCTCTTTATGAAGGAGGGTAAATGACATTACACAGAATTAAACGGAAGCTCCAACTCTTACTATTTCATATTAATGAAAAGATTAAACTATGTTATGATAACATATTTGTTGAAAACCCACTGATAATTTGCATGTTGAAGATACTGTGTTATGGCTTCCTGCACATATGTTTACATCAAGTTGGGTTCTAACAATGGAGCTGGAGTAGGGTACTATAAGTATGTAAAAGAACATCCACAAATGAACTAACATATTTGGATGGCATGGTGTGCTTTCAGTTGTAAAATATGGAATTGTTTTATCAGTTACATTCAGGGAGTAAAAAGACAGCTGTTTTCAAAATATGTGCATCTCATTAAGCATTTTACTTAGGAAACAATTCACCTATAGATGCCCTTATACTGTGGATGTTGGAACCCTTCCCTTACAAGGGTTTTCTAAAACCTTTGGAATTCAAAGAACTTACTTCATATTTAGCTATTCACTGACATGAAACAATGAATTTGACAGCATTCAGCTATCTGTAAAGAAGTTTAATCAAACATGATCACTAAGAATTTGTGGATATTTCCCAAATCGAGTTTGGTTTATAGTTTCTTTTCAACAAGAAAAGTCTGTTATAAGGATGCATGCATCTTGCGTTAATGGCAGTAGAGTATTAAGATGCATACAAACATGCGAGCAAAGCTTGTCATGAACTGCCTCAGTTATCAAGAGTTGAAAGGAGATGCGTTCTGATGGTTCAGGAAATGATGCACACAAAACAGTTTGTTGTATACACATCCAGACGCAGTGCAATAGGAACAATGGATGTGGTCGATGACAGTACATGTGTGTACCAATTAGTCCAACAGCTTATTTGATTGACCCTTAGGTCATGTTCACATATAGAAAACCAGTATGAGATACACACGTTGCTCATACAGCAATACAGCCAGGCAATGTTTATAAAGCCCACTTGGGTTGAAATCTCCCAAACTAAAAACACAATTTCTTGCTATGAATTCCTTTACAATGCGCAGTTGTTGGTAATAAAAATATAGAATAATTCACCAGATAAGAAAACCATGTTGTGCTCCATGTTGTAGTGGTAACATGCCTAGCCTCTAGCTCTCGAAGTCACAGTGAAAGGCAATGCACTTTTTCAGCATAAAAATCCTTAGCATGGATTCCTTTGGAAGGAAAGTAAAGTCATTAGTCCCATGTTATAATTAATGGCATGTAAAATAACTCAAGCCTGATAAAGAGGCCTTTGAGCAAAATGAAGTGGTCTTTCACACCTCTTATAGAACGGGATGGTGAGAACCACAGCAGTTAAAAAGAGCATCCATAGACAACTCGGTTTCAGTGGCTTATGTCACATGGAAATTTCTTTAAAATAATTAGTTTCTTTTGAGAGCTATATTTCTTGTGAAGTATGTTTTCATATATTGCCTAACGTTTACCAGTCTCACAAGATTACACAAAGTTCCTTCCAAATGAAGAGGAGTTTACATATTCATAGAAAATTAAGTGTATATGTTTTATTTGCATGTAAATATCTGAAATATAAAATTATTTTAATCAAAATTATTTGAGCCATTTTTCATAAAATAAAAAATTTCAATAAAGTTTTCATAAAGGATAGTTTCAGATTGGAGGAGTCTTTTGAAAACCTTTTTTTGGGGATCAATGAATTTAAAATACTACGTTTAGTATTTATCCAAATTATCATTTTTAAGTTTTCACAGACATTTTTCTATAGATACTTCATTTTTTCAGGGTTTTCAAAATGTGAATTTCTCTTGAAATTTTGATATTAAGTTTTTGGGTATAGTGCTATACCTTTTGTAACTACAGTATACGTGGTAGAGAAAGTGTGTAGTTAGTCTTGTTACCCTACTTGTATGTGGGACTTCCACACCCCAGGAGCGTCTGGGGTCAGAGGCCCATGAGCAGACAGACACTGGATGAGAGAACTGTGTAGCCTGTGCAAGAGTAAGGAAGGAAATGATATGAAGTAGGTGAAAGAAAACATGATGGAGCAGTTTGTGGAACGAATGCCAGGGAAAGCTGGAGAAAACCTGCACAGACACAGCTTCGTCCATCACAAATCCCACTATGACCTTGTAGGATCAAACTCAGGCCGCCTTGGTGAAAGGCATTATCATTCGTAATTGTGCATTAAATTCCAATTCCAAACATGTGATACAAACTAATCAGACTACATAAGAGGATTCACTTTCAGTAGATTTCTGCTCACTGTGGCATATCTGGTAATGAAGCAGCAGATTTTGTTAGCTAAAGAGCAATACCATTAAAAAAACACCAAACTTACCATATCAATCTGTTATAAGACTGATTAAATCAAAAGTTACAATTTCTCATAATGGAAAAAAGACTAAGAACTGCAAAAAAGAATTGGAAAGCTCTTTTTATTCACCCAGATAACTTACCACAAAACAGCAGTAACCTCCTTCAAATTGATAACTGGTCACAATTGTCTTGCATAAAATTGGAATCTTGCTTTGTCCCATATGTGTATTGGCGAGCGCACATGTCCAAGCTGATTGTGCAATTTAATACCATTACCAACCAATGTAAATGCAGTTTATGATGTGATGTAAATAGGTTAATAAACTGAGCCAACATTTGCCTATTGTTCTTCACTTTTTCTTCAAAATACCGCAAAGATTTTATCCATTTAACAAGATGTGGTAATGAAGAGAAGACAAAGGGTGGGGAAATATAATGTGTATCGCTTACCAAACTTCGATGTGTGAACAAGACCTAAAACATCAGCACAATTTTACTGTCTTCAAAATGAGTGATAGATTTGTTATTTTCTGAATGTCCATCAATCTAATATTGTTTTAGCCAAGCTTATTGTTTTTAATTGTATGATTTAATGCTTAAGGATGCTTAAGACCTGCTGTGTAAGTATTGATGTGCAATTGATTCCCTTTCCAAGTACATCGAACCATTTCCTCTGAAGTATATTTATGTGAACTGTTGGATTGAAGTGTCAATATTATAAAATGGACATTTAAGTATGTTGGCCTAGTGTTCTACTTGTGTGCGTAAAGACTAAAATCTCCTTTTGCCCATTATGTAGATTTACTAATGAAAATAAGACTGCCATATTTGTGTGCATGTGGAAATATTCCTTTGCATTGCACTGTGTATATTCATTCCAGTATTTACTTCTCTAGATTGATTTCAGTGAAGAAAAAGACATTCACTTACTACAGGGCTTTGGAATTATTGGTTTGCTACTCGTGTGGTATCTTTCCCCGTACCTAAATCAAACTTCTCATAACAACGTATAAAATCTTACCTTACAAAAGATGCTTTAGGTTCAATGAAAAACTGAAGCTGTTGCAACAGAATCTAAAGTAAAAACAAATTAGAGACTAAAAGCTTCACTTATCTTACTATTTGCTGCAAGTTCTTGAAATGTCATGCAGACATATGTTTCGTGATGACTCCATTACATTTGCAATGCTCATTCAAGAGCAAGAACTTGCAGCAAATACTAAGATAAGATAAATTAAACTTTTAGTCTCTAAATTTGTTATTATTTTAGATGCTTCAGATGTCTTGCACTTCCACCAGACCAATCCTATCATAATGAGGAACTTCTTGTAGACAACATGCATTTTCAGAAGTGCAGCACAATGTTTCAACTATAAAACAAACTATTCACAATAACGAATTCTTGTTACTGGATCACCCTTTTTAAGCAATGGATATATGAGCACATGTAAGGGTGTTTTAATAACGGTTGGTGTTTGAGCAAATGCCACTGAAACCCCAACTTATGCTAATTTTGGAAGCTATTTTGTGGGTGATTATTCAACAATAGTTCCAATATCATCTAACTTCTCATCTGTTAACCCATTCCAACTCAATGGTGCACCTTAGCATCATTTATATTACTGTTCAAATTAGGGTTTAAAAATGGACTCCAAAGGGTTAACTTCCCGACTTCATTTATTCTTGCTACATATTTCTCTGTTTTCTTTAAATGTATTGATAGTAACCAAAAGTAAACTCTAGGCACAACAGCGCTTTCCGGGCCAAGGCCTACCATCTGGCTGCTGCGTCCCCCACCTCTGCCCAACATAGGCACAAGTGGAGTGCAGTAACTGGAGGTAGGACATGGTCGCTGCTCTGGTCCCTCCTGGCCGGTGATGTGGGGATCGATAGTATCATAGCATAAAATAAATAAAAATGGAAAGAATCTCGGTATTGTGTACAAATTCAAAACATCTGTTCCACCTTAACAAAGTCCCATAAGCATCTGGACATACCACTCACCATTTGTTTTATGTGGACCCACCCAATTCCTTACGAGAGATAGCAGCAGTGATTCAAACCTATAATATCCCATATTCAGCACAAACACGAAACCTTTGTGTGCATAGAACAAAACACTAGTGGGGAAACTTTTTATTCTAAAGCCCTGTAATCTTTGCATTTAGGATTGCAATGCATATTTGCATTTATTTCATTGGCCTTTAAATCTGCTCAAGAAAGGGAGAGTAAGTAATGTAGTGTGTTTGCTTTTGAAATATTTTGAGCTTGATATCACCTTATTTCTATGGCATAGGCAAGCATGTACAATTTAAACCCATAGATATATCTATATATATTTATGCCTCTCGTCAGTACGTACTAAATACATACCTAAATAAAAGAAACAATGTGTACAGGAGGCTTATTGATATCGAGAACATGACAACATTTTAATGTAAATGATATTTTAATCTTTATATAGAAGTAAACATGTATGTAAGTAAGAAGGTTCAGAAAATGAAGTTGATGATCTCACTACCATACTATAAGGTGTCATAATTAAAAATATTGTGTACAGAAACACATAGCTAGCAATCTAGATAGTGCATAGTTTTCCAATATTATATTAAAATTATGAATGTATATTAATAGTTTTTAATTGAGTATTGTATATGCCATACATTATGTCTTTTTGCATTGTATTTTGAATAAACTTCTGAAATGCTTTGTTTTCTTTTTAATAATGTTCATCATTTTCCTGAAAGATTTTCTGCAAGTAGTTCAAGCGTTTCAATTGTGTTTAGAGGAGGAGTGTAATAGGCAATATATATGAGGTGCAGGTGCAAGCACCTCCTGCCAGTCTTGAAGTTGTGTCATTGTTGATTACAAATGTCACTTTGTCAAGCCCTGTTGACTATTTTGCGAGAGCAGTTTCTGGGCAGTGCCATGGCCAAGTGCTTAGACCACTTGCATCTCATCTATGGGACCATATGTGGGTTTCGTGGGGGACAAAGCAGCATCTGGGTGGGTGTTCTCCAGTTTCCACCATCACCAATTGCTCCATCATCTCCTTGCTCACTTTGGTCTTATTACACATCCTAATTACTCAGTGATTTCTCGACAGGCATCCATTTGTAAGCCCTCCATACGAGGACGGTAAATAGAGAAAGAACAAAAACATTTTGTGCTCACCAGAAAGAATAGACTGCTGAGAGTTTTGTATCTTAAAAGGCCTGAACTCAATGAGGAAATGGAATGCAGTGTCATTACCAGGGTTAGGATTTTTAGGTGCAAATTTCAGATGGGGAAAAAAGGAAGGGAAAAGGCACTCAAATAAGGTAAAAAAAAAGGGGGACAAAAAGGTGCTGTTTTATTCAACTAATTCAACAATTTCTCTTTCCTCTATTCTAATTTATTGAATTACAAACAAGTACATCAAATTATCACTCATTAGAAGAGGGAAAACACATTAAGCTGTTATACTTCAAGGTATTAAGCATCTCTACATTTTTAAAAGTTTGTTTCTGTTAGGAGATAGAATGTCTTTGTAGATGCTAAAGCTTCTTTTGACATCCACAGAAACCAGTGGGGCAAATCTTGTATTCACTCGGAATTGCAATTCTACAGATGTGGCGAAATCCTTCTTCTGAAGACTAAACTCAAGTTTGTCTTTGGCAAAGCCATCTAACTGCTCCCTCATGGAAGTAAAAATATCCCATTGTTTCTCCTTTTCCAAACCTTGTTCTTCTAATGATTTAATAGCTGCAGTCAGGTACCTGTAACTATGAATACAATATAGTTCTGTCTGCAAATTATGTATTTTCTCCAATAACAGAAGTTGCTGTGCCTTGGAAATTGCACCTGCGTCAGCTGGATCCAAAGAACGTACAAACTCTTTAATTTTGTCAAAATTCTCGCACAACAAGCAGCACACTTGATCCAAGATCCCCAGTGAGTAATGACCGGCAAATTTGGAAGGGGCAGGCCAGTGGTTTCCTTGTAGACCACACCACAGTTCAGAGCTTTCAGCAGAATCTGCTTCAGGGCAGAGATGAACTGATTTGCGATGTATTCGTTCCTTATGGATTCACAAACCTTGTGAAGGGCATGAACCAAGCATGTCACTTGCTTAACCTTAGGAAATAAAGGCTTCAATTGGTTAACAGCTAAAACCATGTATGGAGCCTGGTCTGTAACCACAAAAAGTTTTTCAAACTCGATACGAGCAGGCCTGAGTTTTTGACCAAAGTCCGTAATTGGTTGCATTACTGTACTGGCATTGGCTTTCTGCAGCTCGTACATTTTTAACAACATGGACTTAACTTTCTCCCCTGCTAAGGGAAAAACTAAAATGTTCAAAACATATCATTACATTCAGTCTATGGTTTCATCCACAATGATTCCCATATTGCAATCAGACACTTTATCCTTGATTCTTTGTATGGTTTCTTGGTAAACAGGCTCCATGTAGTTTTTTCTTAAAGTATTCTCATTTGGCATTGACATCTTTGTGTCAAGAAATCCCTTGAAGGCTAGATGGTTCACCTTGAGAGGAATTCCTGCTTGTGTAAGAGCTGCATACAACTCAATGTTGATTTCCTTAAAATTTTGGCTTTTTGAAGAACTCTGTTGAAACGCATTTCATAATAGAGGCTGCTGCGATTTGTTTGCATGAAGAGTCTTGTTCATTTGATGCTTAGAGCTGGAAATGTGCTGTTTGATACGAACTTGCTGGTGTTTTTCATCTAATGAAATTCCTGAATCGCAAATAGTACATCGAATAACACTTCCATCTGTGTCTATGAAATCTTGTCCAAATTCCTGAGCCAGAACAGTAAGTCGAGCACTATACACCTTTGACATGGTAAAATCTTTTAGTACACTTCTTCTTTCATTTTCCCTGCTGCCGTTAGGCGTCGGGTTCCTTCAACCACTTTCTGTATTTGATCCTATCCTGCGCCAACCTTTATATTCCTCTCATTGTCGTCCCATGTCCGACTGCCACTCTTTGCATATATTGTCTCCATTCCATCCAAGGTCTTCCCATCCTTCTTTTCCCCTCCACTCTTGCTTCAAACTTTTAATACACTCGTTTAGTAATGTAACAAAGCACTAACACCAGTTCACTTACTGTCCACACTCTTATATAACACCGCGACAATTACCAGAATGTTCTCATTCATGTTGGAACTGCAGTCTCAGCGATTTCTAGTAGCTTCAAGCAGAATCCAGAGTCAATTCTTGGAACTACGCGTGTACGGTTACTGCTGTCTCTGCATGACCTTGGAATGTGCACGAACAGATGACATCTGTCACAGTGACAAACTCACATTCACAAACAGTAAGCTACTGATTCTGGTGAAATTAAAAGGATAGAATGACAATGATTCATTGTCAGTAGCATTATTGTGCGCTGCTTTATAGTGTTAAAGCAAGAGAAAGAGGATTTGTCGTACACAATTATTTTCCTTTGTAGGTGTGCTTTCAACTCCCGCACAGCGTTTACTGAAAGAGTTAGGCTTACTCTTCACATGTTCACAGCAAGCTGAGGAGATGTTCATTAAAAGTTAAATATGTTATATTGATTAAAATCATATAGAGTAAAATAGAAGGAAACTTAAAAGAAAAAGGGGATTGTGGGCATGGTTGGGGGGAAAAGGGATAAAGGTACATGAAAAAATACCTCTTTTGGCAACTAGAAACAAAACTTCACACTGTGGTATCTTTCCCAAGAGCTTAAATTTACCCTAAGAAAAAAGGTGCACACCTAAAAATCCTAACCCTGGTCTTTGCGCATAATTTTATTCTAGTTTTGTGCAGTACGTAGCAAACCAAATGACAATCATTTGCTGTACAAGTTTTCATAGCAATGAAGGATTTATGAAGTTTGTCCAATAAGTAGTGCTCCATGTCACTGAATTTCTTATTTCAGAAAAATGGTGAGAATATTCACAAACATTCTTTTTAAATAGCTGCAGCCAATACGAGTAATGGGCATCAGGAGCCAGTTCTGCAGAGCTGATTATCATTAATGTGGTGCCAAAGGGCAGCACCATTTATCCAGAAGCACTTGAGAGACTTCTGGCAGACATGTTGACATCCTCAGACAAGCTTAAGGATATCTGAGCACTTGCAAAACTGGAATAGATTGTAGTACCCCATCCCTTAACCTGACTTGCTCAAATTTCTAACTCTTTGGGCCATTTAATTAACATATGATTTGTGGTGTAAATACGTTTTGATAACAAATATGTGGGGCAGTACTTACTGACCAACCGTCATATTTGTTGATTACAGGGCTCTTTCATAAGCACCCTGTGGCACAGTGACCCATGTGGGTCAAAGCTTACCACCCAACTGTTCTTCCTACCATGAATGGGGTGCAGTACTGGATGTGGGCCATGGTCAGCACCCTGGTCTCTCAGTTATGTGGTCTTCTTGATCAGGGACCACTGTTTTTCAATCAAGTAGCTCCTCAATTGGCCCCTCAGGGACCTAAAAAAGCCGAGTGCACCTCAGACTGGAAATATCCTATGCAGTACCAGGGATCAAATCTGGATCCTCTGTGCAATACAGTACAATACATGTGTCCTATCGCTGTGCTATGGGAGCGGTCCTTTCATAAAGAATAGCATAAACTGATATTAACTCTTTTTTAAAAAATACTTGGATGTGCCATGTTTCTAATTTTGAAAGGAAAATATTACAAAAGGTTGCTGTGGGATTAGTTTAATTGTTGCCTTGTTTAACCATTTTCTCCACAATTTACAGAAGTTTGTAAGAAATGAACTTCTAACTATTGTCATCGACCACAGTGCAAAGCTACCTACAGTGGATGTGGCGTATTATGAATATCTCTGAAACTTGGTGTGGGTAATGAATCTGTTAAGCAAATGTTTAAAGAAGTGTGTAACAGGAAGAGAGTCACTTATTGTCCTGCAGCGATAGTTTGGAAGTCTCCATTTTCTCATGGAACTGTATCGTACCTTCTCTATGAGGCATGCTGAAAGTATCAGTTTCCAAGACACATGACCCACCCTCAAAACACATTATTCTGTATGTCCCCACAGCAACTTTTGTATAGCAATGTTAATATAATTTGAGTCAAACAAGTATTCTATTACTATATCATTTCCTAACACAACGCTTTATGGCTACCAGATATGGAAGAAATATATCTAAATATAAAGTACACCATGGCTTATCACAAGGCGCAGTGCTCAGCACGACACTTTTTAATATATTTATTAACGATCTGCCACAACAAATACAAGAATCAGGTGTGAAGTGTGCACTATTTGCTGATGACTTAGTAATGTGGACTTCAAAACCAAAAAACAAAACTAGAACTAGAAAAAACCATGCAACAATCCTTAAACAAGCTACAAAAGTGGACCAAAGAAAATTTAATGACTGTTAATACAACAAAATCAAACTACCAAATCTTTTCACTAAGAAAAAAACCTCTTAAATAAAACTAAATTTTCAGGGTAAAAAATTACCAGAGACAAAGGAAGCAAAGCATTTGGAAGTTATATTTGATACCAAACTTACATGGACCAAACAAATAGAAATGTAATACAAAGAGCAGAGAGGCACCTTTCACTGTTAAAACGTCTAACAGGAATGAAGTGAGGATGTTCCAGAGCAGCTCTTAACACAACATACAATGTGTATATAAAGCCATTATTTACTTACTGCAGTGCAGTTCTTGTAACAGCAAATAAAAAAAAAAAAATAAATAAATAAAATCTTTCAAAACCAAAGTCTGAGATTAATTACAGGTGCTATCAAAACCACACCAATAGCAGCTATGGAAATACTAACCAACCAATGCCCCATTGAATATGAAATAGAAAAAGCAGCTCTTATTCAACACGAAAAGTTGATCAGACTCCCATTCAATACATGGCACAAGAGAAATTTTACACATACACTAAAGACTCAGGAGAGCTTTCTTTCCAAAATTCAAGACATCAAGAAGAATGTACACCTTCCTAATTCAAAGGAAAACTCCATATCTAAAGTCAATCTGACAAACATTAGACATCACATATTATTTACACCTGACAGAAGAAGTTAAGAAAAGTGATACTCCAACTAGTGTTCTAAAATTATTGGCATTAAAGACAATCCATACTAGATTTCCAGAACACAAATGGCTCCATATTTATACTGATGGATCATTGATATGAAACCGAGATGGAGCAGGGGCTGGAGTCACGTGTCACCTCTTTTCCTATTACAAATCTTTAAGTTATGGACCTACTAACTTTGATGGAGAAATTGAAGCAATTCGAATGGCCCTACAAAATCTTTTGTACAGAATTTCACATTTTCAGCAAGCAGTTATTCTCTCAGATTCCAGGGCAGCAATTATAGCAATTACTTCCAAGTTGTCACCAAAAAACCAAACAATTATAGAATCCCATCATCAGCCGTTGGGTGACTGACATTATCCTCTTGTTCCTTTTCTCTGCTGTCTCTATTCTGCTGCCATCTGGTGTTAGGGTTGCAGAGCTTTAACACTTCATTCAATGCTGGTATTTCGAAATTAATAACTTTATTACTGTTTTTGATGATGTATATTTTTTCCCAAATATTCAGTTCTATTGGTGAATTAATAGATTTTAACAGTTTTATATTAAGGCCGATGTGGTTTTCAGTCCAAAAATGATGTGCCACAGCATATTTTTCAATTTGTTTTAGTTTTATGTTTCTTTGGTGTTCCTTAAGTCTTATATCCAAATTTCTCTTTGTTTTCCCTATGTAGCTTTTGTCACAACTATTACAGTTGATCTGGTAAATCCCCGATTTTTTATTGTATGGGATGGTATTGTTTAGTGGCTTATTAAGCAGGTTTTTTAAACTGTATTGGTTTTGCGGTGCTAGTTTTATGTTTAGTTTCTTGAAGATTTTTTCAAATTTTCTGAAGGCCCAGGGATGGTACGTGAATTTTTTAAATTTCCAGTTGTTTGTGAGTGGTGTTAATGTAGTGGTTTGCGAAATTATCTTGAGCTTTTTTGCATTTTTTGACATGTTCCTAACGGTGGCTGGGTTGAATCCATTTAATATTGCAATTTCTTCTATGTGTTGTTGTTCTTTCAGAAATTCCTCTTTACTTAACGGGACATTATATAAACAATGTATCAAGCTTCGAAATGCTGCCAGTTGGTGTGAAATTGGGTTGCAATTGTTTTTCTTGATGTAATTGTCTACATGTGTGGGCTTTCTATGTATACCAAATTTTATACCATCTATATCCGCTTAAAAAAGCAGTTAGTAGTGAAGGTGTGTGTAAATAAGTGACTCAAAATAAAAAACTCAAACTTGAAGAATACTTCACTGTCAATAGTGCTTCTATTTTTAATATTAATTATAGAATGTTGGAAAATCCTTACCCATCTAACCGCACTTCAAAAACACCTAGTCTTCCAATGGATACCAGCTCACTGTGGACTGAGTGGAAATGAGAAAGCTAATTTTCTTGCTAAAAAGGGTACCAGTGGTGTACAGAAATGTATAGTTAATCTATCATTTTATGCAGCTAAAAGATTAGTCAACTCTGAATTCAAAAAAATTATTGCAAAATATTACTATGAAACATCAAAAAATAAAAGATGGGAGCTACCAAACATTCAAACATCCTGAAGATGGGAGAGATGTACACTCCCGAAACGTCGATGTCTTTTCATCACTACACCTGGCTCGAAGCCCGAGAGCATCTTGAATATATTCAAACAGTAATTCCTGAGTATCCTCGAAAAACAGCAGTTGCAACCTTCAGGTAGATTACAGGACACGATTGTCTGGCAAAACATTTAAACAGAATTGGGATATATTCTTCACCACTCTGTCCTCTATGTGATCTGCAAGAGGAAATGGATCGAGACCACCTTCAAATATGCTCGACCACCTCTAATGCCCCACCCATCAGTGAACAATATTGGAGAGCAAGAGGATTAATGACTTCATTGTCAGAAATCCAGCATTAGCTAACAAAAAGTATTTTATTACTTAGAATGTGTTTTATTAGTTCTTTTCCAAATATAAATTCTACTAGCTAAAACATTAAAACACCACTTTCAAGCAGTTGAAAACAAACAAGCCTGAGCAATAAACTAACTTGAACTGAACCTATTATCATCATATGTTGGTAAAACTGCAGTAACATAGTTGCAGTTTTGTTAATCTGCTGCACAGTGAGGGCTAAGAGCAAACAAGCAAAACTTGCTATAGTAAGCACTGTTGCACTAGTTATGCAATGTGCAGATTCATTTGCTGCTTTTTCATGGCCAAAAACACATTGTATGTAGTTTGGTAAATCAAGAAGACGTATTGCTGCCAAGTGGAATGTGCTACAGATATGATTAGGTACATTGCTACACTGTAGATCTCGTAATATAATGATATTTATTGCAAGTTTGCCAGAGGTCGGTTGACTTTTTGACACATTATTTTGCAGTTTTTCACTCTTTTTTACATTTACCTATTGCTCTCTCCATTTCATTGTTCTGTTCCATTTCAAAATTATTCTGTTCTGATTTTATTTTCTCTACTTCCTCAGTCAGTTTTATTCATATTTTACTTTATAAGTTAGCCCTGCATTGTCTTTGCACTTTTGTATTTTCTAATCTCGTCTTCTAACACTACTTTGTTTTCCCTCAGCTCAATTTCTAATCAACCTATCCTGTTTCCTATAATTTCTATTTTATTTTCCAGAATGTATTATTTTCTATCTCCTGTACTTTTCTAAATTACTTTTCATCACCTTTGTGTTTTTCTTGCATTCTTTAGTGTCTTCTATCTCCTGTTGCACATCATTTTTAGTTTTTTCTAACTCGTGTCTACTCTGTTCTATTTTCAATCCTTGTATGTTACTACTTTTTCCTATTTTGCACCTAAAGGTTTGTTCTAAGCTATGTAATGCCCTCCATCATTTGAACGTTTATATTTTCATCTTCTTAGCTCAAGCGGTAACGTCTGTGGCCCGTATGCGGGAGGTCGCGGGTTCGATCCCCGTAACTGATATGGGTTTTTCCGTGGTTTCCCCATGTCACTCAGGCGAATGTTGGGGTGCATTATTCCCTACTACAGTTTCCTTTCCATCTTTTCCATTTCCTTATCATCTTTCAGGCGGTAGACTTCCAGGGTCCTGCTTCCAGGCGTTTAGTGCTGACAGTGTCGGGCAGATGGCGTGGATGAATGCGCATGGTAACTGCTGTTCTCGGCGCTAGGTGTCGTCCGATCGGCCCTTTTCCTCCGTAGAGGTGAGGGGGGGGGGGTGCGACGCACGAAGCACCCCTTCGGTTCCCTCAAATTATCCCTGCCTCCTGGGGGGTGGTAGCCACAATCGATCTTTAACTTTCACCCATCTTCTTTTCTATCATCCATTCTTTGCCCTAACTCATTTTTACGTTTTTCTGTTTCGTGCCCTAAGGTTTTCAGATTTTTTGACATTGTCCTTCCCCCATTACAGCCCTCATCTACACCCTTTGCTGCACTATTCCTATTTGCTTTTTTTTTCTATGTGAGATATTTGGATAAAATCCTCTGCTTCCATCTACTCCTATTTCACTTCATAATTTATCTTTCTCTCTTATTTTTACCTTTCCGATGTAGGTCTGCATATTTAAACGGCCGCCTGCAGAGAATAATCAAAGTCATACGGCAATCCCGCTATGCAACACGCGATATAGGTGGCTTAGAAAAACTGTGCGACGCAGATTCTCAAAGCTTCGAGAAAAGGTGCCGGGAATTCTTGAGGATAAGCGAGTCGGCACGAGTTGGGTCACTTGTTAGAGTAAAAAGTCGAGTGGAAATTCTGTTGGCTATACAGTTTTTGTTCCCATTTGCAGGCAGTGAAACTTGGACACCGATGAAATAGGTTATGTGTAACTATCAGGACCCTCTGGATTGGTATTTAGGAGGTCCTGGTAACTATACCACAGGTTGTCAGAGTCGCAGCCTACTAGGTGTTCTATGGTCGCAGTGTAGAGGGAGCCAGCGAGCACCAAAGTTCAAAACAAACCGATACGAATGTGACGTACTAAAGCGCGTTCCACACTTAAAAGACAGTACACGTTAAATGGAGCGCAGTGTTGCAACATGTACTAGTTGCGAATCTTTCTCCGCGAGCGACTCGAGGTGTGCCTGAGTCCTGTACTTTGTCCTTCAATTGCTGCTTGACGAGATAGGCACTTTTAACTTTGGTATCCCTCCACGCCTTTCTCACTGTATGACCTAAATTTACAAATGACTCGTCTGTATAATTTCCCCTGGTCCCTAAACCTTTTTATGTTTTTTAGATATTTATGTCGCCATCTGATGATATCGATATCGTCTCTTTCTATTAATATGCATTTGTTACCCTTTCTTTCATATTCGAACCCCAAATCAGAGTGGCCCTTGAGAAATTTGGTAGGGTCTCATCACTGCTGAACTGTGACAAAATTATATTCAGCGTGGGTGGAATATTTGCAAACTGTAAAGAATGAACAATTCGCCGCACTCCACCTTGCATTATTCAATCATTTTGCGTTAACCTAGCGTTTTGTGTAGTCCCGCGCTTTTTGCTTTCTTTTTCGATGGCTTTCTTAGAGGTCCTTTCATTAGTTCCTTTTTAATCATACACACTACTGCTTCTGAACACCCGATAGCCTTAGCTGTTTCTTTTACCGCCTTATACGCATTTTACTTCAAAAATAAAATCTAACACATTCATAATTATTTGGCGTTCCTTACTTCTTAATTTACCAACATATCGTCTCTTCCTAGCTTCCCCCTCCATAACTACAAATATTTACAAAAATATTAAACAAATAACGCAATAACAGCTCACAGTTACACACACGGCTTCTTTCGAACTAATGCTAGTGCTGCTCCTTATACTATCTTCTGTGTCAGGCCTGACGCTGAATAGATGAATACCTTTTGTTTGCCTTACTGGATAAAAGAAAGAGGTTACTGCCTTTTGGTTTATTTTAAAAACTTTCTCCAACCTTCCTCAACATTTGTTCTCGCTGGTTCCCTGATGTAAACTCAATAACAAAAAAGTTTCACACTGCGTAACTTTTGCAGTGCACATATATAAAATTTTCCGAAAACATTTAATTTAAAAAATTATAACACTTAACTGGGTAAACATAGAGAATTCAAAATAGGCAGGTAGTAGCACTATAGTTTACTCTACCTAAGAAAAAAATATAGATGCATTCTAGAACTTAGTTTGTTAGTTAGTGCGTGATGAGTATAGAAACAGCAAATATCGGACTTGTATTGAAAAAAACGTTTTCTGAAGAAAATAGGGCCTATAGAATTGTATAATGACTCTGAAAAGGATATAACCTGATAGAGAAAAAAATTCTGCATAGGATAATGTGTTCAAACCTGAAATTTATAACAAATGAATATTTATACCATGCTATTAGTAATCTGGCAACAGCGCGAGGGCAGAAAAGGACACGGCTAATGGCAACTTGTATGCGCTAGATAGAGACAGAGATGTCCCATTTAACTCCATACTGTCTTCTAATAGTGGAACGCTATATAGTACACTGTATACGTTTCGAAATATTTCAAAAATAAAGTTGGTAATTTTCATGGCATATTTAGTTTGATTGAATATTTGGTTTATCCATAGAAATATTGATTGATTAATAATATACACTTTTTGCCCTAAAAATAATATTTTATCTTCAGATCCAAATGGCTCCATTTCATGTGACAGGCCCGCCTCGATAGCGTGATGGTTAGCGTGTCTGCCTCACGTTCAAGAGGTCGCGAGTTCGAATCTCGCTTAGGGTAAGTTATCCGGGTAAGGTTTTTTTCCGAGGTTTTCCCTACCCTGAGAAGACGAATGTCGGGTAACTTAAAGCTCCATGGACCTCGGGCTCATTTGAGCATCATTTCACCCGTTTCATTCACTCACCGTCCGATATGACGCAATGTTGGAGGACGTTAATTGAAAAAAAAAAAAAAAAAAAATTCATGTGACAGATTTCCAACCCAATTATATCTATAGTACCTATTCATAACACGAACACCATATTGTAACAAATGAGAACACTGTTACCGCCCGTCAATCATACTTTGTCTTCTAATCAGTGTATCGCCAACGTTACACTTAAATCATTATTGAACAAGCGCAGAACTTAACCATCGAATCACAAGGGAAACGCCACTACCGGATCAGTCTGTGGACAGCATAACTCAAAAACGAAAAGTCGGTTAAAAATCAAAGTTTGTATTTAAATATAATGCCTTTCAAAGATGCGACACAAAGATTTTGAAGAAAATAGCCCCACTCTAAGCTGCCCTTTACATGGAATTTTTTTTGAAAATAGCGCCAACGATTTTGATTAAAATGTCATATGTTTGAGATATTTTTATGACAAATGAAATGTATAACTTGAATTTTCTGGCTATAGCCTATGTAGTCGTATTTACTCTGGACGACTTTTGTATAACTGGTAAACCGTAAGAGATAGACCAAATCTTACTCTACAAAAATGTAGATCTTGGTAAAATACACAATTTATGTCTCAATAAATTTTCTTGTAGGGTGAACCATTTCGGAGATATTCCTTGTAGTGTATGAGAGTTTCGGAAAGCTTTGAACTTTCATGAAGTGGATCAGCGTTGTTCATTTTTTTATGTTAAGCGTGCAAAGACAACAGAATCTCAAAGCTTTAAAAGATTTGACTATCGTACAAAGCCTACTGTATTCTAATATTCCCCTTGTACCTACAAGGAAATAAGCAATAAGATAATTTGTACAAATGTTTATCTCAACTAACACGAAGAAGATATAGGAATAAGAGTTTGTAAGAATAGTTAGTACAAGAGTAGAGAAAGTCATGTGAGTGCAACACATCAGATTTTTAAACTAATGTAAGGAACTTCGTATTCCAAATTATGTTCCACAAGCATAATCTAAACATACAAAAAATAATATACATTATAAATCCATAAAATATCTATTAGTAGAAATTAAATTCAACTATTAAGCGCAGATTTCAGTTTTGAGTTCACTGGCACGAGTCAGTCACTGTTGTGTGAAGTGTTGATTCAAACATGGACAGTTTTTCTGTGCCAATTTGACTGGAACAGCCGTTACAACGATGTTGGGTGAATCGGCCCTTGCTTTTGGGACAGAAGACGCATCTTGGCCTTTATTGTGGTTGTTGGTAATTCACAGACCAGCGACAGTTTGTATTGTTTGCCCTAGATAACGTGACAACCTTGAAATACACACTCGTGTCATCAAATTGGTTTCAAAAGCAGCATCCTACGCTCTGTAAGATATTTTCCTCGGTGAATCAACTTAATGGTACTCGTACTGGTCTTGCAAATTATCTGTACTTACACCCGCAATGTTTAGAAGACTTAAGCTGTGTACATCAACTGCAAAACAGTGCCACGCGGTAAATCCTGCGTTAGAAAAATGTAACAATGCGCATAGTTTTGAATAATACAGCTCCCAACATTGTTTGCTTTGTGTTTCTATGCTAAATTCCATTTAAATCGTATTTAGAGACAGCAGTTGAGGCATTGCTAGCACTACGCCTATTTCAACGAAACAAATTAACGATTTAGAGCAATATATTATCAGTTGTTAGATTTTAAGTAATAACGCGAGCGATCCCGGGTTAAAATGTTCTTTCTAATGACTTTAATTACTTAACCGCTGCTAAAAGCTACCGGAGCGAACCTCATATAGAGGGAACTGAATACGCTGATGAACTTGCACCACAAAGATCGGCTAGAAATATGTAGTTGAGACCTGGTCAAAAGTGGAGCATTATGAAACCTGGGTTACAATATCGTCAGATATTGAGTTATTGCTGATTTAACCTCTAACCACGAAGAACGCAAACTACTAGTATTGTATCGTATGTGGCCGGCCAATCTTGTTTGTGAAAGACTTTTCAACACCGTAAACTTTAGATTCAGATGAGATAATAAAAGTTTCCACTTGTGTGTAAAAATGTATACCTATAGCTGCTAAGCAACACCAACGACGTATATTATACATCGGTATACATCCCACAAGATTGAGAGAATGAGCCGAGCATGGAACATACACAGCAAGGGGATTTAAACATTTAATTCGTGCTTGAAGACGAATGTGCCTTACATATTTCCAGCATTATCTATCACAGAACTGAGTATGGTAATTTTTAATATCAAGACCAAGCTCATTCAAAGTTTCCATCACAGCTATTGCTAGGCTTTCAGACTTATAACCTCAGTCAGGCAGAAGTTTCACAAACTTTTACTGGTGAGCCACATTCAGTTACGTATCGAATGCTAATAAAATTGCAATGTATGTGCAATGTCAACAGTTGAGTCTAAAATTATAGAAAACTATTTAGATGCTTTTATAAATGGGTCGAACTGTGCAATCGGCTTACCTCCAGGATCTAATTTCTTCTTCTGCTTGAAGTAGCAAAGTCCTATTACTTTTTTTTCTATCATTGTTGTAATTGCACATTTATGTTCATAGGAATTTGTATGCCTTTCGTAGGTTGATTTGCATTTTTTCAGTAGGTGTAATCTTCTGTAGCTGAGATGTCTTTCCAAAGAGCCTAAAGGGAGCACAATAAACTGCGCATTTACTTTTATAAGACACTAACCAGATCTAGACAGCGTTTCACCATTAATTAAAATTCAGCTGAATAGTGGTTGCGAAAGGTATCTGAATCACAGAACACCTAGTAGGTCTAAATACTGCCGTCTTGTGCAGTCAAAATCTTCGTCATATTTTGTGTTTGTCGTAATGAAGTGGCGACCAGTGGGAAACCACTGAAAACAGCGGGTAAAGTTGCGAGGAAATGTCCAATCCCTGGAGATCTACTCGAGTACCCTGGGGATAAAACAGGGACCTCAAGCGTTGGGCTAAACCCCCACCCTAAGTACAATTGGATTCAAAAGGAAAATGTAAGCCGCGGAATCCGAGGTAAACTCCTGACACCGCGATAGTGGTATAACAAGGACGTTGAACTCGTTGAAGAAGATATCTTGTGTTACGCCAGCACTACAGCCCATGAAGAGCATGAAGGTGATTTTCCTTTCGGCTAGCTTTTATGAGAAATTTCATGTGTATTGAATTTATTTTAGGACGAGTGAAAGGAATGTACACCAATCTGTAGCTAAAACTGTTAAATTCGGCAGCTTTGTGTGAAGAGGGTAAATAATTTTTATTTTATGTAGCCGACTATATAAATGTGCTTTCTGTAAATTCCGAAAGCCAACAATTGTTCTTCGTAGGTCCGGGAAGTTTGTTTTCGGATTATATTTACGGAATATTTAATAAGGACCAAGTGTGGTATTTAACAAGAGTTTCGTTTTCGTGTTATTCTGTTACTTTTCAATGTTTTGTTTTAATCCAGGGGGTCTCGACATCGGAATTTAGAGTGAAAGTAACTCTTTAAGAGAAAGCTATTTTGCGATAATCCTGCACGTGGCCAGCTATACCTGCTCCGGCTTATGCCTTATGCATTTGTTTGGGTCGACTCGGCTGCTTTTGTCGAGCTCTCATATTTTGTAGTGAACGATTACATATTTGAGAAAAAGTTTCCGCAACCAAGTACACTCAGAGATAATGTTTTTCATGTATGACATTGTACTCTTGGGCCCGTTTTAACCACGGCCGTCGGCTTCACGCTGCGAAAGTGTAGATTCTTGCTTGGGTTAAACAACTTGGATCCCATTCGATATAAATCGACAACGATGGTGACGCCATATTGATATGAGTTAACTTCATTGTAGTTTACGAATTTTGGTATTCATCACATCATCCGTTTTTTTAAACAAAGAAGGTGAAAGGTAAATGTTGCTTATACTGTCATTAAAACCCAAAATTAATATCGAAGCAAGCTGCACTAGTGAAACATATATTAAAGGTATTATGCTTCAAACACCAGCAGAGTGAAGTTATGTTTTTGTGTCGTTTGGGGTGAAAGGGTGCATTTAATATTTGACAAATATGTTTGTTGCTGATAACGCTAGTGTACAGAATTTATGTGTAAACTGGTTTGCTGTCTAGTGTCTGAATAAGTAACACATTTCTAGGAAATAGCGGGTTTCCTAGAAACGCTATAGCAAACGTCATCGTAAAAAGCTGATAATATAACCAATTCTCAATATCTCTTCAAGTTATGGTAAGTGTACAACTTTGGCTTAAAACCAAAAAGAAAGTGGTTATGTTAGTTGTAATGTGAAGTAAACAAATGTTTGGTTTAATGCCTATGGTAGTATACTTCGAAAGTTTTGAGTACTGTTATACCTCATTCTAGGATAGAAATGCTTTATATCTACACAAAGACTCGAGGGTTGCTTCAGCTTTTGCAGATGAATGGGGAATGAGATGGAAAAGTTGTTCCATTTCCATCTAAAAGAAAAAGGATAAACAAAATATTTATGCATAACTTGTATTAGTAAACATTTGAAAGCTTTCTTCACTTTTGAATACAATGAATGATCAATCAGTTTATCAACTCACTAAAAGTTAATGTGATTAAAAATAAATTAATAGCATGCAACATGATGCAAGATGAAAGAAAAGGGCAAGTGATACTTTAAGCCGTTGTTTGCTCCCCTGTATGTTGAAAGAAGTATATGAGCAATACTGAACTTGAAGGGCATTCTATACTAAAGAAGGTCAATCCCACTATCTGCTTTTAGGTTTAAAAAGAGGGTAATAAATATGGAGAATACATTTGAGTTTGCATGTGTAGTAGATGTAAACCCCATATGGCAGTGATGTTAGCGTGTGTGATGTCATAGGCAACAGTAAATGTAGTTGACAGTGGGCAGTGGAATTGACCCCCTTTAGCAAAGAATCAACTGGAGTCATTCAGTAGAGGTTAGAGTGAAAGTCACTTTGTGCACCCTCCTTACCTTTTAAGGAAGCTTACTTATATAGCAGAAACTAGCACTATTTTGACAAAAGGAAGGGAGTAGTTGCCAATGCAAATAGCAGAAGGTTGCTAAATGAAGGATCAAGTGAAATCTGTTTGTTTGGTGTTTATTAGGTTTTAGCAATGCTTTGTTGTAGCTTTGTAATTGTGAACTGCTCCACTCCTTTTCTTATAACTTGGCTATGCTTTGTAGCTTAGGGCCCTCAATGCTGGCAACAGAAGAAGACACTCCCACGATGCATAGGGTGTGATGCCTGCGTGAAATTACTCGCATTGCTAGTTATAACTGCATGTAATTATGCCAAAGTCTGTGTCATAATGTTAAATATGTAAAGTGAAGCATTAATTAGTGTTCCATGTGTGTATTCCTCACATTTGGTGAATAAAAGTGTTGTATTTGTGTCAGAATTGCTTCTGCTGGTCCTTTCACTCTTTTTGCCAATTGCATGCAAGAATACTTCAGTTGTTCAATAGCAATATGTTCAAACATTTCAGATGAATACTTCTGTTAAGATAATCTAGGTTATGAAGGTAATATTCAAAGTTATGTCCGCAATATTGGAATTCTGGGGCCCGGGGAATTTTCCCTCAATCTGCAACCTTCCATCACACCTGTGTGCAGTATTACGTGACTGCCCACTTGCATATACAATTCATATACTATTGCTGTGGACAAGAATTAGTCATTTTAAACTTTTTATTTCGCTCTTGAACTTACAATTCATATAATTTCACATACGTTATACATTATTAAATATATTTCACCTCCCTTGGCTCTTGAATGTGCAATTCATATAATACCATGTAAAATCACACAAAATAAGGCACAAATTGACCTTAACATTTCCAAATTTCTTGAAATGTTCTTTACGTGTTTTGACTCCTGTTTCATCCTTTTATAAAACAAAATATTTTGCAGCAGATGTTAATTTTTGAAATGTCCCAGAAGTCATGTGCACAATTTATTACACATCATCATCAATATTTTTTTATTTTTAATATTTCTTCCTATATTGGTTTATTTTATCATTTATTGGGCAAATACATAGCAAACTGGAGAAATCACTTACAAAGGATGGACAGTACCCAATATCCCAAAATGGCATACAATTACCAACCATATGGGAGGAGAGATGTTGGAAGACCAATGAGAAGGTGGAGAGTGACTTGAGGTCAGAACAGGAGAAGTCTCCTAATTCCTGAAGTGCTAATGATGACATCGTTATTATCACTATCATTATCACTATTATCATCATCAATCATTATTTATTTATTAATTATTATTAAGAAACATAACTGAAATTACATAAACTGTTAGTTGAAGAGCTAAATAAAAAGTTTAAAATGAGTAATTCTGTGGGCGATAGTATATGAATTGTATAAGCAAGAGTAGGTAAGTACATCATTGCAGAGGGTGGTCACAGTGGAAGCTTGCAAGTAGTGTGTGAGCGGTCACTTCAGGAGTGGGTCAACTGCCTTTCCAACGTCAGTGCTGGTGTCCTTCAGCATCTGCAGGCACAATATGTGCTTGTAGTAGCATAGCAACAATGGTCTTCAGCAATGAGGGCCACTTGCATCATCTCAGTTCAGGGACTGATACCCACACCCATGCGAAATTGTAAGCTGCCCTGGGGTCCAGTTTGTACTTGTTAGGGTAGTTGCTTAACGTCGAGGTCAGTAAATGGGACTGCCTATCTCCATGTCACTGTTGCTGTTCCAATGGACACACGGAGGTAACCTGTGCAGTATTAGCAGAGTGCTACTATTGTGCTTCCAGCCTCACTTCGGCCTGCTAACAATACAATCTTCATTGACACTGCCACTTCTACATTGCCTGTGGAAGGACCAGGCACTTCACTGGCCAGGCACTCTGCATCCTCGCAGGAAGGCATTGCCTGCACAGCCAACACCAACACTGATGATAACCACACCATCATCACAGACACACTGACCCAGGAAATCCGGAGCTTATGCGATGCCGTCCAAGATGTTCATTCAAAGTTTCTGAACCTGGTGGCTAAGCAGATAGTCCTGGAGGTTCATCTACAAGATGTTCGAACCACCACAGCTTCACAAGACCATCTCTGACACCACATATCAACATCTGGACACCGTCGATGTCAGTCTGAGAGCCCTGGAAGCTGACTACTCCCAGGTCAGAGTCAGGTGCCACAGACATCCAGGAAGAAGACAGCAAGATTTTCATGGCTCGGATGAAGGCAATTAACCCATATCAACAATTTCTCTAACCTATCCTTACCTACTGTCATGATCTAACACCCAGGCTGCTGTCAGGCTCCAAGGCTGTAGCCTAGTACTTAAACTTTCACAGGAATCTGTTGAATGGGTGCCAATTTGCAGTGTGGGACCGCATGACTTTCCCTTAAAGCCTGCATACCATGCCATTATCTAGTGAAGATGTTTTTAGTGAAATAGCACCCTAGAGGCAAAGACCACAGTCCCCACTGTGCCCTTCAACAAAGTGGGGGTCCATAAATGGACTTCTCCAGTTTAAAAAAAAAAAAAAAAAAAAAAAAAACACCTCAATTTTTCTAATAGGTCCACACTAGCCATGGCGGAAAGCATATCGCCCATACAATCTCCTTAGCCATTCAGTATCCTGAAGATTGGAGAGATGCACGCAACCGAAACATTGATATTTAATCTATTTACTTGGCTGGAAGCCTGGGAACAGCTGTTGGATGGAAATTAGTACTCTAGAAAGGCAGTGCAGGATAGAAACAATGATCACTACATGTCAGCAATCTAACAGCTAATTTAATAAACATCAGATTTTTCATAACTTAAAATTTTATCCTTTTTAGAAATACTTGGCAAACTTTTTATGGTATATTTATTTTGAGAATCTAAAGTTATCCCATATCTTTAAAGATTTTTGAAAATTATAAATATTTCTATCAATTATGAATAAAAGAACATTTTAGAAATACTAAATATAAACAGCCTGGATATCCAAGTTTAGTGTCTTCTATGACATGAAGATTTTCAAGAAAGCCCCCATATCCCAAACTGCTGTTTAGAAGGAAAACTTTTTATAATTTTTTTAGTTTCCCAAAAATGACAAATGTTTTTGTTTAAAATACCACTTTTTTATATTTACATAACAAAATGCATATCTTGAATTTTCTATGAATATCTGAAACATTCATTTGAAATTACTTTTGTATGATTAATAAACCATAAAAGAGGTAAAACATAATTCCCAGCGACCTGGAAAGTGAGGGATATTTAGTTTTCCAAGTTCTCAAATGCCTGGTTATTCATACTGATGAAAAACCACATATTAATTACATTTTTTACTATAGTAATATTTTTGGATAAAAATTGCTATTATTTGAGGCAACTTTTGTTTCACGTTGATGTGACCTTTTAAGCAGGAGTACATAATATTTTACCAGTCACACGTTAATACTGTTTGAACTAACAATGCTTCATGTCGCCTAATAATGCCTAGAAGTCCCTTTGAGACAGTTCTTTGTCACAGATAAAGCTATGCAATTTCTCTCTCTGGGTATGTGTGAGTTGTTCTTGAAAGGATGACACCAATTCTGATTATAATGTCTTTTAATAAAGTTTCAATCTTTCCACTCTTTGCTCTGAGATGTTGCCGACCAATGTATGTGTATTATAATTCACCAGCCAAGTAAAACTGTGCTCATAATTATACACATAAAACATTGTCACGGCAGCCCTAGGCGTGGGTGCTGCTGCTGAGAGTTGGCGTGCAGTGGCAGGATCAGATTGGGAGTGCTTACTTGCATTAATGACCTGTTCCCCTGCAGGACAATAGGCCACACGGAAACAATAGCTATTGTGTGCTGTTTTTCCGTCTAGGCTGCTCTTCCATATTCAATCCAAAACATTTCGCTTCCAGAACTCCCTCATTGTATGAGGTTGCATATAAGGGACTCGCTTGTGCCCAGAGATGGAGTTCTAGTTGCTTTTGTAGTGGACTGTGGTGGAGTGAGATAAGTGTTTACTAAGCGTTCAATGGACAGCATGTGTGACTTGTGCCAAGTGGAGTTCAGCGCAAGTTGTAATCTGATAGTTCTTTATTGTAATTTGATCTGGCGGTTGTTTTATTGCTGTGAGTTTTTATGAAAGTGATCTAAGAGTAATGTTAAGACTACACTGACTAGAAGGTAATAAAGTGTGATTAGTAATAACTGGTGTTTTCTCATTTGTTGCAAAATATCTTACGATGATCACTTTGTGTCCGTTGGTTTTCACGTACTTATACGTTCCAGCAAAAATTTAGGTCTGTTCACTTCGACAGACAAGTGAAAAGTTCTGTTTGCTTTGTGACTGATGCAACATCGCAAAAACCATTGAAACTATTCTGCTTTTTTAATTCACGAGGCTACCCCCTTTTTGTGTTGTTTTCTGTATTAATTTTTTATTGAAAATTATTGCTCTAATTATTTTAAAATTCTTTTTAAATGATTACTTTTATATATTTTTGTATATTGAATACACATTCAAAAGCTTAAGGAGAGTTTATGGTGGTAAACATGCCAGATTCCTTAAGTAGTTGTGAAGTAATGTGTTTAGTTTAATGATGCTGTAAATTGCCAGGATCACTTGTAGGACACGTGGGGCTGTCACTTTTAAACTCACTTAACCCTAGCACTACTTGGGGGTCCGGGGTGCTTTATGCCCACTTTCTGTAACATTTTAAAGTCTATCTTCTAATTTTTTGACTAAAGACATGCAGTTAATAGTTATTGTCAATCATTGTTTCTACTACTGAATTGTATTATTGTTTCAAAGTTTTCATTGTTGATCTTTTTGAGAAACAATGAGATGTCAAGGTAGTGATAAAGTGCTGCCCCATCAGTATAGTGTGATTTCAATAAAAACGGAATAGTTAAACAATGTTAAATATTACCTTTATGAACATGACAAGATATAATAGCCAATTTTAAAATAAATTTGTTTTAAAAATTGCTTGGACATGTTAGTAGAGGATAGTAAAGAGTTATCGAGAAGTCGCTCCACAGCTCTCATGTAACCAAGAATCCTCCAGAGATGGGAATTCCGATGGCAGCACTGGCTGCCCATGGTTAACTATAATGTTCCATGAATTAAAAAATCTGATAGATTCATGTATGCAATTCATGAAAGGTAATATAAATAAATAACGTTATCTCGAGCGGTAGGCACCGACATGGTGCGCAGGAAATTGTTGATAACTCTATAAGTTCTGTAATAAGGATTGGCATAATATCTAATGTGATTCATGTAAATAAAAGTGAAAAAGAAATAGTTAAACAATGTTAAATATTACTGTTATAAATATGACAAGATATAATAACCAATTTTAAGACTTGCTCAGACATTTTGTTAGCGGTGGTGGTCACCTCTGTTGGTAGTATAAGTTATGTAATAAGGATTGGCATCAGTCTTGGTCAGATTTGAACCTGCAACCTTGGGATCAGTAGGCCAGCTCATAATCGACATAACATGAGAACTGGTTTTATACTACCAGTTGAGCTCATCTTTTTTTATTTTTTTTTAACATATGTATAATGGTTGAGAGGATTGGGAAACTGGGCTGTGAGCTAGGGGTCTCATTTTTGGTACTGTTTAGGTGGGTAACTTTATTGTTGTTACAGGAAATTTGCCCCATAAATAGATATTGGATGGTATAGATGGGATAGGCGTGCAATGCAGCATTTAAAGATCAAGCATCTGGAAATAGTCTCCAAAGGTCCATCGAAAGGGTCGTCCTAAGCAAATCTTCCATCGTGCTCTGCGTAAGAAGTCCAAATATTGCTCAGCATCAAGCTCTCTAGGGAAATTCCAAAGGACATAGGTGATACTGAAGCCAATGATCCATATCAGGCTATTATGCTGCTTACACGGGAAGCGGAAGTCCGGACGAAGAAAGGTTCTGGAGTACATCTGTAGAAATCCAATTTGTGTAAGAAGCCCACTGCAAGCTTATATATATTCATAATTTGCCCGCCTCGGTAGCGTGATGGTTAGCGTGTCTGCCTCACGTTCAAGAGGTCGCGAGTTTGAATCTCGCTTAGGGTAAGTTATCCGGGTAAGCTTTTTTTCTGAGGTTTTCCCTACCCTGAGAAGACGAATGTCAGGTAACTTAAAGCTCCATGGACCTCGGGCTCATTTGAGTATCATTTCACCCATTTCATTTAATTTCATTCATTCGCCCGATATGACACAATGTTGGAGGACGTTAATTAAAAAAGCTTATATATCAGGGATACCATGGAGCAGCTGGAGATCCGATGTAGTAAACTATCAGACTGATTACAGTAGAGGCACAATGAAGAGTCACATAAATGTATGTTGGTGAGCTGTTGACGTGTTGGTATCAAGTCGTGGACCGCCTGGTACCAAATGGAGCGAACACTGTAAGGAAGTGCAGGGCTAGTGATATTCTTCCAGAGTTGATGGTGACAGTTCGTTCCCAAATAACTCCATTCCATGAAATAAATCCTCAAATATCCTAAAGAGGCCGGAATCTGTTGAACATCCACGGGATTTCGGAGATCCATATGAGTTGACCAAGAAGTCATCCAAGAGGCAGAAAATGTGGAATGCAGATCTTGCATATTTTTCCCTCGACACAGAAATAGTGTCAAACACTTGAAGCCCATATTCAGCAGTCCAATACCTCCTTGAAAGGGAGATAAGTTCAGGGTAGACAGAGGAACTTTGAAAATGCAGCCCTGCCAGAGGAACCAAGAGATCGCACAGGTTATCTGGCAGGAATAAATTTTTGACAAGGGCAAAACTTGAGCCACAAACCAACACTGCGAGAGAAGGTACATGTGCAGCACCCAACTACGTTGATACAGGCACAGATCATGGCGATATGTTCTTTGCAGAGTGTTTAATGCAGCCAACAATGGGCTTCTAGTTGAAATGCTGCATTTCACCCAAGGAGATGGTAAAGATAATGCCCAAAATCTGAAGAGGCACCAAAGATGAGGGTGAGACCCAGGACCCAATGATAAGAGCTTTGGACTTCTCGTGATTGATTGCTAGGCCAGATATGACTCTAAATCGATGCAAGACATCTCACAATGAGCGGAGTTCAGTGACATCTTCCGTGTAGCCAAGTACATGTAGATGGTGCAGGTGTAAAGACAGGCCGTTAATTTTGTGGTGAATCTGGCAAAGCAAGGGATTTAAGGCAAGAATGAATAATATCGACGCAGGGCAGCCTTGGCGGAAACTCTTGTGTCAGAAACCCATTAACTTGCACACAACTCGAGATGTCAGTATATAAACATTGGATGCAAAAGATAAAAGGATCACTTAAGTCAGTCCAAGCCAAACAGGCATACAAATGATCATGACGAACACTGTCAAAGGCACGTCTGAAGTCCAAAGACAGCAATGCAGCGGGAGGTCCTTGCAAGGAGGAATATGCAATGGAGTCACATAAAGAGCACACGACATCAAAAATGTTGCGACACAGAACACCACAATGTTGTGAAGGATGAATAAGCTTGCTAAGTATAGGTCGAAGTCTATAGGTTAATACACGCACCAGTAGCTTGTAGTCGTAATTGAGGAGAGTAATGGGATGGAAGTCAGCAACCGAGGAGGAGAGAGGTTTCTTCCTAATGAGAACAATGATACCCTGCTTCTGTGAGGCACAGAGTTGTCCACATTGTAAGATGATATTGAAGATGATATGCCGTTAAGTCATCACCAATCACATTCCAGAGGGAACGGTAGAATTCCATGGGCAGACCGTCACTACCAGGAGTTTTGGAGGTCTTTCCCTGAAGAAGAGCAGCAAAGACTTCGGACTTGCTAATGGGTCGATCAAGGCATACACGTTCATGCTCGGACAGAGCGGGTGGTCTGTAGCAGTCGAGGTAGTGAAGAGAGGGAGATCTGAGCTAAAAAGGCCAGCAAAGTAGGATCGTAGGTACAGCAGGTGGAAGATTGTGAAGTATGTGTAAACCCTGATTCGTCTTGGACCTTCAGAATCAAATTTGCTCGACGACATTTAAAATATTGCTTGAGGTGATAAAGATTGATTTGTTCTTCCGCAATGGGCGCAAGGAGACGACTGCAAACCTTGAGGCCGTCCATCTGGCTCCGATAAATTGATGAAATTTTCTCCCGATAGTAACTGCTTTTTGTGCGATGATCAACCCAGGCAGCGGGACTCTCCTGAAGATCTCAAAAGGCAACAAAAGTAAAATTGCTGTATATGTTCTTCATCCTGAAGGCGTGCTCGGAATGCACATTAAAAAAAAAGTTGCAGTTGAGGTTTGACGTACATGTCACACCAATCCGCGACATCGGTGTAGTGAGATTTCTTTGTTAACCACGGTATCCATAAATTCGATAGTTCAGCAACAATGGACCCATGATGAACACAGGCGGTGTTGAGTTTCCAATATGAGCGTCCAATTGGCAGAAAGAGGTGGATAATAAGGGCTAAATGGTCAGAAAAGGAGAATGGGACAGTTCAGCAGAGGGAATGTGCTGTCCAAGGTCCTGGGGAAGATAGAAGCGATCCAATCAGGAAGCAGAGCAACTGGAAACATGGGTGTAAGCCATAGTTTGTCGATTCACCAGCCAGGCATCTACCATGCGTAGATTTGAAGTCAATTGTAGGCATCCACTAGATCGATAGGAACCAGTACAGCTGGACGAAGGACACAGTTGAAGTCACCACCTAGGATATAAGTGCTAGGCAAGGTGCAAAGTAGATATGGCAGGTGCGTGCAAAAGAAGTCCTCTCGCTCCTTCCATTTGTTACTCCCTGAGGGGGCATAGATGTTGATGAACTGACAGTCTTGGTAAACACTGGATATTCCACGTCCAGAGGGAAAACATTCAACAAAGTGGAGCGCAATGCCAGTTTTGGTGAGAAGTGCCATGCCCCTGCTGTCGGTCCCAAGGTTCTCATGCGCTGTGTAGTTGTGAAGAGAGGAAAACTCGGAAAAGGTGACTTCTTGTAAGAACAATACATCAGTATCGAAGTCATACAAAAAATGCTGAAGGGCATACAATTTGGTGGGAGAGGAACTGCCATTGTAGTTAACTGTGGCTACACATAAGGTGTGGGTTATACTGGAAGGAAAAGGAAGGACAGAAAAGCAGGAGATGAGCGAGTCAAGGAAGCAGCAAGGTCAGCATGGCGGTCAAAGAAATCCCAGTGCACTTCCTCTGCCTTTTTACGACGTTTTTTTGCGGAACCAATGGTCAAGTCCTGGCTCGACGGTTCTTGTGCCAAAGTTGTGGGAAGGTTTTCTGCGTCCATTGCTGAATTCCAACTATCACCATCCAAGGTCATAGCAGTAGGTGAGTCATCGGTAGGCTGGGAGCAGATGTCAACTGAGGCAGTGCTGCCTCCTGTAGGAGCCGATGGAAGACAACCCCGGTGTGCACAGGGATGGAAACGTCACTCAAAGCTGCCTTGGTGGACCACGCAAATCAGAAATCCCTTCGGGAAGTTTTTCTCCAATGCCTGTGCTGGATTCTGAGCGAAGAGCATCTTGTTCCAAAGAAATGGAAGGGAGCGGTGCACTTGCCGCATTTGACTTATCAAAGGCAGTAGGCTGCTGCTGTTCCAAGGAGACACTGGGAGGCAGTAGGTTGGAGGCGGGCACCTGCAGTGCAGTTTCCATTTGAACCGCAGCATCGTTAGACGCTACTGGAGACCCCAGGGCAGCCACTGAAGTACTTGGGGCCAAGGAGGCATCATCAGAAGTCAGAGCAGGGTCCTTGAAAAGATCACTCAAGGTGAGCCTTGTCCTGGGCTGAACAGTGACTGGCTGGCGGTAACCCCTGTTGGGACACGCATGGCGAAGGTGTGAGATACTGCCACACGAAAAACAAACTTGTGCCTGTCCTGGATAAGTAGCATAGGCTTCATGCCCAACAACAAATGTTAGAGGGAATCTGTTTATTAAGTCGCATTGTTGCTACCCTAATTCCAGTTTCAACTTTGAAGCGGTACCAATTAGCCTAATTTTCCCTTTCTACCGACCAAACCTCACCGTAGTTTACCAACACGTTTTGTACACAGTCATTTGGAATTTCAAGCAGTATGTTAAGTATGTGTATAGTAACGAGTTCCTCCTCTGCAGGGGTGATGTTTACTGATGTAGTTGCCCCATTCAACAGTTTGATAGAGGACTCACCTCGGTAACGTTGTAAGTAGCGGTGGTAAATCACTGCATTACTGAATTTAATATAAGTGGCGTTCTGTTCTCTACCAGTTGAATTGCCAGTAGTTCTTCCTCAACATTTAATACTTCGTCAATCCAAGGGTGTATATCCATGACTGATGGTCGAGGAACTTCTTTCTTGAAGGTAGCCTTGAAAGTGTTCTAACATATGTATCTTGTTGCCATCGTATCCAATACGATACTTAATAAACAAAGAAAAGAAAGACAAAAAGTAACAGAAAAGCACACAACACACTAGAAGGCTGAGTGCACTCTCACACAATGCGTACACAGCGGCTGCCACCGCTCGACTGTGCTGGTGTGGGATACATACATCTTAGAAATGTTGAGCTTCTGAACCATTATGCTGCCACTCCTTTTACCAACTTTGGAGTACATGGTCTTTCTTGCAATCTTAAGGGAGATCTGGATAGTGTGGTACACAAACCTCATGCTTAGTTTCAATTTCTGTAGAGGTTTGAATATCTCACCTGGGGATTTGCAAAGCTACCACAGCTACTGCCCTGGTCCATCTTGAAAACTGACACAAAGAACTTTCTGCTTCTGTAGCTGAACTCTCAATGACTAACCTTCTAGGCACCACAGGTAGGCAGGGTCAGAGTAGAATTCAATGTCAATGTAACAGTAGCTTAATGATCAATGAAGCTGTACGACAAGTGGAGGGTCTGTGGTTCAAATTCTGGCTGTGGCATTGAATTTTTCAGTTCTGATTCTACCTCTCAAACATGACTTGTGTGTTTAAAAACAGTGGCAGTAAGTTTGTGGGCATAAATAAATAATAATGAAGTGGGTAGTGTACATTAGTGAGTAGAGAAAGTCATGCAAGTGTAACAGATCACATGTTCTTTTATCAATAGAATGTAAGCAATGTTTTGAACAATCACAGTTCTTGAAACCATAGTCAATTACATTTTATATGTTAAATGTACATAATAAAATATGGTTTTGTTTTCAGATGGTGAGGACTCGGAATGGGGACATTATTGGCAGAAATCATTAAATAGCTTATTCATCTTAACATTTAAACTATGATGTTTGGGCATATTCACTACTCTCAGATACAGGTAAAGTAGCAACATGATGGTAATGTATTGAAATCACTTCACAGTACTTCTTTCATTATTCCAAAGAAATGATGAATCAGCATCAAGTTGGTGCTAGCTGCAGAAGTAGCTTACTCTAACTGGTATAAAGAGTGAAGTCCATTTACCCTGGTGTAGAGAAATATCTAGTAGGAAAATGTCAAACCAGCAGCTTGGGATACAAACACAGTCATGAAGCTCATTTCGTGTCCCGGAAAACTATGTTGTAAGTGTTGTTCAGTGTTATTAATTGACTCACCTTTTAAATTAAATTAAATTCATTTGCATTGGTTTGACAGTCGAGGTGGTACTAGTGCTCCTGGTGACTAGCTGCAGTGAAATTTGTGTAAATCAAATATAAAGGGCCTAACAAAATGACAAGAGTCCAGTCCACTTATTTTTTCTGTCACTTTATTCCCCTCCAAAACTTTTGCACAAATACGCAGTTCTCTTATTGACATTAACATAGTCAACAATCCTTTGTGATATAATTCACAACTGTTTTCATCTTGTAAGCTTGACTCAATCCTTTCACTGTCTTTCTCTGTCTCTCAAACAGCTGACTGACAATACTCATTAGCTGCCTCGCTATCTTCCTTTCTCTCACAATGCAGCTGATACAGACATGCTAAAACTGACTGCTGCAATGACTCAGGCCTGTTGTTGCCTTGCATCCTTATGTAGCAAGGATGCTGTAACATGGATCCATCTTGAATCTCGCCTTTTCTGAAACCTTTGCAAATACGAGGGTTGTTCAATGTATAATGCCCCACTTTTTTTTTCTCTAAACATATTTATTGTTAAGAGTCAGAATTTTGTGACAATGTACCTCAATATGTCTTGTCCATGTCCTATTTTTACTTCCTCTACTAGTAAGTAGAGGAAGTATTGTATTCCACCCAAAAATTTGATGTCGAGTTTTCATCAGAAATATATGTTTTGAGACCCCCCCCCCCCAAAAAAAAAGCATTTTTAGAAAAAGGTCTGTGTGTGTGTGTGTCAGTCTGTTGACATAACTCAAAAACAAAAAGTTGGTATTTAAGTTTAACGTCTTTCAAGGATGCCTCTCGAAGATTTTGAAGAAAATAACCCTACCCTAAACGACCCTTTACATGGAAAGTTTTTCCAAAATTTTTATTTTCTTGAAACTGGCTCTAACGATTTTGATTACAATGCCATATGTTTAAGATATTTGTATGACAAATGAAATGTATATTTTGAATTTTCTGGCTATAGCCAATGTAGTCCTGTTTACTCTGGATGACTTTGAATAACTCGTAAACAGTAAGAGATAGACCAAATCTTACTGTACAAAAAATGTAGATCTTGCTAAAACACAATATATGTCTGAATACATTTTTTTTGTAGAGTGAACCATTTTGGAGATATTCCTTGTTATTTGTGTCAGTTTTGGAAAACTTAAAACTTTTGTGAAATGGAACATCGTTTTTTATTTTTTATTTTTTTTTTTTTTTTTTTTTTTTTTTTTTTTGTATGTTAAGCATGCAAAGAGAACAGGATCTCAAAGCTTTAAAGGATTTGACTATCACTCAAAGCCTACTGTATTCCCATATTCCCCTTGTACCTACAAGGAAATAAGCAATAAGATAATTTGTACAAATGTTTATCTCAATTAACAAGAAGAAGAAATAGGAATAAGAAGAGCATGTAAGGATGGTCAGTACAAGAGCAGAGAAAGTCATGTGAGTGCAACACATCAGATTTTTCTATGTAGTCTCCATCACATTCTATGGCCATACGCCAACATTGTGGGAGAGCATGTATTCCCTGCTGGTAAAAGTTCTTGTCCTGTAGGCGTAGCCATGTTGTCACTGCGTGAATGACACTCTAGTCATGTATAAAGTGTGTCCCCTGTAGAGAATCTTTTAGGGGCCCAAAAAGATGGAAGTCCGAGGGTGCCAGGTCTGGACTGTAGGGTGGATGAGGCAATGATATCCAACCCAATTAGGCAATGTGTTCCTGGGTTCTCAGGCTTGTGTGTGGGCGTGCATTATCGTGTTGGAGTAAGATTTCTGCTGGATTCTTGTCAGATCGAACACGTCGGAAATGTTTCTTGAGTTTATTCAAAGTCTTTACGTATGCCTCTGAATTAATGGTTGACCCTCTTGGCATCACATCCACGAGAATGATGCCATCACAATCCCAGAAGACTGCCACCATGACCTTTTCGGCAGAGGGGCTTGTCTTGAATTTCTTTGTTTGTGGTGAATGAGGATGACTCCACTCCGTGGACTGCCTTTTTGTTTCTGGTGCATGGTGCACCCAGCTTTCATCCCCCCGTAACGATCCGAGACACAAAGGCCACTCCGTCAGTCTCAAAATGCTCGAACAATGCAAATGAAATGGCCTTTCTTTGAATCTTGTGGTCTGCTATGAGCATTCGTGGAACCCATCGTGAGCATGTCTTTGAATATCCGAGAACCTCAATCATTGCTGACTGACAACTGTAGAGCCAATTGTGGAGTTGTGATGCACTGGTCAGCACAAATAATGGCGTCTGCACGATTCAGCATGTCTGGAGCAGTGGCTGTGACAGGACATTCCGAGTGTGGCTGATCATGGAGCTCTGTTTCTTTATTTCCTGAGGCTTTAACTGTCTTTACCCATTGCCCAACAGTACTCCTAACAACTGCAGCATTGCCATACACTGCACATGTATGTTCACCACGGTTTCTTTTTCTGCACACAAGAATTCAATAACAGCACACTGCTTGTAACATGAGTCGTGTGTAGATGCCATTTTGACACTGTACTACAGCTCTGCCATTTGCTGGAACGGTTCGAAACTCAACCAGCACACAGAAGAAATATCACATGTGAAGCACTTACAAGGACGTTTGTGTATATATATTAATGGATTTTTAAACAAATGTGGAGCATTATATTGAACAACCCTTGTACACTGGACACCTCTTCCCTTGATGTGCCAAACTCATTGTCATGTGTTCACAAACAGTTTGTGAGGCAGCCTGACCTTGAGCGCCTTTGATGTATGATATAAGGTAACTTGACTCCAGCCATCCTTTGTTGTGTGCTGTAGATGGCATCACAATATTTGCATCATTCAGGAAAATTGGTATGAGCACTACATATAACCTGCATTGTGAAGTAGCCTTCTTGGTATTTACACTCCTTGTATGAAGGACTTACACCCTCAGGACTTACAAGTGAATGCCTGATGTTAGACGCGTCTCAAGCAGGCAGACTCTCAGGGACAATATGTCAGCCCAGTGCCTGGTATGAGAGTGAAGAAGCAGATGATAGGAAGTGAAGGTAAATTGGATGAAAGAAAAGGTGATTATAGAGCAGTTGGTGGAATGTATCGTGAAGGAGATTAGAGAACCTGGAGAAACCACCCAGATGTTACTTTGTCTGCCACACCAATGCCACGTACGGTCGCTGGTACTGAAAATCTGGGCTGCCTTGTTGAAAGGCTAGCGATCTAACCACTTTGACTGTGGTGCTGCCTATATTCTGAAGCCAGCAGAATATATTATTGCTGTAATTTGAGTTTTAAGGAAGTTGTCAAAGACATAAGGCATCTCAACCGTAGCCTTTTTGTGTGCTCTGTAATCCCTTTACTTTTAAGTTGTTATTATCTTGTACCGAGGATCAAGCTCCTTGTTAGATTGTGGTTCTGCATCTTTACAGAAGGAAGTGCTCAACAGTTCCTGTTGACTATTTAGAGACATGGCAAAGAGGATTATCATGAAAGAGTTTCATAGCATTGTGATGAGAATATAGTATAGGTACAATAATACAGAAAAATACAGTAGAGTAGTAGAAACAGTACACAATGGTACTCCTAATGTTGTCATGAACTTGACAGATTTAGCATGCACTGGCAGGGTTTGCCCTATTGAGCCTTGCTCTGGCTTGTTAGCTTGGAGTTTCAGTGTGGTGCTCAGGTTACGTCAGTGGTGTGGACACAACTAACCATACAGCAAATCAAGTTAACCTGAAAGTCTATTCATAGTGAACCAACTTTGTGGTTACTTGCAGTGAGTGCTGTTACTGCAAAGGATTTGAGGCACCTTGTGTTCGACTCCTCAGTGAGTAAACCAGCCAGAAGAAGAGGTGGTGTCATGCATATTTCATCACCACACAAAGAAAGTATAGGGGAAAGGAAACAATATCATTGAAGTGAGAGTATGAGCTGTAGTGACCGGCAGCTAACTTGGCGGCTGAGGCAGGATGCGCAGTGGCATTTACTACTACATCAATAGCATTGCCTGTTGTTGGCTGTGATCACCTTGCAGTGATAGTGTAGTGTAGTACCACATAGTACCTAATGTCAGTAATGGATGAAAAGAAAAGAAGCAGCTGATTTTACACAAGCAGGCCAGGAATATAATACATAAGGTGCATTCCTTCTTTAAGAGAGAGGCGTCTGCTATCGGGCCATTATACAGCATTGCCAAATGTAGGGAACGCACAGCTGAGGCTTGTGCTGTGGGACTTAGACAGCGAGAAAGCTAATATTGCAAATGAATGAAGCAAGAGGGTATAAGGTAAGGGAAATGAAGGGAAGAATTTTAAAATCTCTGCAATTTAAATTTGCTGTTAACCAAGGGTTATTTATTATTATTATTATTATTATTATTATTATTATTATTATTATTATTATTATTATTATTATTATTATTATTATTATTATTATTATTATTATTATTAATTATTAATTATTATTATTACATAATTTGCTATTTCTTTTACATCTACTTCCCCCAAAATTCCAGTTTCGAAATCTGACTGAAAAGCATTACTGTTGTTTTGCAGATTGTTAGATAGTGCCATAAATGTTGTTGTTTTCTAGTGCCTTGCATCTGGCAATGAAGCCATTAGCCATAAATGTAACTTAGCAATATTGCCCACTTACATTACAAATAATGTTTTGTTATCCAATATAAAATTAAGGCATATAAAATGTGCAAATTGGCCATGCGGAGTTGTTTAAAGAAATTCAACATCGACATAGTAATATACAGAAACATAACTGCATTAGGAGGTATTACATAATTTATAGAAGAGGAATATGCTACTATGTTAAATAACATTTGCTAGAGCAAGCTACGTCTTATGTTTTATAGGAATGAAACTTAAATGTTAGTCCTTTTAATTCCTTGTCTTTTAATAATTGCATTTTATATATAATGATTTCCACATTTCTATCTGTGTAACTACAGTAAACATTTACTGTGAGAAATTAGAAACAAATAAGGTTTAAGATATGAAGAACATAATGAATATACTTTGTACATACAGACATTATAATACTTTCATTAGGTTACTCGTCGATCTGGGTGGCTCAGTTGGTTAGACGCTGGCCTACTGATCCCAAGGTTGCGGGTTCAAACCCGGCCCAGGTCGAGTGTGCTTAAAAACGACAGCTCAATGTCAGTAGATTTACTGGCATGTAAAAGAACTCCTGCGGGACAAAATTCCGGCACACTGGCGACGCTGATGTGATCCTGGCAATTGACAGTGTCGTTAAACAACAAAATAATTTAATTTAATTAGTTTACTCACAATTACGTGTATAGTACACTGTTTTACCGGAGTCCTTTAATTGTTGAAAGGAAGTTAGCTGTAGTGCGAGAAACTTGCGCCACATGCTGTTATATGACAACGCAGCAATACTAGCTCTGTCTCTGTCTGTGCGAGCAACTGCCAAGTTAGCTGCCAGCCATTATAGTGAAGTCTCTCTGAAAATTAAACTAGATTAAGTGACAGTGAAAGCAGAATGAAATGACAGTTAAAAAACTGTACAGTTACACAACAAACTCAAAGTAAGAGTTTGAGTTGAAGAATAATTTGAATGAAGAAGATTCAACTGCACAACTTTCACTGCACTAGGACCACCTTAGCAGACGCAAAATATATTTTTGTTGTCTTACTCTCTCAGAGAAATAAACTCCTTCCTCCCATAGTTTAAACATTAAAGAACATTCTAAAGTAAGAACAAAATTAAAAACTAAAAACTTCACTTATCTTAGTAATATTGCAAGTTCTTTGGTGCAAAGCTGACAATGTTTCGAGTTGACTCCAACTCATTCTCAAAGCTATAGCACCAAAGAACTTGCAATATTACAAAGATAAGTGAAGTTTTTAGTTTCTAATTTTGTTCTTACTTTAGAATCTTGTTGCTTCACTGTTAATAGCTTCAATTTCCTTAATTAATTAAAGAACATATTTACAGTAATATTTTAATGAGGTATAACACATTCTACCAAAAACACAAAGATATGAGAAAGCTTAGCAATTATTATTGGTTTGAAGTGCATAGCCATAATGGATTTACTGTTTTCAACCACAACTGTGTTCTTAATATTCATATTTTAATGTTGATAGGATGTGTCATGAATCTATCTTGGATTTCAATTTATAGCACTAAAAATGTCTCCTTCTTGCTGCATATTACTGATATACCTAACATGTGTTTTTGTCTCAAACAAAAATTTAATACAGCCATTTGATTGGTTAAAACCATTGAACTAGGAGAGCTGTAAACACACCAAGTGCTAAACAAAATATCTTGAGCTTCATGACTATTTGTCTCAACCATCATTCATTGGACTGCATAGTGCTTTAATGAATTGAGCTTTCTTTGTAACACAGCACAGTAAAACTTATCTAAGATGTCACTATTTTCTGCTTCAATGTCTTTCCTGTTGTGGTTACTTCAGTTTTCACATATTTAGAGAAATATAACTTCAGCAACACTTTGTTGCATTGCAGTATATTTTAACGAGCAATAGCAGACGTGCCAACTTCTACGCTTGTCCATAAACTGTGTGGCTGTAGACTTCATGACAAACAAATCATTTTTACAGCTTTGTGGATTTTCCATTGCAGATTTTCACCATGGACATGACAAAGCATTATGTTCAGTTGCATTACATTGTAATTGAAAATTGCAGACCAAACAATGCACAGTGTTATGATAGACCAGAGCTTATCTGTGTGTCTATCCTTCATCATGATCATAGCCCCTCTTCACTGGACTGTAACAAAATGTATAGCACCACTAGTGACCTCTAGTAAATGGTATACAGTGTTATGATAGACCAGAGCTTATCTGTGTGTCTATCCTTCATCATGATCATAGCCCCTCTTCACTGGACTGTAACAAAATGTATAGCACCACTAGTGACCTCTAGTAAATGGTATACAGTGTTATGATAGACCAGAGCTTATCTGTGTGTCTATCCTTCATCATGATCATGGTCCCTCTTCACTGGACCGTAACAAAATGTATAGCACCACTAGTGACCTCTAGTAAATGGTATACAGTGTTATGATAGACCAGAGCTTATCTGTGTGTCTATCCTTCATCATGATCATGGTCCCTCTTCACTGGACTGTAACAAAATGTATAGCACCACTAGTGACCTCTAGTAAATGATATACGGTGTTATGATAGACCAGAGCTTATCTGTGTGTCTATCCTTCATCATGATCATGGTCCCTCTTCACTGGACTGTAACAAAATGTATAGCACCACTAGTGACCTCTAGTAAATGGTATACGGTGTTATGATAGACCAGAGCTTATCTGTGTGTCTATCCTTCATCATGATCATGGTCCCTCTTCACTGGACTGTAACAAAGTGTATAGCACCACTAGTGACCTCTAGTAAATGGTATACAGTGTTATGATAGACCAGAGCTTATCTGTGTGTCTATCCTTCATGGTCCCTCTTCACTGGACTGCAACAAATTGTATAGCACCACTAGTGACCTCTAGTAAATGGTATACAGTGTTATGATAGACCAGAGCTTATCTGTGTGTCTATCCTTCATCAGCTGGAAGAACTCAAAAGTGCTTCCTGACTCCCACAGGTCCATGGTCCATGGATGGGCACCAGTGAAAGCATCAGTTTTAAAACAGAATACAGGAATTAAAAGTTGTACTTTATTGCACTAGTGTGATAAAATTTTAATGCCACTCCACTGTGACTAACTTTGGTTTCAAATTCAATCACTTGGCAATTAACCTTTGTATTTCCACATGTTTAATAAATAAATCAACTTGATTTGATTAACTTTTATATCTTGCATTTTTGCACGATTGACGGCACCATGGCCGAGTGGTTAGACCATTCACCTATCACCTAGGCAACCTGGTTTCAATCCCAGGGATCCACATGTGGCATTTGTGGTGAACGAAGTGGCATCTTGGTGGGTTTTCTCCAGGTTCTCCAGTTTCCCCTACCACTCATTCCACCAACTGTTCCATCATCACCTTTCTTATCCATTTCACCTACGTTTATCATCCTCTTCCTCACTCTCTATCTGGTGCTGTTTCCAAGTGTTGACTCTGTCTGGTCCATAGGTTCCTGTGCTCCTCGACAGGTGTCTAACCCTAGATATTGGCTTGTAAGTCCTCCTTATGGAGAGGGTACTCAGGCAGAGAAGCAGCTTTGGCATGATTAATTTCTCATGGTGGTCACAATTCAAATCGTCATGCTTCAGTTTATCACAATGCCCAGTCAACTTAACTGTCTTGATTTGGCAGCTTTGTACTTTCTTTTGTCTGAATTGCTATTTTTTCTATGCTTTGAATAATTGAATCGGTCGAAGCTGAAAGGCATTAAGTCAAAATGTACACTTTTTTTTTATTGCACATTCTGAACTAAATAGTCAAGGCGCATCAAACGGCACTGAAAAGCATTAAGTCAGCCTTCCCCTTGTATGGTAAAATGCTGTTGTGAGTAATGTGAGCGGAGGAGAAAAGCATTAAGTCATTGACTTACTACCTTTCAATCTCGTGCGCTGATTCTCGGCTGTGTGTAAGAAAAATGTATGATTTGTACTGTGGTACTTATCCAGATGCAGTCGTGAAATATGACTTCTACAGGCAGCATATTCAGGAAAACTATGACTATAAGTTTGACAGACCACAAATAGATGTCTATTCTCTTTGCGAGGAACTTCATACCAAATTAAAAAGTTCACATCTCCGTGAAGCTTCGAAACTTGCAGCCAAATCATATTTGGACGTGCATCTTCGAAGAAGCCGAAAATTTTATAACTCCCTGAAGTAGGCCAAGTCTGTCTTCAAAATGAAGAAATGGGTGCCATTGCCTTTGACTATATGCAGAATTTGCCCTTGCCAGAAATACCTGTGCATGAAATCTATGCAACTATGGGTAAATGTATTCAGCATTCACAATTTAAAGGATGACTGCTCTGTTATGTATCTTTATCATGAGGAAAATGAGAGAAAAGGTGCAAATGAAGTGTGCACCTTTTTATAACATTACATTAAAAGTTATATTCCAGCCACCATTAAAGATATCAGCTTGTTCTCAGACAGATGTACTGGACAAAACAGAAACCACACAATGGTGAGAATGTGCATGGTATTGACTGCAACTAGTAGATATGAGGCAATTACCCACATGTTTCCTGAATGGGGTCATTCATACCTACGACCATGTGACAAGAGATTTTGGGTTATTCAAAAATAAAATTAAAAGTTGTGATAGAGTTTATACTCCAAGATAATATGTTGAAATAATAGCAAACAGCAGAAAGAATGTGGAAATTCATGTTGCAGAATTTGATGAAGTTATTGATTTTGATAAATGGTGGCCATCATTCTTTAAGAAGAGCGTAATATCCGAAGAAAGTGAAGGACTCTCAAGAAATAAGAAGCAAGTGTTTTCCCCCTTAAAGTTCAAGCAATTCAAATACCACAGTAACAAGATTGGAGAGGTTGAAGCATCATTTTACATCGACTCGCCTATCAAACATACATTCTTTCTGGGAAAGTCTCCCTCACTACAGCATCTTACTATGCCCTCTGAAAAGGCATACAAGGACAAAGTTCCCGTAAACTTTAAAAAAGATTCAGGACATTGTTCCCGTAAACTTTAAAAATGATTCAGGACATTGGCAAGTTAGTAAAATATGTTCCTCAAGATGCTATACAGTTTTACGAGAGTATTCTGAAATGGCCAACAAATGTGTTTCAAAGTGATTCTGTGTAAAGCAGCTCTCAAAGTCACGTGTTTGTATGTTTGTTTTTCCAAATTAAATGGTATTTAGGGAAAGTGAGTCATTTTATAATTTATTTTACTCTGTTCATTTGTTTTCATTTATAAACATGTATATGAGCAATAAAAGCACCATAAATTTAAATATCAATGCAAATCTGCAGAACAGTAGTGACCGTTGAGCTGAAAAGTATTAAGTCCGTTTTTGAAAAAGGATAACGAAATGCAGATGAAACATTCAAACTGTTTTTTCCCCTCGGATAAATGCATTAGTAGACATTACTTTATACAAAAATACATTAATAATCTACATTTATTTGATTTTGTTATACTTACAGTTTTTTCCTTCTCCTGAAAACTTGTAAAAATTGACGTAATGCCTGCCAGCTCCTATCAATTCAATTGATAAAATGGCAGTAGGTACAAATATGCATGAAATGCAATTCTAAGAGCTTGACAAAATTGTGGAAGCTGCGCAAAGCCTAACAACAGTATGACTTAGCATATAATTATGTCATTCACTGCTAGTGAATCAGCAGACATTCTTGCTGTTGAAGTCGCTCTAGGTGCCATTTCTCAGGCCTGGGATCAATATGGTACTAGTTATTTCACAAATTTCAGGACTGTCTAAAAGTAGTGTATCCTACACAAGTTACAACTGATTTTATTTTGCTCGTGTGATTATACACTTGCAAACATTTGTATTCACAGAATAAAACCCTCCTTTTAACATTGCATTATGTATGCAGTTAATAAAGGAATGATGCTCAATAAGACCAAAATAATTGGAAATAGTAATGGATCTGTGTTGAGAAAATGTTTGCTGTATCAAATTTTGATGTTGATTGACCTGATTTGTGTTGGCTGAAATAGAAGTGCAAAAAATATTGAGTTGCAAACAAATGGCATATCAACGCATAAAATTGACTTTCTTTTGCCGTGTATATGTTCATGAATTTGTGTTCTTGTTCCCGGGTTATTGTGTACCACCCTTATATCTTGATGTCTAGTTCCAAGGGCTAATTGAGAGGAATAAGATGACGCATTTAATTAGGAGTGTAAGCATTGATTGTTATTGTATTTGTTTTAGGCTCTGTAGTTATAATTGCATTTTTTGTGAAGTGAGGAGCTCCATAGGACTTGCGGGAATTAGATTGCTTTTGGTTGTAGAATGTGGTCCGCCCAGATGCAGTCCCAGACGCAGCAGCAACAGCAACAACAGCAGCAGCAGCAACCGCAGCAGCCGCAACCAAATCTGCGCACTCTGGGCATGACCTCGGCTATCAGTTTGGCAGGACCAAAACCAATTGATTTTCAGAGAACGCAGGAATTACAAGAAGTGCTTAAACCATACAATGTTTTTGAAACGGATGAAGAACTTAACCATCGGTACGTTCAGCATTGATGATCATATCTGAAAATGCTACTTGCTGTATAGGTATCAGTACTAGGAATTTTCTAGATGATTATGAGCAGTTATGTTTTTATGACCCAAAAATGTTTGAAAATGACTACAAAATAGAATAATAATTTAAAAAAGGGAATAAATAAATAAAATAAAAGAAATAAAATATCTAAAACTAAGACTTATTAATAATCCCTAGGGTGTCTCCCCTATGCAGAAGGTACCCTTATTTGCTCGGTCGCTGTGTCCTCCAGCCACAGCCAAGGCCACGGAGGAGTGCAGGTTAGGGTGGCAGGGGTCAGCACGCTGACTCCCCCAACTGTAAGATGACTGCTTGACCTTTTAGGGATGCTACCTTTCTATTAGGGTAGCTCCTCAATTGGCCTCTCAGGGACCTATTGAGGCTGAGTGCACCCCGTACCAGACTTTCCAGCAGAGCAAAATCCCATGCTGGTACTGGGATTGAACCCAGGTCCTCCATGCCAGAGACTTACTAATGCATAAATTAAATTTATATTTGCGTGTATCTGTTATACAAGTAAAAAAGTAGGGATAAGAATAATGGTGAGATTATTTATAAAATTAATTTAAAAATGTATACTTTTCCAAGTTCTTATTTGAACAATCTGAAAAAAATTAAGAAAATAGTTTTTTGAAGCAGTCTTGTGAAATTGTAGCATAAACTCTTTACGAGTAGAGTTCTCAGATTATACAAAATTCATTGCAAATGAAGAGGAGTTATATAATATGATGTGTTTTATTTGTAGGATGGAAATTCTCAGTAAGCTGAATTCATTAGTGAAGGAGTGGATATGTGAGGCGTCAATAAAGCGTAACATGCCACCAAATGTAGCAGAGCAAGTCGGAGGTAAAATCTACACCTTTGGTTCATATCGTTTGGGAGTTCACCACAAGGGGGCTGATATTGATGCTCTGTGTGTGGCACCTAGGCACATCGACCGTTCAGATTACTTCGCATCATTCTTTGAGCTCCTCAAACAGCAGAAAGAAGTTACAGATCTTAGGGTAAGTGTATGCTATACCTCAGCAAGTAACATTATTAATTGAAAAATGACAGGCAGGAGAGACCCTTATTAAAATAGATGTTATAGGTCAATGAAAATAAGCAAATGTAATTTTTCACTAATAACTTGAAGCAGTTAGGATGCATATTTTAAACTTATCAAATGTTGTGTTATCAGACGTGCTATTCACTTATGTTCATTAATTAATGTAGTTAGTTTCCTTCTTTGGTATTAATTTTATATATACTTTAATTTGCAGATATGTATGACTTAATAAGAGAAATGTCATTGTTAGCTAATGCTGGACTTCTGACAATGAAGTCATTAATCCTCTTGCTCTCCAATATTTTTCACTGATGGATGGGAAGGGCACTAGAAGTGGCTGTGCATATTGGAATGTGGTCTCGGTCCATTTCCTCTTGCAGATCACATAGAGGACAGAGTGGTGAAGAATATATCCCAATTCTGTTCAAATGATACTCAGGAATTATTGTTTGAATGTTTGGTAGTTCCCATCTTTTATTTTTTGATTTTTCATAGTAATATTTTGCAATAATTTTTTTGGATTCAGGGTTGACTAATCTTTTAGCTGCATAAAATGGTAGATTAACTATAGATTTCTGTATACTGCTGGTACCCTTTTTGCAAGAAAATCAGCTTTGTCATTACCACTCAGTCCACAGTGAGCTGGTATCCATTGGAAGACTAGGTGTTTTTGAAGTGCGGTTAGATGGGTAAGGATTTTCCAACATTCTATTATTGAATAAGGAAATAATGAAGCTATTGACAGTGAAGCAACAAGTTAGTTGGAGTCAACTCGAAACTTGTCAGCACCAAAGAACTTGCAATATTACTAAGATAAGTGAAGCTTTTAGTTTCTAATTTGTTCTTTCTTTAGATTCTACAATTGTTTGGTTTTTTGGTGACAACTTGGAAGTAATTGCTATAATTACTGCCCAGGAATCTGAGAGAATAACTGCTTGCTGAAAATGTGAAATCCTATACAAAAGAATTTGTAGGGCTATTCGAATTGCTTCAATTTCTCCATCAAAGATTGTAGTTCCATAACTTAAAGATTTGTTATAAGAAAAGAGGTGACACGTGACTCCAGCCCCTGCTCCAACTCGGTTTGATATCAGTGATCCATCAGTATAAATATGGAGCCATTCGTGTTCTGGAAAACTACTGTGCTTTTCAAATGGGTAGAGTTCTGATCTAGAGCCAATGAGATACGTTTACGTGCACAGCGTTGCAAACTCATTACCCCCACTCTTTTCATATTTCCCTCTCTCTTTCACACACTATACTAGTTCATGCAAGTCTACCTGGCACTAGACGTAAGGGAACCCAAAGCAATATGACAACTCAGCAGGACTCCGTTTGGTTGCCGGCCTGGAGGTGCTCAAGGACAAACTCCTTCCCATTTTAAAAACACAATAGTATGGATTGTCTCTAATGCCAATAATTTTAGAACACTAGTTAGAGTATCACTTTTCTCAACTTCTTCTGTAAGGTGTAAATAATATGTGATGTCTAATGTTTGTGTCGGATTGACTTTAGATATGAAGTTTTCCTCTGAATTAGGAAGGTCTACATTCTTCTTGATGTCTTGAATTTTGGAAAGAAAGCTCTCCTGAGTCTTTAGTGTATGTATAAAATTTTTCTTGTTCCATGTACTGAATAGGAGTCTGATCAACTTTTCGTGTTGAATAAGAGCTGCTTTTTCTATTTCATATTCATTGGGGCATTGGTTGGTTAGTATTTCCATAGCTGCTATTGGTGTGGTTTTGATAGCACCTGTAATTAGTCTCAGACTTTGGTTTTGAAAGATTTGAATATTTTTTTTTTGTACTTGCTGTTACAAGAACTTTGCTGCAGTAAGTAAATAATGGCTTTATATATACATTGTAGGTTGTGTTAAGAGTTGCTCTGGAACATCCCCACTTCATTCCTGTTAGACATTTTAACAGTGAAAGGCGCCTCTCTGCTCTTTGTATTACATTTTCTATTTGTTTGGTCCATGTAAGTTTGGTATCAAATGTAGCTCCCAAATACTTTGCTTCCTTTGTCTCTGGTAATTTTTGACCCCCAAAATTTATTTTTATTTTTAGAGGTTTTTTTCTTAGTGAAAAGATTTGGTAGTTTGATTTTGTTGTATTAACAGTCATTACATTTTCTTTGGTCCACCTCTGTAAGTTGGTTAAGGATTGTTGCATGGTTTTTTCTAGTTCTGTAGTTTTGTTTTTTGGTTTTGAAGTCCACATTACTAAGTCATCAGCAAATAGTGCACACTTCACACCTGATTCTTGTATTTGTTGTGGCAGATCGTTAATAAATATATTAAAAAGTGTCGTGCTGAGCACTGCGCCTTGTAGTAAGCCACGGTGTACTTGTTTATATTTAGATATATTTCTTCCATATCTGGTTGCAATAAAGCGTTGTGTTAGGAAATGACATAGCCATGAAAACATTGGACCTTGTATCCCATTTTTTTTTTTTTTTTTTTACTTTCTTTAGCAGCTTTATTCTGCATATAGAATCATATGCACTTTGGAAATCAATAAAAACTTATACTTTATCTTCTCTTCTATTGAAGGAGTCTTTGATTTCTTGACTGAGAAGTAAGACTTGTTCATTTGTAGAGTGGAACTCTCTGAATCCAGCTTGACACGGGGAAATTAAATTTTGTGATTCTAGAAACCAATCATTAAACATATCTCTAAAAAAATAAATAAAGGTATATATATAATAAAACAGGCTAGAAACATAATGGATAAAGAAACTGTCAAGCAGATTTACTTCGCTTTCATTTATTCCCACATAAAATATGGAATTACTCTTTGGGGAAATATCACGGAAACAGACATGAAAAAGGTATTCACATTGCAAAAAAAGGCTCTCAGAATAATAGAAAGAGTGGATAAGCGGCATTCGTGTAGACAAATTTTCAAAAACTATAAGATATTAACTGTTCCCTGCATATATATATATATATGAAAGCATAAAAAACATATTGGACAAAGAGGAGCAAAAAAATAACAATGTTCATAAGTATGGACTAAGAAATAATAATGAATATTTTAGATCTACATTAAGGGGTACTTTAAATAATCGAGATGTAAGAAGCATGGGTAAACAATTATTTAATAAGCTACCTAAAGAAATACAAATCATTGAAAATAACAAATGTACATTAAAAATGATAAAAAAATATTTAATAGAAAATGCCTTTTATAGTCTAGAAGAATATAAATCAATTAAGGCAAAGAAAATCAAGTGGTAAATATATATGTAAATATAAAGATGTATGTATACTTTCTGACATGTCCTTTAATTCATGTACTTAAAGGATGAATAAAATGAGTTATGAGTTATTTAACCTGTTTGACACCATTCTTTCCATCACTTTTGCTATTATGCTAGTAAGAGCTATTAGTCTATAATTTTTTATTTCTGATGCTGTTTTATCTTTCTTCAAGAGTGGGACAATTATTGCTTTTTGCCATTCGGCAGGTAGAGTGGTGTTCCAGGATAGATTGAAGAGTTTTAGTATTTGTTGTTTTGCTGTTTTTCCAAGGTTTTTTATGAACTCTGGATGTATGTATGTGATCTGGTCCAGGAGACTTTATGATTTTTAGATTATTGTAACAAACGTAACAACTCTTTTTATTTTCTCAACACTCTAGTACAGCCATACTACTCGTTTCTGTCTCTTAATCTTTCCACACTCTCACACCATACTAGTTTCTGTCTCTTCATCTTCAACAACTCAAACTGTCTCTATGGCAACCTCCTTGAAAATCAAAGAGTCTTAATGACATGGAGAAGCCATGTCACACTGCTCCCTCCTCAGAGCTGGTCGTCCCGACCAGCACTATCACTGCGGCATCTCCCTTGCGCCCCGGTGGATTAACCCATCGAACCTCTTCTCCTGGTGGTCCACGAGGGCCTGGTGGTCCTGGTATACCTTGAGGTCCTGGGTTTCCATCTCTTCCAGGCATACCTTTAGTTCCAGGTTCACCATCTTTTCCCGACAATCCTGGAGGTCCAGTCATGCCTTTGTCTCCTGGAGGTCCCTGAGGTCCAGGTAACCCTTGTAGACCAATGAGACCACGGTGTCCTTTTGCACCCTTTGGACCTTCTTCTCCTCTATCACCCTTACCTCCCTGTGGCCCTGGAGGTCCTGGCTTTCCTCTAGCTCCCTGTGGCCCTTCTACACCCTGTGGTCCAGTTTCTCCTCGAAGACCCCGTTCTCCTGCTGGTCCTGGAGGTCCATTTGGACCAGGTGGCCCTGGAAGACCTGGTGCCCCTGGAGTTCCCGGAGGTCCTGAAGGTCCTACAGGTCCCTTATCTCCCGGTCTTCCTGCAATACCAGGTGTTCCTGCTTTACCTGGTGCTCCCTCTGGTCCCTGTTCTCCAATTGGTCCCGGTGGTCCTAGAGGTCCTGCAATACCTTGTGGTCCTGGAGGTCCTTCACTGCCTGGCTTCCCTGGTGGACCTGTCTCACCTTGTGCACCTCTCTGACCTCTGAGGCCAGCAGGTCCTGTTGGGCCGGGTAATCCTGGAAGTCCTCTGTCTCCTGGAGGGCCCTGTGGACCAGGTTGTCCTGGAGCTCCATGTTGTCCTTGAGAGCCTGAGTCACCCTTAGGTCCTTCAGGTCCTGGTGCACCAGCTTGTCCTGGAGGTCCTGGATTGCCCTGTTCACCTTTCATTCCTGGGAATCCACGTTCACCCTTCATTCCAGGCAAGCCTACCAGACCCTGAGGGCCAGGGAATCCTTGTAAACCTTGAGGGCCAGTAGGACCTCGCTCTCCAGGGGGCACGATCCTAGGTATCGCTGTTGGATAGTGTCCCTTGGTCCAGGTAGGACGATGTATGCCATCCTGCTTCGAAATTCTGCAACAGTACCGCCGGTCTTGACGGTCCCTCGTCCAGTTGCCCTTCTTCCTGGTGTGTTGACGGGCCATCCTGCGCACTTTGAAACGGCTCACTGGGTACCATGTCCGCCGACCTCTCTGGCGCACCTTCGCAGCCACCTTGCTTCCGATGGGTCCGGCAACAAACCCCACCACATCCGCGCGAGTCGCGTCCACCGCTGCACTCGTGTTCACTCGTGCTCGGCACGGCCTCTCCTGTATCCTGCCGTCCACGATGATGTCCACCATTCTTCCGTTCACGGCACTATGCGTCAGGTGATTGGATGGCCCCGACGGTCCCCCCATGTCACACGCCAAGTCGGTTCTCGCGTGTTGCTCGTTTGCTTGTGCGCTTCCCTGCTGATCGTCCGAAACGGGCGCAACTGTCGCCTCGGCCACTAGGTGCTCCCTCCCCGGCTCCGCGCTATTCCGTCTGCCCCTGGCATCCAGTACTTTGACGCTCTCGTCAACTCTTACTACCAGGGCGCCAAGACGTTCCCCGTCGTCCTCCACGACGTCCACGTGCTGGCAGAGGTCTTCCACCTTTTCGCCGAGTTGTTCCACGTCTTCCGTCACGCCAATCCGTTCGCCGAGTTGTTCTACGTCTTCCGTCACGCCAATCCGTTCGCCGAGTTGTTCCACGTCTTCCGTCACGCCAATCCGTTCGCCGAGTTGTTCCACGTTTTCCCTCATATCATCCGAAACGGGCGCAACTGTCGCCTCGGCCACTAGGTGCTCCCTCCCCGGCTCCGCGCTATTCCGTCTGCCCCTGGCATCCAGTACTTTGACGCTCTCGTCAACTCTTACTACCAGGGCGCCAAGACGTTCCCCGTCGTCCTCCACGACGTCCACGTGCTGGCAGAGGTCTTCCACCTTTTCGCCGAGTTCTTCCACGCCTTCCGTCACGCCAGCCAGTTGCCCGTCAATTTTCGCCGATAGCTCCGTCTTTATCTTTTTCAGCTCGGCAGCGAGGTTGTCGTTTCTCGTTTCCATTTTGGCAAATAATTCTTTCATCATTGCCATCATCCTGGTTTCCGAATCTCCCTCCATCCCACTTCCTGACACCAAATGTAACAAATTTAACAACTCTTTTTATTTTCTCAACACTCTAGTACAGCCATACTACTCGTTTCTGTCTCTTAATCTTTCCACACTCTCACACCATACTAGTTTCTGTCTCTTCATCTTCAACAACTCAAACTGTCTCTATGGCAACCTCCTTGAAAATCAAAGAGTCTTAATGACATGGAGAAGCCATGTCACATTATTAACTGCAATGTTCAGTTCTTGCGTATTAAAATTTTGAAAAAAGATACTGTATTGAGTGTTAGGATCACATTCTCTATCTTGTTTCAAACCTTTCTTAAACTAATTAAGGAAAATGAAGCTATTAACAGTGAAGCAACAAGATTCTAAAGTGAGAACAAATTAGAAACTAAAAACTTCACTTCTCTTAGTAATGTTGCAAGTTCTTGTTGCAACATTACTAAGATAAGTGAAGTTTTTAGTTTCTAATTTGTTCTTACTTTAAAATCTTTCTTAAATTGTTTATGTTCTGTTTTATTATTTCTTGTTACTTTATGTGAATTAGCATAATATTTATTGAATGTTTCGGCTATGACTGCATCATTTAGTAATATTTTATTGTTGTGTATGATAGGTGTGCTATTGTTTTCTTTCCTGTCCTTGACATTTTTTATGAACTTATGGGTTGTGTTACCATCTGTCCTATAATCCATTTTTTCTAAGAAATTATTAAAGTGATTCTTTTTAGCTGTATTAATTTCTTTTTTTAATGAGGCAGATTTCTTTTGCCATATTGTGTATCCGATAAGTTTTTTGTTTGTTCTGCTGTATTTTTAGCTATATCCCTTTGCTTTTTTAGTTCTTCTAGCTGGGGGTTCCAAAAGGGTTTGAAATTTCCATGAGGAATGTTTTTTTTCGGTTTCTAGGATGGTTACAGAAATTTTTGTTCATACGATCTGGTTCATCATGGAGCTGTGAGTTTGTTCTTTAAACTTATTTTCCAGTTCAGTTTTATATTTATTCCAATTTGCTATTTTGAAGTTCCAATACAGATTTGTGTGAAGTTGACTGACATTTGTATTATCTAGTTTTATATCAGCAATTACTGCTCTGTGACCAGAACTTGGATCTTCTATAACTTATTTTTTAACTTCTGAAACAATATCTGTTGTAGCTAACAAGAGGTCTGGGTTACTGCCTGCCCCAGAGTAATGTGTGAAGGTTATGGGATCTTCTTTATTATAAATCAGTTCTAAGGTTGTGGTATTCAAAAATTCTTCCACTACCTTCCCTGTAGAATCCACCTTTTCATAACCCCATCTTTTGGAATGGACATTGAAATCCCCAATTATGATTGTTTTATTTAAGTGGTCAATAAGTGAGAGATCTGGTTCATTTGTGGGAGGATTGTAAATACTGTATAAATGAAGATGTGTTTTGTTATCCCAAAAATTTAGCTGTTTTGTTATCCCAAAAATTTAGCTGTAGTCAGCTTTATCTGTGTTGTCCATTTCTTTAACAATTTGAAAGGAGGATTAATATCCTTTTTGACTCCAACTAATATTTCACTACTTATCTATTTTTGAGTAGTAGGTTTAGCAAAAATCCAGTAAAATTGAAGTATTTAAGTTGATCGTTTGTTAGATTTGCTTCTTGTATGAAAAATATATCTATGTTATAGTCAAATACAGTTGTATTGAGCTCTATTCTTTCTGTGTGGGTGAGACCACCCACATTCCATTGAAGAATTCTGATGTTAGATCTTCTATAACTGTAATGTTTTGGTTCTCGAGAAGTAATCCTCGTCCGGATATCCGAATGGGGGAGTGTTTTAACTCCGGAAGATTTTACCCCTCGAGTCATAGTTCATAAATATTGAAGAGAACAATAGCAGTAATAGTAACCACTTTTTGATTGCACCCTATTTTTATGTTTTGGCAGTTACATCACTCTCACAACCCCCAGAATGTCTGGAGGACCACACCTGTCGTTGGTTTACGGGTCTCACCGACCTGACCGGGAGAGTTATCAAAATAAATTCACCGACCATATCCTCTGATTACCAATCAGAGGACGCATTATATGCCATGACAGGTCAGCATGTTAGGGGTTAAGAGTTTATAGAGAAATGGAGAGGTTGGAAAAATAAAGACTCCCTAGCCCTCGGGAACCCTAATAGCATCGGGGTCGGAAGAGAACAAGAGATGACCAAGGTAAGGTCAGATAGAAAAGTTACAGTAAGGAGCAAAACACCAGTAAGTGGAAGTAATGTTCTGCTCAGCTTGGGTACCTGGTGGTCGCGATCCACATTTTTCCTAGACGGGGACCCCTGAGGAAAATAAGAGAAATGTTAAAATAAGCAAAATTTAGAGTGTATGTTGCTAACGATAACACAAGGATCAGTTAGGAAAAAAACCTTACCTTTTATTAATAGCCGTGGAGTGTAATAATTAGGAATGCTTATTGACAGTTTGTCGAGGAAATCATATGTATACCTGTGCTTACTATAAATACTGTTACGAGCTCTGAGAGAGACTGTACTTTCTAACCATGCTTGCCTGTGGTTGCCTGGTAATGAACCATTGAGAGTTGAGCTGCAGAAGCAGAAAGTTGTTTGTGTTAGTCTTCGAGATGGACCAGGGCAGTAGCTGTGGGTAGCTCTGCACAAGGCAGGCAAATCCCCTATTGAGATATTCAAACTTGCACAGAAATTGAAAATAAAGAAGTGGTCCGTGTTGAGACTGGAGCTGAGGACTGCCACAGGCAAGGAAGAGGACACTGTGCAGTTTCCAGAAATATCTTGGCCATCATCGTTTTGCAGTTGACTGGCATTCCCATAGTTGGTTTGATTCTACTTGGTATTGTGGTGCCGTGTGGTAGTTTGCATGACAGGAATTTCAATATTGAGAACCTTTTCTTGATTAAGATGTTCTTCATCAAGAGCTTTGTTTTAATGACTTTCATTAAATGTGTTTCATTCCTTTCATTTCTAATTTTCTCTTCTGATGTAGAAGTGATATGCTGCGACAAACTTGCACATATACCGGAAATGTTTTTTCATCCTGACTCCCAAACTTCTATAAAGTTGTGATTTCTCTGTCTTCTGTGTTTTGTGCTTACCAATCAATTGCCAGCTGTTCTTAAAGTTATTTCCCATGTTATTAATTATATCATGAACTCACAACTGAAAAAAAAATTGCTTATTGTGAAAATGGACTACAGGAGATGCTCTGCAGAATATCCAGGAAAGAAACAATTAGAAATTCACATATAAACGAAATTATGCAGATCCAATACTCAATTTTGGATTTCATCAAGAAGATGCAGAACATGTTAGGAGAATGGAAGATGGAAGATATATGGATGAATAGACAGGAATAGAAAATAGTGTTACATCAAATTTGTTAAAGGCTGTGAATTTGGGAGCTAGAAAATGTTTTATTCATTATAAAACTGGTTTAATAATTATTCTATAATATGGAATTTCCATTTAAAAAACAAAAAACAAAAGTTTGTATTGAAGATCATATTTGCTTACATTTTTTAATGTGCCTTTCCCCATGTCTTCATACCTTGAACATGATTTTTTAATTGCTACTTTTGTATAAGAGATATTTGTGGTAGAAGTGTAGGTGACTCATCTTAGTTATGTTTTTGTATAACTCCATTTGCGAAGTTCACTATTGCATGTATGTTTGAACCAAATACATTTTTTTGTTGCAGGCGGTTGAAGAAGCATTTGTCCCCGTAATAAAGATGAATTTTGATGGAATAGAGATAGATATGCTTTTCGCAAGATTGGCATTAAAGGAAATTCCAGACACAATGGTAATTAACTTTTTCTCCTCACATCTGTCCTGCTTGCACATGTATGCATGTGCTCATACACGCAACAATACACACATATGCACTCTCATTGAAATTGAACCTCTTTCGACCCAACTTCAGTTGCTTTATGGGTGACAGTTAAGGTATGAGGAAGATAAAATACTTTTGATAACCATTGAAAATGTAATTACATACAATATTTTTGTCAGCAAAGAAAATTAATATGTAATAAAATTCTTTTGAACTCAACTATTTGATATTCAGATGTAGTAATAAAAGCATTATTCAGATAAACAATAAGGTGAATCATAATTAACCATTACATTTCCAGTAAAAGGTAAGATATGAACTGTATTTTAAATTAAGTTATATCATGTCTTGAATTTGAGATTCACTTGTGATCTTCCAGGAAAATGTGAATCAGTTGAGGAATTTAATGTTGCACCAACATGTTGCCATGGTAGCTCAGTGGTTACAAGTGGAGTGGATCATCCATGGTTCAAATGCTGCCTATGGCATTGATTTTTTTCAGTTCTGATTCTATCTTTCAAAATAAACAGCGGTTACTATCATTTTAAAATAAGACAGTCTCATGTGAACATGCGGAAACCAGAACAAACAATAGATGATTTATTATTATTATTATTATTATTATTATTATTATTATTATTATTATTATTATTATTATTATTATTATTATTATTATTATTATTATTATTATTATTGCTGTTGTTGTTGTTGTTATTATTATTATTATTATTAGTGTTGTTGTTGTTGTTATTATTATTATTATTATTATTATTATTATTATTATTATTATTATTATTATTATTATTTGAATGTGCAAAATTAGAATCTATTGGAACATTTAGTGTTGTTTTATGTTGTATATAAATCAACTAGTTGATAACATTACATTCAGCCATAGAATATAAATGAAAACATAACTAAATTGTGCAAATACCTGACTGAAAATAACTTCTAATAATGCATTTATTATTACATTTTTTGTAATGGAACATGCTGTAATTAAATAAATGACACATACACACAACTATTACTATCCATCTGTTTAATATACTTTCTAGGATTTGCGAGATGACTGCTTGCTAAAAAATCTGGACCAGAAGTGTGTAAGAAGTTTGAATGGATGCAGGGTCACAGATGAAATCCTCAGGCTGGTTCCAAATATTGAAAATTTTCGTCTTGCTCTCAGAGCTATCAAACTTTGGGCCAAAAGTAAGTGATTTTTCTGATTGGAAGTTAAAATTTAACTGTAATAATTGTTTGCAAGAGTACAAGTAGGATAGAGGAAAACGAAACAATGGAAATTGAAGGTTAATGCAAGCACTTTTAGCTTACTATGTTCCCATTGTATCTACAAGGAAATGTACAGAAAGACAAAATGTTTGTTGATGAACATGAAGTAGATAGAATAAACATTTTTAAGAAGAGTTAAAGCTAGAAATTTGTTCTGGGCTTAAAAGCCATGGTCTTCTGGGGTTTAGAGGTCCAGATGTTTCGTCCACACCTGCGGTGGACTTCATTGGTGGCGTAGTCTGAGTCTTCTCGGCGAAAGTTCAGTTACAACAGAATCGCTGACTGGAGGTGCTGTATATATATCTGGGCCACTCACATGGAATTGGTTGGGCTTTAGCGGGAGGTGTGTGTTAAGTGGGCGGGGCTTCTCTGCTCTAATTGCTGAATGGTTTACCCGGAGCATGCGGTATGGGCCGATGGAGAACCCATAATTCTGTACAAGGAGACTACTGTTCTTTCGTCTATGCCGTACTGCCATGCCAGACTACAACGCAAAGCCATAGAAATTTACATACACCCCAATAATTTTAACAGAAAGGAAGAAGCTCTAAAACTGAACAAAACCTGACATCCGATACTTGAGCATGAAAAAAGCACAAATGCAGAGAAATCATGTTAACCATTCAGCAATCAGAGCAGAGAAACCCAGCCAATCCCATGGGAGCGGCCTGGATATAAATATGGCACCTCCAGCCATCGATTCTGTAGTAACTGAACCTTCGCCGAGAAGACTCGGACCACGCAACCGATGTTGACCATTGCAAGTGTGGATGAAACATCTAGACCTCTAAACTCCAGCAGACCACAGCTTTTAAGCCTGGAAGAAATCTCTAGCTTTAACTCTAACTCTGGCCATGAAAGCTTCCGACTACTCATTTGTAAGAAGAGTTTGTACAAAGTAAGTAGAGAAGTCACATCAGTGTAACACATCAGAATTTGTTTTCTCCAGGTGGTTGTAACAGTGCACATAAAAAGGCTGACTAATTACAGTAAAATTTAGTTCACAACTTGCCATTGTAATTGAAGTTCCAGTAGAATTTTGTCTTGATTTTTATCATGTTATAATTAGTATATGGAGATACTTTCGAACATGTGATTTGTGAAATATTGTAAATGTGCATGTGCAAGAAGACTGAAGCAACCGACTACTAGCCCCATTGCTTCTTGCATAGCTGCCAAAATGTACTTTGATTGTAATAACTGTAGCCAACATGTGCACAACATTTGTGTACTATCATCTGGAAGCAGTCAGGTTTGGAAAGTCCTGACCATGCTTTCTCTTGGGTTTTATCACAGGTATGCAGTAGAGTAGAACTTATTGTTGGTGAGAAGTGAAGATGCATGCTCTTGGAGATAATAAAACAAATGACTTGCCCGATTTATAAGGCAGATCTGTCATTTTACCTCAGTGATAGAACACCTGGACGACTTTGAGAGGTAGAACTGGAACTGAAAAATTCAATACCACAGCTGATATTTGAACCACAGATCCTCTGCTTGCCAGGCAGTTGCTCTAACCATTAAGCTGCTGTGACAACCTGCCAGATTGACATTGAATTCTCCAACCAATTTTGTATTTTTCTGCCAGTAAACCACAAAGGCAGTCTCACATCAGAGTTCCAGTTCAATTCCAGTTCTACCTCTCAAACTTTGCCCACACACGGCTTGTGTGTTTAAAAACACCAACAGTAAGTTTGTTGGCATAAATAAATAATAATTACCATCTGAAGGTTATTTAATCCTGGGACATAAAGTACTTACAATAGTAAGTCACCATTGGGGTAATTTGTCTCTGATGTGAGACTGCCTTTGTGGTTTACTTGGAGAAATACGAACTGGTTTGAGAATTCAATGTCATTCTGGCAGGTTGTCACAGTAGCTTAATGGTTAGAGCACCTGCCTGGTAAGTGGAGAGTCTGTGATTCAAATCCCAGCTGCGGCATTGAATTTTTCGGTTCCAGTTCTTCCTCTCAAACATTGCCCACACATGGCGTGTGTGTTTAAAAACACCAACAGTAAGTTTGTTGGCATAAATAAATAAATAATTACCTAGATGAGTATTTGTGACTTGCTGTTCAGCACTTTTCCCAGCAACTAATGGCAGGACTAGCAGTAACATGGTGATTAGGTTAGGCATAGTTAACTTACGAGTTAGTAATGATAGTTTCTTGGGCTAACAATTAGGTCAAATTTAGGTTAACTGCCCAAGCTTTCAGCAACTAACTGTGCAGCCATCCTCAGGGGAACTGAAGCTAGACTATATTCAAGATGCTCTCGGGCTTTGAGCCAGGTGTAGTGATGAAGAGACCGACGTTTCGGGAGTGTACATCCCTCCCATCTTCAGGGAGAATATGTTTGTCGCCAGGAAAGCTTCAAATCATATTTTATGAAGCTAGACTACTTAAAGCATGGGCAGTACCTTAACAAAATGCTAGAAAAGTCCTCAAAGTGCTACGACAGGTTGATTAATAAAGGTGTTCAAGTCAGCAAAGCATGGATGCCAGTCATTCAGCATATCTCTTCACCACAGCACAAGGAAGTCCCAGCAGTCACCTGACTGGTTCTACACTGGTCTCCACTGGCTGAAACTCAACCAATGGGAAGAAAGTAGGCAGATCTTGTCCAACGCTGGCTAGGAACACCAGTAGTCTAGCTTCAGTTCCCCTGAGGATGGCAGAAGAGTTAGATGCTGAAAGCTTGGGCAGTTACCCAAGTTTGACAGGCTATTAGCCAGAGAAACTATCATCAGCAACAAGGCTGGGAAAGCTTCAAATCATTACCTATGAGTTAGTGTTCAGTCAGTGTAATTACTGGCAAAAAAAGTATGTTGGCTGCATTGTTTTGAGTGATGCAAGATGGGAAATTTGGCTGCCCTGCATTCTTCAATATGGCTATAGGGCAGTAAGTAAACAATTACAAAGCATAAGTTGTATAAATAAAATGTTTCCCAACAGGAAATCACCGAAAGAAATAACTCTGTTTATTTTTCAATGGCAAGAGTTAACACTCAAGTCATCTTCCATCTAGCTCCCTAGTACAAACTAGCAAGATGTTCAGTTTGTTGTGCAGTTGGGTTTAAAGCTGGACAACTCTAAATATATATTACAGCACATCTCTGCCTCACATTCAAGAGGACCAGAGTTCAAATATCAATTAGGGTGAGTTATCTGGGGGTTTTCCTTATCCTGAGAAGACAAAGCTCTATGAACCTTGGGTTTATTTGAGCATCATTTCACTAATTTCATTCGTGCATCGTCCAATATGATATATCACGTTGGAGGACATTAATAAAGAAAAAGCAAAAAATGGGAAGCTGTACTTATAAGGAACATTCCACTGATGATGGACTTACAAAAAACATCTCGCCTCACATGTTAGAAAGTTGAGTTTACGTATACTGATTTTTTTTTAGTGTAAATCATGCATGAGAGTTGAATATTCTGTATGTTAGTTCAGAATAATATGCATGAAGCAAAAAAAATAGTAAATGTTGAGATTTTAGAAATATTCGATTTAAACATTAAAATAAAAAATTGGTTAACACTAAAACAACATTTACTATTTAAATTTGCGGGAACATGTTTGAGAGGCTAGTTTCCTCCATTATCAACTGGACATCAGTTGAACTTGTTTTTAGAGATTGGTCCTTTCATAGACTGCTAACAACTTGGGTCGTTTTGTGGGATATCAAAATTGAAATTCTTCAAATTCAGTCGATGTTTGATTGATAATGGAGGAAACTACCTCTGAAACATGCTCTGGGAAATTTAAATACTGATTGTTGTTTTAGTGTCATTAATTTACCAATTTCTTGATTTGAGTGTGATCCAGCAACAACACTATCCTCAACTTCCAGAATATTAATATAATGTTGATTTAGTTGAAACTGGTGTTTAAGAGGTGTTGATTCATTTTTGTTTCAGAACATGGCATTTATAGCAATGCACTGGGATATCTGGGTGGCGTGTCGTGGGCAATGCTGGTGGCACGCACTTGCCAGTTATATCCAAATGCTGTTGCTGCAACACTTGTCCATAAGTTCTTCCTGGTTTTCTCACAGTGGAAATGGCCTCAGCCTGTTCTTCTCAAGCCTCCAGATAATGTTAACCTCGGATTCCCTGTCTGGGATCCACGGGTAAGAACTTCATGTTATATAGGTACTGGTTACTAAAGTACAACGTGACTAAGTCACTAGAATCTAGTGATATTTGCTTGTTCATAATTACCAACTCCTTCTCAAATACATGTATAGCAAAAGTTAGTTGTATTGCATCTTGACAGTTTTGAATTGCTTTATACAAAATAAATAAACGCTTAATTGTACAAAAGAACACATGAAATATATATGACTCATAATACTGGCAGAGAAGCAGAATAGTGCATCTTTTATAAATAGGTTATCTGATTATATTACATATCTAGTGACAGGCCAAAATATCAAGCACCCAAACATGCTGCATCACAAGAATTAGTGAAAATGAAGGAACTGTGCTCATGAATTGTTTTGTTTGCAGGTGAACATAGCTGACAGGTATCATTTGATGCCCATCATTACGCCAGCATATCCTCAACAGAATTCCACCTTCAACGTGTCAGCCTCAACAAGGACTATTATGCAGGAGGAGTTCAAGCAAGGACTTGCTATAACAGAGGACATAATGGTTGGCAAAGCTACGTGGGACAAGCTGTTTGAACCACCAAATTTCTTCCTTAAGTACAAGTAAGAATTGTTGGCCTTAAATTATCTGTTGCTGATGATTTTCAGTGGTGAATAAGATAATGGATTTCCCAGCATTGGTTGGTCATTGACTGGTGTCAGGATGAGCTGCTGGTATGACATTGCCCACCATCAGCATTTCAAAGTTCATAATTTTGTTCTCATTTTTACTTCTTCTACCATATACAGTAAATGAAAAAAGTACCAGGGAAAATTAAATGAAAACCACAATTAATTTTTTTCCTTTATCTTAATGGGAGTATAATGTTTGATTGTACATTATTTTTCTACATAGTACCTGCTCCGTTCAATGGACTTACACCAGTGCTGTCCAACTTGCTTATGTGTTCATGCCTAAGGAGGTGCAGGGCAAATACACCTCTTTTGAGAGGAAAAAGGAAAACACTGTTTAGGGAAGTAATGAATACAGCTTTAGGTGTACAAAAACATTCTTCATGGGTATGTACTGGGAAGATATTAAAAAGGAAATAGTTTTGTCTGGAAATTTGTATTAAAACTGGAAATTGTCAGAGTAAAAGCTTGCTAATGAAGGATGCCAGAAATATACATCATGGGCACCATGTTGGACAACGCTGACTTACACCATTGAATAGGTTGTGCTGACACTTGAGAAAAATTCTTATGGTCACTTGTGCACTCCCAATTGGACGTCTTCATCAGACTTGAACTTCTGCCCTCAAAGGTGCTCGTTTAATGGATCAAAATAATGTGGACCAGGGCAGGCCCAACCATACATAAAGAGCCACGGAGTTAAAATGTATGGTGAGCCAAATAATATAATTAGCAACTGAAACAATGTAGGAAAAATATTATAAAATTGAGTGTAAGGTCTGTTGCAAATAAGGATCTATTTTTTAGTAGGTTAAGAGAATAGCTGCTGTTTTCCAGTAGCTAAGGTGTGTAAACTAGCTGGTTTCCATTGGGAACAACTGTTACAATACTTCCTCATGTTAGGGATGTGGACGTGTTGTTCTTACTGACTAGAAATTGAGAATTATATAACATTATAGTTTATTCATCCTTTTAGAACGTATACATGTTGTTGGATGTATGCATACATACGTACATAAAATACATTCTGGTCCATATAATAATACTGGTTGAATGAGATTAATAATTAAAGTAACTGTCTTAATGGTAAAAAATCTTCAAAATCACAATTGCAGATATTCATCTATGTCATAAAAAGCCCTCTCAATTAAGTTACAGTATAGGTTCCAAAATAAGCTGTAGTTTTTGTCCCAGTTTCAGTGGCAAAAAGTACGGTTGCAGCTTACTACGGTGGTTTCAAAAATTCTCGAAATGGAATTGAGAAAAAGTATTTATGTCACTAAAACTTTTTTTATTTTTCAATGTAGTCTCCTTGTAGATTAGTGCACTTGGTCCAGCGATGTTCCAATGCCTCGATTCCATCTCGAAAATGAGATTCCTCCAGGCCTGCAAAATAGTTGTCAGCTCCGGCTATCATTTCTTTTTTTGAAGTGAATCTTCATCCACCAAGCAAAATGTTGAGCTTCGGGAAGAGATGGAAATCTGACGGAACCATATGAGATGAATAAGGATGTGGCAACATTTCCTATCTGTTTGAGTAATTTTGCCATGGTGATGGCACATGTGTGCGGGCACACATTGTATTGATGGAAGATGACTTACTTCCTTGCTAAACTTGGCCTTTTTTTGTGTATCTTTTGTTGTAATTGGTGCAGGAGGTTAGCATAGTATTCTCCAGCAATTGTTTGGCCAGTGAGGAGATAATCTACCAACAGAGTCGCTGTAACCATGTTTCAGATAATTTTTTCGTATTTAATTCAGTTGAAATGTGATACACTGTTTGAGATGACATCTGACAAGCTTGAGCAATTTCTCGCACTTTCAATCGGCGATTCTCCATGACCTTTTTGTGCACTTTTGCAATGATTTCTAGGGTGGTGACACATCTTGGCCGACCTCTGTACCATCATCAACTAAGCCCTCCCGACCAAAATTAAATTGATTTGTCCATTTGGCAACTGAGACAATTACCCCAATGGTGACTTACTATTGTGAGACTGTCTTTGTGGTGTACTGGGAAAAATACGAACTGGTTTGAGAATTCAATGTCATTCTGGCAGGTTGTCACAGTAGCTTAATGGTTAGAGCACCCGCCTGGTAAGCGGAGGGTCTGTGGTTCAAATCCCAGCTGTGGCATTGAATTTTTAAGTTCCAGTTCTACCTCTCAAACTTTGCCCACACACGGCTTGTGCATTTAAAAACACCAACAGTAAGTTTGTCGGCATAAATAAATAATAATTACCATCTGAAGGTTATTTAATCCCGGGACATAAGTACTTACAATAGTAAGTCACCATTGGGGTAATTGTCTGATGTGAGATTGCCTTTGTGGTTTACTGGGAAAAATGCGAACTAGTTTGAGAATTCAATGTCATTCTGGCAGATTGTCACAATAGCTTAATGGTTACGGCACCCGCCTGGTAAGCGGAGGGTCTGTGGTTCAAATCCCAGCTGTGGCATTGAATTTTTAAGTTCCAGTTCTACCTCTCTAACCCTTAAAATTTTATACTTAAACCAAAATATGGTAGTTAATTATGACACTGATAAACAGTATTCCCAACAATTGAAGAATGAAGTAACACAAACAAAGTTAATTATAAACGAAAAATAAGTCAAATTCATAATGTACTTAATATATTTTGGGGTCAAACCATATATTCTGTTTCAGTGGGAATGAGAATAATGTAGTGAATACTGGTAATGATGAGAGTGAATAATGCAAATTATGGCAACGCGTTGTATCATATGCTATGAAAAATATTTACATAAGTACAAGCAAATAAAGTTGGTCTGAGTGGCTCAGTTGGTTGGGCACTAGATTACTGATTCCAAGCTCGTAAATTTAAATTCAGCTCAGACCAGTGGTTTTTCACATGTGCTTAAAAGCAAAAGTCACATGTGAGTAGATTTACTGGCATGTAATAGAACTCCTGTGGGACGAAATTATGGCACACCAGTAGTACTGATATGATCCTGGCAATTTACAGCGTTATTAACAGACAAAATATTTTTAAAAAAAAAGACACAAAATTATAAAGGAAATGTTTATATTGATTTTACTTGCCTCAATCGAGATATGTCTTATTTTCGTGCCAAACTATTTTTCTTTTGCCCCCTTGAAGTATTAAGTATGCTGCATATATGCATGGTTGGATCATTTTCAAGTCAATGTGATATAAAACAAATGAGGACTAAGTTCCCTGTTATACAAGAAAGAACATTTTATGTACATCAAGTGCATAGATTATAGCAAGGTGTGTTGCTTTCTTGCAGGCATTTTATAGTTTTATTGGCCAGTTCTTCATCTCCGGAAGATCAGCTTGAGTGGTGTGGTCTTGTGGAATCAAAAGTGCGCCATCTGATTGGGAACCTGGAAAGGAATCAGCACATCACGTTGGCACACGTTAATCCAGAATGTTTTTCACAGTTGGAACCAGAGCCAGACAAATACTGTACCATGTGGTTTATAGGACTCGTGTTTGCTAAAACGGAAAATCTTAATGTTGATCTCACATACGACATACAGTCATTCACAGACTCAGGTAAGCACATAGATCTACATATGGCATTAGCAAAAGCTTATTTTCTCTCAAATATTTAATGAAATGTGTACCTAAAGCTGCTTCCAAAATTATTTATTACTCCTTAATCCATTCACATTTATCACGTGGAATTGAAATATGGGGAAATACAACAGTAGCCAATTTTAATAAAGTTTTGTATTATAGAAAAAACCTGTCTCTGTAATCTCAAATACAATGTATTACTTGAAATTTGCTAACTATTTAGAATTAGCACAGCAACGTTTTAGTTTATTTGATAATTATAATAACATGGGCTTCATTAGCTACAACTAATAAATCAGGTACATTATCTGTATTGCACACTGTTTACATGTCACTTTTGTTTTCTGTATCATTCATTCATTTATTATCTGCTTAAAAGAATATACGTACATTGCTACATTAATATACACATCAATTTTTAAAATAATATATTACAAATGTTGAATCACTTGTTATTTTACTACAACTTATGTTATAAAGTGCTATTTACTTGAACAATAATTAACAAAGATATTCATCTAGTGAATAGTAACATTCTTCTAAGCAAAATTTCTTTAATTCTTTGTTGAATATATTGAAGTTGCTAACATTTTCAAGTAGTGAGGGAACTTATACAGTGGATGAGCTGCAGCAGTAGGTTTAGTTTTGTACATTTCTATTCTATGTGACTGTTTGCATTTCCTCTAGTATAGTACTCATGTATTTGGTTGTTTGTGGTACTCGCATCTTGCCTGTTAAACAGTTGTATTATCCTCTATATACTTATATATAAATGTTATGTTGGTTTGTGTATGCTTCAAAAAAAGTTCTGCATCAATTTAGCTCAAATTGTGACATGATATACAACCTGCTTCAAAGATTGTTTTTATCTATTTCTTGCATCAGTAACATACCTGCAACTGCAAGAAAACAGCTTTTTCAACGGTCATTACCGCTACTTTCAGGAATGCATTGATATTGCTCACAGGAGATTTTAGACAAACATTGCCTGTAATTTCTCGATCAACACCAGTGGACGAAATAAATGTTTGCATAAAATATTCAGCATTGTGGTGACACTACATACATTACAGTAGATTGCGAATAGCTTCAAAACGACAAATCAGCCAAGGTATTCTCACAACAGTTACTAGATATTGGAAACGGACAGCTGTCAATAGATGAGACAAGACGAATGTTGTTTCCCAATAATTTTTGTGATTTGGTAACATCGAAAGAAGAACTTATCGAAAAAGTATTTCCTAATACTCAAATTAACTATAGGAATCATGACTGGATCAGTGAACAAGCTGGCCTTGCCGCAAAGAATAAAGATGTCTATCAACTTAATAATTTTATACAATCCAGCATTCAAAGTGAGGAAATTATATCTAAATCAATGGACACCGTTGTGAAAGCAGATGAAGTAGTTAATTACCCATCAGAGTTTTAGAACTCTTGATCTGCCAGGAATGCCACCACACACATTAAAATTGAAAATATGTGTGCCAATTATCATGTTGGTAATGTTAATCAGCCAAAACTGTAACAGCATGGGGCTCGCAATTAAGAAGTTGATGAACAATGTAGTGGAAGTAACTATATTAACCAGGCCTTTCAAAGGCGAAGATGTTCTCATTCCTCAAACTTCCATGATTTCCCGACTGATACACCATTTAAATTTAAAAGATTACAATTCCCAATTCGATTGACATTTGCAATCACAATCAATAAAGCTCAAGGTCAATCTTTAGAATTGTATGGTTTAGATTTAGGTGCAGATTGCTTCTCACATGGACAATTGTATATTGCATTTCCCGTGTCGACAAACCAGATAGCCTTTATATCTATGCAAGCAATGGAAAAACAAAAAATGTTGTATGCCCACAATTATTGCAAAATTAAACTTTTTTGAAACGTATGCTTTGTTTTGTTCCTCATGTCTTATCCATGCAACCATAATGTGCTACAGTGAAGCTTGGCAGGGTGCAGCTAGTTACTTCATGTATGTAAAGTGAATGTACTGTGAAAATGCTTAGGTCTTCAAAGGCTTGCCTGCAAGAATCTGATCGTTTCATCTTTAGAATTAATCTTAATGCTTTTTTCCGGAGAAGGATGTAACATTATTGAGTCGACTAAGAGGGGTGGCACCGTGACCGAGCAGTTAGACTGTTTGCCTACCACCTGGGCAGCTCAGGTTCAATCCCAAGGACTTGCATGTGGTATTTGCGGTGGACGAAGCAGTGTCTGGAAAGGTTTTCTCTGGTTTCTCCCACCACTCATTCCACCAGTTGCTCCATCATCACCTTTCCATTAATTGATTTTGCCTGCATTTCATATCACTCTCATACCTGGTGCTGGGCTGACCACATGCTTCCAGGTGTTCACTCTGTCCGGTCCATAGGTTCCTGTGTTCCCTGACAGACGTCTGACTCTAGACACTGATTTGTAAGTCCTGCTAAGGAGAGAATAATCAGGTAAAGAAGAACTGCTATGCTTCACATACCATGAATTTATTCTGAATGCATTTTGCTTCACTTATAATGAATTTTGTTATGGCAACAGATTTTGTTTCAAGTCTCGTGGTTTTGGTATCACCGTGCTGTGTTGTTGGATTAGTTTTCTTGGAGTGATGAGATCTCTTATATTCTTCTCAGGTGTGGTGCAGGAATAAATTATTATGGAATAAATTATTTCAGTTCAGGTTTTATTGTTTCATTTAAAATTCTAATAGTAATTATTATTTATTTATGCGAACAAACTTACTGTTGGTGTTTTTAAACATACAAGTCATGTGTGGGCAGTGTTTGAGAGGTAGCATCGGAACTGAAAGCCCTTGTTGTCTTTTATCTGCAAACCCATCAATGACCCAGAGATAAGAGAGTCCCATCACCAATAATAAAAGACTGTCACAGGTCTCTCAATTTCCCCTACAGTGCTAAAACAAAAAACATTTTTGTCATTCTCTTTTGGTTTTCATTCTTGGCTATAATGAGCCAGCCTTTAGTCCAGGCATGTCAAACATCGCTCCGAGGGTGTGAAGAGAGGGGTCTACCCCTCCTTAACTGCAGTAGCACGCGCTAGTAGAACCGGTTTTCGCTTTGTTTTTCCTGTTTTCCGATTTGATCATCACGGAGGGAGGGAAAATAGGGGAAAATTTTTCACGCCTGGTGAGTGCTGTTTGACACCCCTGCTTTAGTCTAATGTAATGTAGGCATGCATTGTCTGAATGTCGGGTAATTGCAGAGTCACTAGCCAGAATAACTACATAATGTATATGAATTTTAGTAACGTGGTTTATTTGTTTCAGTTCACAGACAAGCACTCCAAATCAAAATGTTAAAGGATGGTATGAAAATAGAAGCAAGGCATGTGAAAAGGTAAGTGCACTTCAATGTTATATTATTTAGTTTTACTATTTCACATTAATGGCATATTTAAGCAATATTAAATTCTAGGGTATGAGTATAGGTGTATCTGATATTGCATAGTATTTCTTGGAAAATGACATTTAATTTACATGCATAAAAATCTGAAAACACAAATATTTTGTCCTTAATTATTGAGTAAAGGGTAATGCCGAATACAGGTTTAGGGATCACATAATGCAGGGCGTCAGCATATGAGAAATGAAAGTAGTGAGTGGTAATGAAACATCATTTGAATGACATTGGAATTGTGTAGATGGCAATGTGTGAAGATGTGAATGGAGATAACTTCTGGCAATGCATGTACGTAGGTGACGTAGACACAAGGAAGCGAGAATCTATTCTCATTCAAAACAAATTTTGGCAACTAGAAGATCAGTTTTACTTATACATACATTCCTCAACTCAACTGAAAACATCTCCCAAATGTAACAGGGTACCACAATTACAGAATAAATGAGGATTCCTTCATATTATGATCAAACAAATTAATTTATGAATCACATAACCTGAAATAATTATGAAATCATAATTCAGGAAAAATTAAAGCTATTAACAGTAAAGCAACAGAATCTAAAATAAGAACAAATTATAATTATTTATGCCAACAAACTTACAGTGGGTGTTTTTAAACACAAACCGTGTGTGGGCAATGTTTGAGAGGTAGAACTGGTTTGAGAATTCATTGTCATTCTGGCAGATTGTCACAGAAGCTTAATGATTAGCACACCCACCTGGTAAGTGGAGGGTCTGTGGTTCAAATCCCAGCTGTGGCATTGAATTTTTAAGTTCCAGTTTACCTCTCAAACAAATTAGAAACTAAAAGCTTCACTTACCTTAGTAATATTGCAAGATCTTCCAGAGCTGACATGTTTCAAGTTGTATCCAACTTATTTTCAAAAGCTATACAAATTACCATAGTTACAGATGCTCAGTTTAAAAAATCTATGTCGCCAACCTCTGAAAACAAAAACCTATAAATACAATGGTATGTTGTTAGCTAATGCTGGATTTCTGACAATGAAGTCATTAATCCTCTTGCTCTCCAATATTTTTCACTGATGGATTGGGCGCTGGAAGGGCCGGGCATAGTGCTTTTTAGAGAGCACCATATTAAATATAAACAGACTGATAAATCAGCTGCAGAAAATCATTTTTGGTCATTTAATCATGAAATAAATCAGGATTAAATTATTAAAACAATTAACTGGACCCACAGGTTAAATGGTTTGGGGAAAAGATAATCATTTTGAAGAATAAGGACCACGTTATGAATTCTGAAATATTGCTGATTATTTTATTAACAAAGTTCATTTTGATTTCAGTACATGGTAATAGAATTAAAAAAGTGTTGCCTCGCATGTGTAGTGATGACAACCATAACAAGTAGTGATACTGAGGACGCAAGTAATTGACTTGGAAAACTGTTCTAATGAATTGAAAAATTCATAACGTACCAAAGATAAGTGAAGTTGTTAGTCTGTAAATATTTATTATGTTTGTTGACACAAGAAGATGTCGACCAAATTAACCTGGCCACTTGATCATTAACTTTATCCAGCACAGATTATTCAACTCCAGTTATCTTATAGGGGTTTTCTCTGATGTCCTTAAGTGTTTCCTGTATTGTATTGTATTGTTTTATTGTCACATAATGTTTACATGGTGAGCCTAAGCTGGTAAACTGGTGATTCGTCAAGATATAAAAACAGATTTAGGATAAAAGAGAAAACTAATTCTAATGTATGGTATACAAGGTATTCTTTATACAATATAAATTGTCAATTACAACTAATTAAAGTAATACTTATAGTATTGTGTCATCCATATATTCTTGTACGGAGTAATACGTCTTATCTGATAACAACTCTTTTACACTTTTATTAAATAATTTTTGAGTCTTTATCTCTCTGAATCGTTGAGGCAGTTTATTATATATTTTTATGCCCATGTAATAAGGTGTTTTTTCATATAGAGTTAGTCTATGCATAGGGTATTTTATGCTGGACCCTTTCCGAGTGCTGTAATGATGTTGATTTTGTTTTTGCATAAATTTGTCATAATTTTTGTATACATAGGTAAGTAACTCTAAAATATATACCGAGGGCATTGTTAAAATGTTTAATTTTTTAAATAATGGTTTGCATGAATCTTTAAAGCTAGCATGTAACATTATGCGAATTATCTTTTTTTGAATTTTGAAAACTGTTTCCCATCCAGATGCGTTTCCCCACAATATTATACCATAGGCCAAAATTGAATAAAAATAGCTATAATACACAATTTTTTTGGTTTCTATGTTCATTATATGTGTCAGACATAACATATTATAGCAGGCTGAGTTCAATTTCTTGGTTACATGTTCAATATGAATATTCCATTTTAAATGTTCATCTATGTGCATCCTGTGTAAGAGGATGACAGTTTATCAAGAATAGATCCTGTTTGTTTCCCTAAATCTATTGAGAAGATTACAATGTGAATCTGTCAAACTTCTGTACAAGAGTTGTCACATAGGAATCACACGAAGATTCACTGCTAACACTAAAATACAACATATTCGATAGACTTTGCATCAACTGATTAGCTGGCACACTGAGAGGGAACAGAACCAAGACAGTGCAGGGCAAGCACTTCCCTCTAATATGGCTACACATCCAAAACAAGGCTCTGTATTAGGTACATAAGCCCCTAAAGCAGTTCTAGAATTTTAAATGCTATAGTGATAGAAATAAGAACTAATAATTTATTTTGCATTTTGCAGGAAACAGTTACACATGTATATATCACCAAGTCTTTTGAAGAAGGATAAGAAGGTGAGTAAATAAAATAAATTACAAAAGAAGGCTGAGGATTGAAATGTTCAGAAAAATTCTAAAGTATACATATAATGATGTAATAAAAACATTAAAAATGTGCAATTAAATGTACATAAAAAGTTCTGTTCCATCAACGTTAGGACTCATTTTCTTGGAATAGTATATTATGTAACGAGACTATAATGGTAGTAATTAAGAAGTTTTATAATTTTTATATGATCATCTTAATTGCCATAGTCAAGTTTGATGTGTGTATTTATTCTCAAGCATGTGTCTAACTTAAACATATTTATTAATTATTTTTAATATTCTACCCTTACCTGAGTTAATAAGTATACTGACCTTACCTTCACAGTGAAACAGCTGGCAGTGTTGTGACATGTGTGCAGATGCCAAAGTATTGATTATATTCTCATATTTGATTCCAAAATAGAGTAGTGAATCCACAAGGTTGATGGCTTCATATTTTGCAACAGTTCACCAACAATTCATTTTGTGAAAATGAAGTTCTGCGTTTTGGTTTTCTCCAATCCATGAATTGCACATAGAATTTGTTGTACATGTTTCTTGACTTTTATAGGAATAAGTTATTAGTCACATAATGTACTGCCTTTGTAGAAATTTCTGGTGGTCTAAGGTGCATCTTACTGTCACTTGTGTCCGGGTTCTTCAGTTGAATGTATGAGAATAATCGATAGTTGCACTTGGTGCAAATCTGCTCTTTAATGAGGTCCATTAAAGTGCAACTACCAAATGTGGACATGCTCAAGCAGAAACTATTTTATGATATGAGACTGAAATGTTTATAGGATGTAGACATGGCTAACGAGAAAGACAGGCTATAGCGCCAACTGCAGTGGCGTAATTCTAGTCCAGTCATGGCCCAAGGCCCGATGAAGTAAAACCAGAATCGCCTAATACATCCGTATTCTAAACAACAACAAAAGTTGCTCATTGAATTCAAACTAAAGATATCCTTTGTTGATTGGTATGTTATCAATTTATTGAGATGATATGGTTGACTTTGTTTCCTGCATGGCACTCTCTTTAGAGCCCCATTGAAGTGTACTTGAACTGGGCTGGATACATCATTCACATTTACTATACCTGTAGTGCATCTCCTTCAGTCAGGCTGTCTGGATCACATTTAGCTTATCACTGTATCATAATCCTGAATTTCATTGGACAATTTATCATCACTTATAACATCCAGTATAATTCCTATGAATATGATGTCATAATTATTGCAGACCATATCTCTGAATGTAATCTAAAAATAATGAAAAGGAAAAAATAACTCATGGACTTGCCTATTATCGTTGCATTTTTTTCTTAGTGCAGAATTACAAAACTATCCCCAAAAATAACTAGAAGACATGTGTGCTTCAGGAACTATGTACTTTGATGTTGTTCTCACTTCAAAGAACACAATATAGAACACTATTGAACATCAGTTCACTCTGTTTCAAACAGAAAATCTGTAGAAGACAAATAGCACACATGGCAAATGCTTGCACACTATTACAGAAGTAACAATGTCGCTACCTGTTGTATCACATGAGGGTATCTGTGTGCTGACATGAGAACACTTGTGCCCAGCTGTCTAAAAATAGATCGCTTGCTTTTAGGTTCCTATTTTCAGCATTAGGATTCCTTAGAGTGGCATGTTCTTTGTGTGGTGCAATAATACGAGCCTTTATCAACAGTTTATTACATTACGGGAAGGGGAAATGTAGCGAGGAACAAAAAATAATATGCTTTCACAGGCACTGCAGTCATTTGTACCTTATTGTTGTAGATTAATAAGCTACACAGTATTCTAGTTTTTAAGTGCTAATAATGTGTTCACATAATCAGATAATATCAATAATGACATATATGGTCAAAATAACTGTTGAGAATGCATGCAAAATAAACAAAAAAGTATGTATAGACTGCTACAGTCTATAAATAGACTGCTGCACATTAATATGTTAATAATGTAGAACTGTGCACATAATGCAAGACATGTGGCGAGGTCAATAGACATACACACCTGCTCCTTGCTATACAACTCCACCTGTGAAGGTCTCCCAAAGCAGTGGTGACGTGGATTCATAATGCAGATCACTGTGTTAAACAGTTGTTGTGTACTCCAAGTATAGCAGGTGATGGTTATTGTTTCAGTCAAACTCCACTCCCTCCCATACACCACCGCAACAGCGCAATGGGGCAAGTAACACAGCGCTCCTGTCCACTGTTGAAGCCCTCAATGCTAATAACATGGTGAACAAGAAGCGCATCTCAGACAGTGCGTCAGAAACAACTAACAAGAAAGCCAAAACAGCTGGAGAAGAAAACTCAAATCAGGTATTACTCAAATACTCATTTCATTGGTGAATTAGGCTTTGTAACTTTTAAAAGTTGTTGGTGCATAAGTGTCATTTGATTTGCAGGGCGATGACTCTCCAAGCAACTCTATTGTTGTGCACTGTGGGGACGATTCCAATTCAGCAGAAGATCAGGGGCTGGTAACGACGGAGGACAGGCAGTCAGAATCCACAGTACCTGTAAGGATGCTCGTTAATAATACATTAGCATAACTGATTTATTGGGATGCTTTTGGCCATCATCCAGCACATGACTTAGTAAATCAAAGTAAAAGTGTAACAAATTAACATGACTCATTTCTGTACTTGAGGCTGGTTTCATCAACTGATGTTATAATATTTAACTCAACTCTCCAATGTGTGACATGAGAATTTTTCAAAGTTTAGCATGAGTGCATTAGTCTTTCCAAGTACAGCTTCACATTTTGTGCTCTAATGTGTATTTAATATTACCTTTTAGTGTAATTTGAGGCTGGAAAACATTTTCATAACATAACTTAAACTTTATAATTCTTTATTTATGTGCTGTGCAGCCAGATTCTCATTTTTGCTTCATTTGGAACAAGACAGCCAACAGTGGTTTTTATTTTGAGTTTGATTTTTACTCACTTTTTATACTTGCCTTCGCTTTAAAATGTTTATACAGAAACTTTTCAAGATGATTTGATCACATCCTCAGTCATTGGGTGACGACTCTGCTTTCCTCCTGTTCACTCTCTCTGCTACCGTGGCCATTGCAAAGTTTTAACACAACTTTATACAACTCGTACAAAATGTTGTAACAGTCCCCCACTTCTTAAGCAAAAATGTGTAGCAGCACTGACTAGCTCATTTGCAAGAGAAATGGGGGTCAGTGTTCCACCTGCTGTGTGTTAAATATGTGATTGTGGATAACATTTCTAGTCTCTTGCTCCCCACTTCTCATTTCTCCTCTCTTGCTAATATAGAGTGTGTTGATGTTTTACAAAAGCCGTGTGTATCATTCAAGTATAATTTTTTGGCAGGCATTTCAGTGGACTAACAACAAGACAAGAACAGCAACAGTAATAAAAATATGCTAAAGTAATTAACTTACAACACACATGCTTGAGTAAACTTTCACTTTTGAGATGTACAGTGAAGAAACTTAAGTCTTTTCAGCATGAACATAAGGCAGAATCTAATAGTTGACACTTACAGCCTTGAGCATCTCATTCACTGCTTGTGGGCTAAAGGAGGGAACATACCCAAGCCACACATAATGGGTCTTCCATTTAAACTAAGACCGTCCAAGCGGTATGCCTAGTCTCCAAAATTAAGCTGCAGTATTGGAGGTGATGCATAGTACTTGACCTTGCAAGCATCAGTTGCCTGTCTACATATGAGCTGTTTGACAAGTGCATGATGCATTAGTTAGGCAATTACCTTGATGAGCACAAATTCATGTAATTATAAACAGATTTGAAACTACTGGCTGAGTGCTCAATAGAAAACATGCGCATACAAACACGTTTAACAGATGGCATTGGTGCGAATCCTGAATGGTCACTGAATAAATCACTTGCAAGATTAGCACAAGTAGGGGTTTCTGCACACAGAACTACCTCGTTCTCCAGATCTAACATTGTGATTTTTACTTGTGGACTACACTGAAAGAATTAGTGTATCAAACAGTTCTGCGCTTACTGGAGGAACTGAAAGAAAACATTACAAATCAAATAGAACTTGCTCACATCAGCCAAAATGTGGTTACCAGATACAGCGTCTGTATAACCCAGGACTAACGACAATTCCAGCATATGCTGTGCTGTAGCCGAGTGGTTAGACCATTTGCTTCTCAACAAAGTGACCTGGGATCGATCCCAGGCAACCGCATGTGGGATTCGTGATGGACAAAGTGGCGTTAGGGCGGGTTTCCTCTGGGTTCTTTGGTTCCCCCACCATTTCATTCCACTGGTGCTGCATCTTCATTCCATGTATCATCAGTGTCATCGCCTGCGGTGCTGTAGTAGTAAAAGCAGGCATTAAACACTACATAAAAAAAGTTCACGTATCTTTTATAAGGTAAAAGTTGGTATAAGATGTGTACACACTTAAAAATAGCATGGTCACATGCGACTTACGTTCGTCTGAGGTAACTGTCGCAGCACAGAGCACAAATACTATGTGTAAGGTCTTAGTTTATTTGGGAGACCCCATACATGCAATCAAGCTGGTTTAGAGAACCACCACTACCAACATCTACATTTTGTAATTCTTTGTCATTGCAAAATGATTGTTTTGCTGGATGAGAGAAAGGTTAATGGTTTGATTTTCAGAAAGTTGGCAAATATGTGGTGGTTTATTTTAGATTGATGTTGCTCGTTATATTTGCAGGAGACGAACACACTTCAGGAGGGCTACATTTGTACATGACCGTTCAGCATAGAAGTGAACCTCATTTCATCATTAAATAGTAAGTAGAATCCAGGAGAAGAAATAGGCCTGTCATAATTTTTTTCCTTCTTAAAATGTCTTTCGTGACGTGGTGTGAATATAAAATGAACAGGACAGTTCTTCTACTGGACGTTTATGTGGATGAACATTCCATTTACTGACAAACGCTGCTTCAGGCTGTGTTGTTGCCACAGATCCACCAACGTTAAAGTGAAATTATTAACTAAACCTTAACTTGGGGAAGGAAATATTTTAGCCATAAATTTCTTATTGAAGCAGAGTATGTCTGCTTTGATGAGAAATGTGGGACTTAGACATTTCATGTTAAATAATGGAAGTAATATTTGTAAGACCAAATATGGACGCTGCCACAAAGTTTGCTTTATTAAGACTTGACGGCATCTATTGGACTGCACAATGTACCCTCTTGATTTCCTGCAGCACCATGCTGCATGTTTTATGTGAAAACTATAGAAGGAAGAAAGAAAGACAGTGGCATTTTGTTCCTCTTTGTATGTGGAAACTTGTGGCATAGAATTATGCAGCTGTTCCAATTTTTTTTTCCACCCACTATAATAAAGAAGGCACTACTTTTTTCTGTGGGTGTTGGCGTTTTCATAGTGACTGTGAAAAATGCTGTACTGTACATTTCATTTTTCACCATTAAAGCAAAAAAAATAATAAAAAAAAAGGAGAAAAAGAATGAAAAAGTTATAAATAATAAAGAACTCTTAGAAATGTTAATTTAAAGGTGATTAACTTAAAAGTACTTCATTATTCTTTCTTGTTTTTTTTGTTTTATTTTATTTTATTTTTTTTTAATTTTTATTTTAATGAATGTAAATAGAAAGAAGCTTGGTGTGAATTTGGCAGTTTTATATAAAAGTGATAAAGTGCACACAGAATTGTTTTCCTTTTGTAACTTTGATGTGTATGAATGTAATACTCTCTGTGCTCTATCCATCCCCATTCCTATACATAGTGTTTCCTGTTGAAGGTGCAACTGTTTGTAAAACAAAATACTTTTTATACATAATAATTTATGAATCCCGCACACTTATTCCTCAGTGTTAGAAGAAGCAAGTGCCTGGGAACAAATACCTAATACTCAGGCATAGTAATGCAGTTTAATATTTCAATGTCAACAACAGAGTTATCGTTCGTTATATTCCTTGAAATGTTAACAAATATTCCTGGGTGACACTGCTCTTCTCATGAAGTCTCATCATAAGTTACGAATGTGTGTTAATGTGTTACTCTGTTTGACCTAGAACAATGTAACAGCTAATTTTTCCCTGTATTGTTGAGATTAAACCAATGCAAGTGAAACAGTTTTTATACTTACTTGTTCAGGTGTTAAAAGTGCAATTTATTTCCAAATTGGAAATAATTCATCACTCTAAAAACAGATGTAAATAACAAGTTACAATATAGTGAGTTTTAGAAGTGGATGTTGCATTATTCCATACAACTATATATAAAAGATATAAAATTAAGAATAACAGTAAAATAAACCTACACAGATGTGGAGAATTTGTACAGATACAGAATTAAGCTTTTGGAATAAAAATACTTAAAAACATAATATGAATTAAAATGATTCAGTAGAAGTTTTTCATCATTTTATGACTTGAAGTGCCTGTACTACTGACAGTGGTTTACCTAATGGAAAGAGAATGTTGTCTCCAGTGGATTTCAGTCAATACGTTTGTATCTGGGGCCAATTTCACTAGCTGATGTTAAAAATACCTATAATATCTTATTAATGTGAAGGACAGATTCCAAGAAGGCAGTGACCAACTAGACTGCACCTGAATGTGCACTTTTGTCTACACATCAAGCACTCAGTGCTTCAGTAGTAAACAACTATTACATTCGTAGACAATGGCCATGCAATTTTGCTGGTTATTTGAGGAGGTTAGAATCACAATATCAACTGAAAAACCTTGGTGCAGAGGAACTAATGTTTCACCAAGGTGTTTATTATAAAACTATTCCAATTGTCAAGCATAAAACACTGACCAATTGAATTAAAGCATGGGGATGTGGTCTGATGTGTAATTTAAATGCAGTCCAACTGTTTCTCTCAGGTCCAGTAAGCAATGCCAACAAATCTAGGCTAGTGTAAGATGCAGCAGATGAAAGCATAAAATTACATTGAAAATTTATATTGAGTGATGTAGAAATAATTCAAAGATAACATATGTGAATTGATTAAATTCAAAGGTAAGTTGATTAATAACACTAAACAACGCCTACTTTAGATGAGAGGTAGAACTGGAACTTAAAAATTCAATGCCACAGCTGGATTTGAACCACAGACTCTCTGCTTACTAGGTGGGTGCTCTAACCATTAAGCTGCTGTGACAACCTGCCAGAATGACATTGAATTCTAAACCAGTTTGTATTTCTCCCGGTAAACAACAAAGGCAGTCTCACATTAGAGACAATTACCCCAATGGTGACTTACTATTGTAAGTACTTTATACCCAGGATTAAATAACCTTCACATGGTAATTATTATTTATTTATGCCAACAAACTTACTTGCAACAGTAAGTCACCATTGGGGTAATTTGTCTCTGATGTGAGACTGGCTTTGTGATTTACCAGGAGAAATCACAAAGCCAGTTTGAGAATTCAATGCCATTCTGGCAGATTGTCACAGTAGCTTAATGATTAGAGCACCTGCCTAGTAAATGGGTGTCTGTGGCTCAAATCCCAGTTGTGGCATTGTTTTTTTAAGTTCCAGTTCTACCTCAAACATTGCCCACACACGGCTTGTGTGTTTAAAAACACCAACAGTAGTTTGTTGGCATAAATAAATAATAATTACCATCTGAAGGTTATTTAATCCTGGGACATAAAGTACTTACAATAGTAAGTCACCATTGGGGTAATTTGTCTCTGATGTGAGACTGCCTTTGTGATTTACCAGGAGAAATACGAACTGGTTTGAGAATTAAATGCCATTCTGGCAGTTTGTCACAGTAGCTCAATGGTTAGAGCAGTCGCCTGGTAAGTGGAAGGTCTGTGGTTCAAATCTCAGCTGTGGCATTGAATTTTTAAGTTCCAGTTCTACCTCTCAAACCACCAGTAAGTTGGTTGGCATACAAAAATAACAATTACCATCTAAAAGTTATTTAAACCTGGGACATAAAGTACTTATGATTTTAAGTCGCCCTTGGGGTGCTTATCTATGAATGTGAGATTCTCTTGTGGAAAATCAGGAAAATATGAATCAGTTGGTGAATTTAATGTCATACTGGCAAGTTGGCAATGGTAGCTCAGTGGTTAGAGCAGTCATGCATGAAGCGGAAGATCCATGGTTCAAATCCCAGCTAAAGCATTGAATTTTTCAGTCCTAATTCTACCTCTCAAATGTCTTACAAGTTTGCCCCCATGAACCAAATTGACCAGTATAAAAGCTTGAATTATTTATTGCATATCCAAATCAATCTCAATACATATTGAATTTAATATGGAAATGTGGATCTTATTAAGAATGGGATTGGACTTAAATCAATTTAAATTCCCCATGCAAACATAGTAATTGTTAAACCAGTTTAACATAATGTTAAAATGTAACATCAGTTGGTGAAACTGGCCTCTGATGGTATTTTTACAGTAGGCTGTTGATTATCCATGATAATAGCAGGGAATACTGTTGTGGATAAAGCAGCAGCCATGCTCAAGAGAGTTGCCCTGACGTCTTGCCCAGAGTTAGGGTGCATGTGGCAAATAAAGTATTGAGCTGCAGTGTTGGATGCAACCACATAATTGTTTTAGTCCTTAGTTTATTTTAAAATAAATGGGTATACTATTGCAAATGCCAAAAGAAGTTTCTTAAATAACGTATTGCATCTGATTAGTAGCACCATATATACACGAGTGGCCAAATGTGATGGAAAGGCACTGTATGTGATGTTAATGAGTTGATCTGTGGTGACCATGCAAGTGGTTTGATGAACATTCCAGTGAATTTACGACCATCTTGTAGGGGGACAATGCATGGCATCTCCATGAGGGTACTCTAGTCGCAGAAAGAGATGCAGGTGTTCTGTAAGAATGTCCACATGACGTGCATGTCATTGATCCCTGCAGCTGGACGTGGGGTCGAATGCAGCCCAGACCATTACTGAGCCTTCTCCTGCCTGGGCACAACCTTGTTGACATGCAGGATCTACAGCTTCATGGGGCATATGCCACACTCTTGTCGCCCATCAGCTCGATACAATTGGAACCAGGATTCATTGGACAATACCACATGCCCTCACTGTTCTGTGGTCCATCAGACCCATGGAGTTCAGTGTCAAGGTGTCAGCAAAGGTACACAAATTGGTCGCCAGCTGTTGAAGCCTATGCTGTGAGTGTGTGTCTGTTGGAAATGGGTTCCTGAGTCCCACACTCAACTGGGCAGTGATCTGTCTCACTGTAGTCCTTCGAGCACTGTGTATGGTTCCGCTGAGATGACGTGATATCAATTCATTAATCACCTGTGGTCTTCCTGTGCGACAATGTTCTCTCTGCAATGTTTAAGGTGTGACTTACACAAACCAAATGAACCTCACATCATATGTTTCGGCATGCAGTGTTGCAACATTGTGGTGGGCTTTACAAATTCTTTTCACAGTACAGCATTCTAGAGACTTGCTTTCATTTTCGCTAATAATACCACTAATAGTAATGTGAAAGAATAATGATCAGTTAACACACCTAGTCACATTTTAATCTCCAACTATTCGGCTCTGAACAAGACAGTTCAGAAGATAACAAAGTGCTGGCAACCACGTGCCCTGTATGCAGTTGGTACATTGTACTTTAGCAGACAAAAACCAGTTGAAAGTTTAGTGAAAGCAGTAAAAATAAGTGATGCATTTGTTTCCAGTGTTACATATAGAATTACTTGTACTCTTAGTCATTTTGTTTGATAATAGATTTGCTGAAAATTTAAAAAAGGTATGGAAACATCAGTTTTCATGGCTGACCCTGGCAATGATATGACCTGTTCCCCTTTCACCTCCTACTTCCACTTTGTACCACTCATAGCCTAAATTTCTGTATAGACACTGTTGACCATAGAAACTCAAATTCTCGTATAACCTGATATGCTATGAACCATATGTCATAAGTCTTGTACCAATTATCTATCATTGCACATTCAAAGTCAGTTAACTTGAGACGACATGCATCTAACAGGCAGCTCAGATATCTCTACACTTGCAACATAAGCCACATCTGGCCGCAGCACTCGGGAGTCCTACACAGCACATTTTTTAATGGGACAAACCTTCTCGTGACTTTTGGCCATTCAGTCTATAACACATAATAAATATTTCTATAGTACATGCAAAAAGAGTTACTTAGAGAAAACAAAATGTTATGTTTTAGTGCTTGCACACAAACAGAAATTACATTTGCGTGAAATATTTGGAGAATATATGGACTGGAAATGTGGGTATAGCTGACGAAGTGATGACTTTAATACATGTTTATTGTGGCACCTGGAACAAACGTTATTACCAACTTTTCAAAGATTCTAGAAAACTAGATTTGTTTTACATGACTTTTTGTACATTTTCTGCATTGAACAGTTTAGGTTTTAAGGGTTTCAATTTCAGAAAGTTGGTGCACTAAGCATTTGTCCTTTTCTATTAATATGCTTCCAGCTCGTCTTCTTGGTGTTTCAAATTAAACTTTGTGACGGATTTGAGATGAGGTAATTTTGAAAATTACTCTATGCACATGTGTTGCACACTGAAGCTTCGAGATAAAGTACTGTTAAATGGATTAATTGAAAAAAAAAATGTTTTGCATGTTAACAATGCTGTCTGTTGCCAGGATCATATAAGTGCTGCTGGTGTGCCAGTATTTTGTCCTTCAGGAGTTCTGTTACATGCCAGTAAATTTACTAACATGTGGCTGTAGCTTTAAAACACACTTAAAATCCTTCGGTCTGGGCTGGAACCTTGGAATCAATAGGCCAGTGCCTAACCAATTGAGCCACCCAGACTGACAGAATGAATTGAAGCTAAATATAGTGAATAACAGCTGTTATGATTACATATGCTGGAAATTAGGCATTCTTTTGTCAAATTTTTGTTACAAACATAAGCATAATATATAAAAGAAATCTTGCATCTGTAACTGAAATTGGCCTGCCTAACATTTTATTTGACATTGATATGCTCTTCATTCTAGAGAAACCATAACTGAAGTCCAAGCCCACAATTAAGCAATAAATCAAAGTCTTGTTTCAGCTTGAGTGTTTATGCACCGCATATTTGATGTTGACCAATAATGTTTAGCACTGCCTGAATATTAACCAATCACAATCGTTTAATTTAAAATATTCCTGCAAGGACACTGTTTTATCAGATAAAATGTCAGCTCATTATGAAACTGTAATATATCAGTACCCATGTCTTATGCCAATTGTACTTGCATAAATTAGTAATGACATTTAAATTACATGTCAGCATTTAGTTCATATTGGTTTTTGTTTTTTATTTATTATTTAGTCTTTCAGAATAAGAGATATGTATTTATAGATATATCGTAAGCATACTAATTTATTTCAATACTATTTTAGTGTTTTATTTTTAGCTTTTTAAATAAAAAGTGCACTCCTTGCAACTGCAGTGAAATTTAAAAACATCCATGTGTGGTATCACACCAGATATTTTACATGGGCCCTCCCCATCCTTCACAGACACCATTGACTGCAGTCTTAGGAATTCAAGCTCAGGACTTTGTAATGGTTTTTGTAAAAATCGAGGGCTACTCAGCCATGGTTGTGGCACATTTTAATCTAGCTTGGGTATAACTACTGCATCATGAGTCTTATCTAAAAATGTGTTCTCAAGAGAAAAATAATAATTTCAACAAAATTGAGAGTTTAGAAATTTGCTCAACTTTTATTGGATAATTTGGTATATTTTTTTAAAGAAATCTAATGAATACACAGTAAACTATTATGTTAAATTGCTCATGTATTAGCAATTCAGCCATGACTTATGTTGTTAACTCTATTTCTATCCAAAGTAATATTTTAGTCAAGTGCATTAGCACTTCTGCCTCCTACAAAAGACTCAACTGTTGAAAATGTTTGTACCTATTTAATTTCTGTGAAGCCATAGAAATTTACAAACACCCCAATCATTTTAACAGAAAGGAAGAAGCTCTAAAACTGAACTGAAACTTGGCATCCGATACTTGAGCATAAAAAAGAAGCACAAATGCAGAGAAATCGCATAAACCATTCAGCAAACAGAGCAGAGAAGCCCCGCCCACTTAACACACACCTCCTGCTCAAGCCCTGCCAATCCCCTGTGAGCAGCCCAGATATAAATACAACACTTCCAGCCAGCGATTCTGTTGTAACTGAACCTTCGCCAAGAAGACTCGGACCACGCCACCGATGATGTCCACTGCAGGTGTGGACCAAACGTCTGGACCTCTATACTCCAGCAGACCACAGCTTTTAAGCCTGGAAGAAATCTCTAGCTTTATTTAATTTCCCATTTGGTTGATATGGCATTAAGTAATCTAGTTAGTGGCTTGTTTATTCTCATAGGAGTTGAGGCAAAACAAATGTGCGTTCCATAGCATATAAGATGCTAACACAAAGGTAACCAATTAGAAAATTACATGAGTTAGTTATAACTCATTGGCAAGTACTAAAGCTACACATTGACATAATTTGTTACAGCGTTCGGCTTCAAATGGACCATTTTGTCTCATCTTAATGATTAAAATTGTCTTTGAATGGGATATCTAAACCACTTTATAAATTAGAAGAAGAGTAGCCTAAGCTAGAAAAATTATAGCTATTAGAATATTTAAATAAGATACCATTGAGTTCTACATCATCCAGTTGTGTTTTTAATCGAATGTCAGTTTCCAAATAAATTATATTCTTGAAACAATGTGTCTTTATTGTGTTCTGGTTTTAGCTTATTGTGAGGTTAACTATTTTCTCTTACTTAGTCAATCCTCTTGTACCTTCTGGTGTCAAGGTTTTAACAAGAGCCTTCTGGTTAACTATTTTCTCACTTCCATTATTGGTAGCATTCAGTACACTGTGACCTGAAAATGGTGATTTGATTTTAAACAACATGACTAGGAAAGTAATTATTATTTATATAATCTTTTAGATTTTATTGATGGAATAGTTTTAATAAATTACATTTGAGATTATGGGTTTCATAAGATAAACTGGAAATAAGTTGTTATTGGGATTATTTTCTGTATAATTCGTTATTTTCAGTTAAAATACAGTCTGACATATTAATTTTGTATGTAGTTCATGCAATATCTATATGCAAAATTGCAATTTTCTTCTTAATTTTGTGTTTGGTATATTGGCATGAAAGGCTTTTCTTGCATGAAACACAACTCAATGAATAATAGAAACTAGCTACCTGTACACCTTTGGAAGGAAGAAAAATAATAAGCCTAACAAAGTTTTATATTTTCTACTGTGTGTAGTAAGTATAGTAGGGAAAATATTGTAACAAAATGGCAATTCTATGAATCCTGCTTCTGACACCAGTGTGACAAAATCAGTCCAGTTACCTTTCTATTGCTTTATTTTTCTTTTAAACTTTGGCACAAATACAATTCTCTTCTACTGACATTAACACAATCTACAGTCTTTCCTGATATTACAACTCACAACTGTTTTCTTCTCATAGCGTTAACTCAGTTCTTTCACTGTCTTTCTTCACTTTCTCTGTCTCTCACACACTAACTCCAACAATACAATCACTCAATGCTCATTAAATCTTCTTCACTTCGATGCGACATATCTTTTACAATGGAAGTAACACACACACAGCTGTTTTGCACTCACTGAACACTGCTCTACTCATGTCTACAGCTCTCTTCCGCTGTTTCCTTGCCTCCTTATATAGTGAGGATGGTGTAATATGGACCTTTCTTGACTTTCACAAACATGGCGGCCACCGGATGCTCCTTGAAGGTTCTAGCAATCACCGCACACTCACATATACAGTCATGTGAGGCAGCCTGACCTTGAGCACCTTTGCTTGCCAGCTTGATATGTGGCATGAAGTAGCTTAGCCCCGACTATCCTTTGTTGTGTGCTGCGCTCGGTATCGCAGTATTGTATTCTACTCAAAAATTTTATGTTAAGATTTCACTGAAAAAATAGTAGGAGCCCCTCAAGACAAAAAGAAGCATTTTTAGAAAAAAAGTGTGTATGCATTTGCACATGAGAGAGAGAGAGAATGAGAACTGTTTAACCCAAAAACGAAAAGCTGGCTAAATAGCAAAGTTAGTTTACATTAATATGTGAACAGAAGCTAGAAAGCATGATGTGTTTTTGAATTGACTTAATGTTCAGTTGGGATTAGTTGCATCACTTGTTTAACTCTAGCGTGATGGTTAGCATGTCTGCCTCACATTCAAGAGGTCGCGACTTTGAATCTCACTTAGGGTGAGTTATCCGGATAAGGTTTTTCCCAAGGTTTTCCCTTGTCCTGAGAAGACGAATGTTGGGTAACTTAAAGCTCTATGGACCTCGGGCTCATTTGAGCATTTTACCCATTTCATTCATTCACCATCCGATATGACATTACATTGGAGGATGTTAACAAAGAAAAAAAAAGTCACTTGTTTAAGTAAAATATGTGATGTGAGTGTAACTAATTCTGACATTAAGTAAAAAGCAAGTTCAGTGTTTTCCAACAACAGTTTCAAAAACTGAATTTTTTTCTTTGGATGATGTTTAACTACTATAGCTCTAAACATCCCACTCTATATTGGCCATGAATGACCGCTGTATTTTGTACAGAAGCTTCTTAAGGCTTGAGGTTCTTTTATATACTGTAAATGTGTGACAGGGGAGTCATTGGCTGTACATCCCTACCAAAGGAAGCCATACTAAGGATTTTTACCCCTTAATAAATATATTGCCCTCCCCTAAGTTTGAACCTACAACCTTAGGAACCAGAGGCTAGCATGTTACTCCTAGACCACAAAAGATGCAGAAACGGAGAAAACAAATTTTTAACAGATGAACAGTTTTGCTATATCTTAAGCTCTCGAATCCTGAGTTCACTAAGGCTGAAGGCACAGGATAGCTGTCAAGCAGAAAACATATTGGTCCAGAGTTCAATTATGTTCCAAATCAAACGTGCACAACACAAAAGAGAAATGTTAAGTAATGTTGCTTATACCAGGACTGAGGAGCTCAACTTTTGGTTGATCAAAACGACTTAATGGTACACACTTTAATACTACAACATCCAATTTTCAGTGTCACTTCACTAATGTGAAGTAGTTATGTTTACTGTGAGTTTGCTTTTCTTTGCGACGCAATGAAGAATGCACAAAGCATCCTTTTCTGTAGATGGTTCATCTCGCTGAGAAGTTGATTACTAGAAGTATAATCAGTAAAGTAGCAGCACTCATCATCACAAATGTACTTGTAGAACTGGCCATGATGTGCATTGGAAACACACACACCCACCATTTTACTGGCTCATTGCAGGAATGCTTGCCTATATAGCAGCTGGAGTTTCCCAAGTTCTAGAATGTTCAGAACAAACTTCCACAAGATTCTGGTCTTCGTGATAGCATTTTATGTATTTATTAAAGGTTCTACTATTTCTATAGTGAAAATTAAAAAAGAAAGAAAAAGGAAGCAATCCCATAAACCATAAATTTGGATTAATGAAAAACAGATAAACAAGGTTTTTGTGTACTGGTCTAGAGGTTTCTCTGCTCCCCGACAGGCGTCTGACCCTAAGCACTGGGTTGTAAGTCCTACATAAGGGAGGGTAATCAGGGGAAGAAGTACTGAACAAGACAATCCAAAATCAGGACATCTAGTGATTCTGTACATTTTGTTTACTGGATGATCTGATGGAAACTAATTTAATATTAACGTACATAATGCAGTGTAAAGTTTCTTTGACTCTAACCTTGTAGTGCCTACTTTTCTGTAGCTTGTATCTCCTTTATGCTGTCTTGTTTTCTGGTCATGCTAAGAAACTTTTAGATGCCAGCTGAAAATGTTTTGTGAAAAGTTTCAGGAGCTAACAAAAAATGACATTGAGAACACAGTAGCATTAAAGGGAGATTAAATGGCTAGAATTGTTACAAAATTACAGTCTTTTAAATTTAAATTTTGTCTTCAATTTGAGATGCATATTATTACTGCAGGCACAGTGTTGTATTTTAAATATAGTACTCCATTTGAGAGGTAGAACTGCAACTTAAAAATTCAATGCCACAACTGGGATTTGAACAACAGACCTTCCGCTTACCGGGCGGATGCTCTACCACTGAGCTATTGTTACAAACTACCAGAATGGCATTAAATTCTCAAACCATCCGCCCGGTAAGCGGAAGGTCTGTGGTTCAAATCCCAGTTGTGGCATTGAATTTTTAAGTTCCAGTTCTACCTCTCAAACTTTGCCCACACATGGCTTGTGTGTTTAAAAACACCAACAGTAAGTTTGTTGGCATAAATAAATAATAATTACCATCTGAAGGTTATTTAATCCTGGGATATAAAATACTTACAATAGTAAGTCACCATTGGGGTAATTTGTCTCTGATGTGAGACTGCCGTTGTGGTTTACCAGGAAAAATACGAACTGGTTTGAGAATTTAATGCCATTCTGGCAGTTTGTCACAATAGCTCAGTGGTTAGAGCAGCCGCCTGGTAAGTGGAAGGAAGGTCTGTGGTTCAAATCCCAGCTGTGGCATTGAATTTTTAAGTTCCAGTTCTACCTCTCAAACTTTGCCCACACACGGCTTGTGTGTTTAAAAACACCAACAGTAAGTTTGTTGGCATAAATAAATAATAGTAGTCCATTAGTAATTCTGCAACATTTCAAAAGTCTCAATTCTCATACTCTGGAGCAGAGTAGTAAATTACTCATCTTTTAGGGAAAATTTTGCTGTGCAAATTGGTACACCTGCTATGTGTAGCATTCCCACATTTCTTTAATTTACATTTTTAGCTTGAAGGGTTTTTTTTTTTTCTGTAAATGACGTTTTACAATAAAATTGATACACTTTCTCAAACTATTCAAGGTAGTTCAATGAAATTTTAGAATGATAAATTCAATACTATAGTGCTGTTCTCCATCTACTGTGATGCATGTAAGATGATCATTTTCTAGAAATAACAATTGTTGATAAACTTTAACCAAAAAAAACACCTTTGTTGTATAAAATTAGAACAGTGAAGTTAGAACACATGCATCTTGCAGTTAGAAGACATGAATCTACCTCTTGATGTTTAGGATACCAATCTGATACCCTAAATAGTTTGTGAGATGAAGTTAGGAGGTTTCACATTGGCAAGTTAGGACTTGTAACCTCCAATTCTGCTTAATGTCCAAAGAACTGTGGTAAAACTAACAATAAGGAGTTGATGTAGTTTTTACTTTTTGAAACAAAATATATTACAGTTTAAAGATTCAACTTGAAACATAAAATGCAACTGAATTTTTGAATAAATGAGTTGAACTGTCCGCTACTCATCATTAGCCATGAAACACTATACTGTGGATGGTTGGCTAAAATCGAAAACAATACAAGGGACATTCTGAAAGTGAGTTTTGTCATTTTCTATCACATAGAAAACTTCATTGACAAAGATACACCATGGTATCACGGTGCACTATTTTTTTACATAGTTGCCACCGACATTGAGACATTTCTCATAGCATGCAATGAGTTTGAAGAAACCACTTTGCTAAAACTTGTTGACCTGTGATGCAAAAAATTGTTGCACAGCCTGCTCCACCTCTGCAGTGTGTTAAAAGTGACAAACTGAGAGTGTGAGGTGAAAGTCTAGTGGGGAAAAATCAGGGCCATAGGACGGGTGATCCAATCTCGCCTATCTAAGGTGACGATTTGATGTTCTGTGAGTATTGCTGTGTAAGATCATCCGAGAGCATACCTTGACTCAGGAGCCCTGCTCTCTTTCGTTGAATGGCACACCTGAGTGTGTTGATGGAGGAAATCAAGATCGCACCTTTCACAAACACTGTGGCAGAGGGTGACACTTCAAATTTTTTCTCGTGGGTGAGCTGGAAGCTGCCACATCATTGAGGCGGCATTGGTTTCTGAGGTAAAATGTTGCACTCATGTCACATTGCCTTGATAATTCTGAACAGGAACTCATTTCCCTATTGTGTGTACCACAGTAAGTGATTGAGGCTGATTGCTATTCTGGCACGCTTGTGATTCAGGGTCAAGTTTCTCTCCATCCACCTTTTGGAGTGTGTGATGGGCCTGAGCATGATCAATTTGCAGTATGGGCGGGCATCAGGTGCTGTACCCTAGCAATGTTTTGTTCATTCATGGATGTGGAGGTGTGGAAGGATGCCCACTCTGAGCTTCATTTTCCAGACTCAGCAACAGTAGCAACCAACCTCTTCATACATGGTCCATAGGCATTCATGGATGATAGACACGATTTGTCCTCAAATAACCTCGGGCAAACTGCTCTGCTGCTCGTCTCTCATCTGCTACGTTCCTTCTGTCGTTAAACTGGTGTACCATCTGCTTATTCAGAAAAATGATGGAACTTACTTTTGGAACATCCTTCATATGTAGGCTTTTCTGGGAGATGTCACAGTTTGTTTTAAGACTCCAAGCCTTTGGGCTTTTCACACTTGACCTGTATATAGTAGTTAGAGAAGGTATTGCATTCCATTTGATGCTCTGAAAATTTAGCTGTTACATTTTTGAGGATATATTAATATAATAAGCTGTATGAAAAAGAGCAGAGTTGCCACATGATAATATTGTGTATTATTCTTTGAGAGAGAATGAATAAAAAATATTACAGTATGAGTGGTTTGAACCTTTTATCAGAATGAACAAATCCTATCCTGTCCCATCATGTCAGATTGCAGGAGTTGAAGAGAACTTCATTTTATAGGAAGCAGGAGGCTGAAACACCGGGCAGTCGTCACCAGGCACCAGATGCAAAAGAATGGACATTCAACATTTCAAAACACACTGGTGTGTCAGAAATTGTGAACTACAATGAAACATTTCAAAACCAAAAAAGTTCCCATATAAGCATTGATTTGTGATGATACTGAAATTAAATACTAAGTTAGGTATGTATTGGAGTTTTTGCTTTTGGGTTATGCTGTTTTCATACATACACTGACATAGTTGTACCATCCGATGTTGAGGTTTTTAAAAGAGCCTTCCATTTCACACAGTCTCTTACAAGCTTCTTTTGACCATTTTCCTCTCTAGTTTGTCGACCATTGTCTGGGTATTGCTTTTAACAGATTTTATTTTTACAAGGTAGGGTTGTCGGCCCTAAACTAACCCCAACCTGGAGGACCAGGTCTTTATGTCTTCTGGGACAGGGTGGTCCAGCTATACCCCCAGTCAGGATTGACTGGGTGATGGGACTGCCACCTCCGTACGCTGAACACATACACATGAACATATGTAGATATTCTTCTGAAAATGTTTTTTTAGTATTGAGGCAGCCTCAAAATGTGTATTTCCAGTGTAATGCACTTCCTGCGTGGTAGAAGTTCTCTTGTAGTTATCAGCAATCATTTTATGTAATATAAAATTAATTGGTGCTTAGTTTCAAATATTAATCTTTCTCTGCTGCAGAACATGTAGAAAGACATCTTTAGAAAAAGTTTAATCTGTTTGTGAACAGTGTAACTAAAAAACAAAATAGCCCCCCTCTGTGATGTGATGGTAGCATGTCTGCCTCACATTCAAAAGGTCCTGAGTTTGAATCTTTGTTAGGGTGAGTTATCCAGATAAGTTTTTTTCCCCAAGGCTTTCCTTATCCTGAGAAGACGAATGTCGGGCAACTTAAAGCTCTATGGACCTTGGGCTCATTTGGGCATCATTTCACAGATTTCAGTCATTCATTCATTCATCGAGTGATATGACCCTACGTTGGAGGATGTTAATGACAAGAAAAAGAAAAAAACTGTTAGTTGAATACCAAACTTGGTATTTAAGTTCAGCATCTTGCAAGGAGGATGCAACAAAGATTTTCAAACAAATACAACTCCAAACTACCCTTTACATGGGACAATTTTAAAAAATGGCTAGACAGTATTTTCAACGTTTTTGTAGCTTTAGCCATTTACAAGATATCCATCATTATTGGGTTGCATTTATCAATTCTTTGTCAGTTATTTTCAAGTGCTGTCACTATTCAGTTGTTTCTCACATTGTGTTGGAAAGATTGAAATTTCTAGGCTAGCATTATAGTGTTCTGCTTTTAAACATCTGACTATTGAGTTGGTCTTCTGCAACTCTTCCCTTAGTACCTTCAATAAAATATGTAGTGAAACTGTTTGTTCAAACATATTGTGACTTTTGTGGTGTGGGTGTGAAGTAAAGTAGACAGATGTAGTCGAGATAAAGAAACACTTTTATTTCCGTAAACAGTAACTTTGTACACTCGTTGCAACAACAAGAAAGTCTTTTTCGATTCTCCAACAGCACGGCTCCGAACTCGTAACACAAAGAACTGTTCCTTCTCCCTGGTGTGACTCCTCGACGCTTCGCATACGTCTGTCCGTCTCCGTCGGCACGACTACTCAACCTTCACATACGTCTGACTGTTCTCCGTCGGCACTACTCAACGCTTCACGTACGTCTGACTGACTCTTCTCACACTTTACCGCTATTTATATCTCCCAGGCACTATTCTGGAAGCTTCCGGAACGTTCACTTATTTAGCGGTGAAACACAAAGCAGACAGTTCTAGAAGCCTCTATCACTTTCTCTCTTTCGGCAAGCGCCCAACAATGCGGCCATTCTCCGTCTCTTTCCTTCGGCTCCTTTGCGGTAGTGCCGACAATAATGCGATGGGTGACACTGCGGTTGTCGGCAATTAGATACGGCGGGCGCGGTGACACTGCTCCCTCCTCAGAGCTGGTCGTCCCGACCAGCACTATCACTGCGGCATCTCCCTTGCACCCCGGTGGACTAACCCATCGAACCTCTTCTCCAGGAGGCACGATCCTAGGTATCGCTGTTGGATAGTGTCCCTTGGTCCGGGTAGGACGACGTATGCCATCCTGCTTCGAAATTCTGCAACAGTACCGCCGGTCTTGGCGGGCCCTCGTCCAGTTGCCCTTCTTCCTGGTGTGTTGACGGGCCATCCTGCGCACTTGGAAACGGCTCATTGGGTACCGTGTCCGCCGACCTCTCTGGCGCACCTTCGCAGCCACCTTGCTTCCGATGGGTCCGGCAACAAACCCCACCACATCCGCGCGAGTCGCGTCCACCGCTGCACTCGTGTTCACTCGTGCTCGGCACGGCCTCTCCTGTATCCTGCCGTCCACGATGATGTCCACCCTTCTTCCGTTCACGGCACTATGCGTCAGGTGATTGGATGGCTCCGACGGTCCCCCCATGTCACATGCCAAGTCGGTTCTCGCGTGATGCTCGTTTGCTTGTGCGCTTCCCTGCTGATCGTCCTCCACGTCGTATCCTGGTTGGTTACGTACCCGACACACTCCTCCAGAGGATCCCCGACGACGTCCCTGAACTGCCCCTTTGTCTTCCCCGAGACGTACACTTTCGTTATCTGAAACGGGCGCAACTGTCGCCTCGGCCACTAGGTGCTTCCTCCCCGGGTCCGCGCTATTCCGTCTGCCCCTGGCATCCAGTACTTTGACGCTCTCGTCAACTCTTACTACCAGGGCGCCAAGACGTTCCCCGTCGTCCTCCACGACGTCCACATGCTGGCAGAGGTCTTCCACCTTTTCGCCGAGTTCTTCCACGTCTTCCGTTACGCCAATCAGTTCGCCGAGTTGTTCCACGTCTTCCGTCATGCCAACCAGTTCGCCGAGTTGTTCCACGTCTTCCGTCACGCCAATCAGTTCGCCGAGTTGTTCCACGTCTTCCGTCACGCTAATCAGTTCGCCGAGTTGTTCCACGTCTTCCGTCACGCCAATTAGTTCGCCGAGTTGTTCCACGTCTTCCGTCACGCCAATCAGTTCGCCGAGTTGTTCCACGTCTTCCCTCATAACATCCGAAACGGGCGCAACTGTCGCCTCGGCCACTAGGTGCTCCCTCCCCGGCTCCGCGCTATTCCGCCTGCCCCTGGCATCCAGTACTTTGACGCTCTCGTCAACTCTTACTACCAGGGCGCCAAGACGTTCCCCGTCGTCCTCCACGACGTCCACGTGCTGGCAGAGGTCTACCACCTTTTCGCCGAGTTCTTCCACGTCTTCCGTCACGCCAATCAGTTCGCCATCAATTTTCGCCTTTCATCTCTTTCAGCTCGGCAGCGAGGTTGTTTCTCCTCTTCATTTCGGCGACGAGGTTGACGTTTGCCGTCTTCATCTCTTTCAGCTCGGCAGCGAGGTTGTGTCTCGTCTTTATTTCTTCTTTCAGCTCGGCAAAGAGGTTGTCGTTTGCCGTCTTCACTTTGGCAACGAGGTTGTCGTATGACGTTTCCATTTTGGCAAATAATTCTTTCATCATTGCCATCATCCTGGTTTCCGAATCTCCCTCCATTTTGGTTCTAACGTTGCAACTTCTGACGATGTAATGAAACTAGAAGCAATTCGACGGATCCCACTTCTGACACCAGTGTGACTTTTGTGGTGTGGGTGTGAAGTAAAGTAGACAGATGTAGTCGAGATAAAGAAACACTTTTATTTCCGTAAACAGTAACTTTGTACACTCGTTGCAACAACAAGAAAGTCTTTTTCGATTCTCCAAAAGCACGGCTCCGAACTCGTAACACAAAGAACTGTTCCTTCTCCCTGGTGTGACTCCTCGACGCTTCGCATACGTCTGTCCGTCTCCGTCGGCACGACTACTCAACCTTCACATACGTCTGACTGTTCTCCGTCGGCACTACTCAACGCTTCACGTACGTCTGACTGACTCTTCTCACACTTTACCGCTATTTATATCTCCCAGGCACTATTCTGGAAGCTTCCGGAACGTTCACTTATTTAGCGGTGAAACACAAAGCAGACAGTTCTAGAAGCCTCTATCACTTTCTCTCTTTCGGCAAGCGCCCAACAATGCGGCCATTCTCCGTCTCTTTCCTTCGGCTCCTTTGCGGTAGTGCCGACAATAATGCGATGGGTGACACTGCGGTTGTCGGCAATTAGATACGGCGGGCGCGGTGACACTATATCTAAATTAACAGGAAATGGAAAAATAAAAGTTTAGTAGGAGCAGTGTATTTAAAAATAAACAACGCTACGTGGAGAAAGTCATGTGAGTGTAACATTACGTGTGTTATATATTCCTCCCCTCATAAGTTACATAACAATATTTCTTCAAATATGTGTTAAATATATTTCCTTAACAAAGACATTGTTGAGTTTTGTGTGTGTAGTCTATGAAGTATTTTATGTAACTGACAAAACATCCCTGATGCTCGAAAGGGCATAAGCGAGAGGAAAAGAAGAAGACAAAAACATTCAATACAACAAAACCTAAATATAGAAATTATGTGAAGTGCCTTTACTCATGGCATTATCTTTCTTCAAAATTGTTCTTTTTAGCGTGTTGTTAATCATTTTTTGAAATGTTGATTCTTGTATTTTTTCATAGTTTTCTTTGAATGATCTCTAACTGACAAAAACTGATTCACTTAAAATACTTTGTTGTTTCTGCTTGTGGCACAAATCCACTTGCCTAATTTGAAAGCATTGCTGGACAAAGGTTTATTAGAATAACAATGTAGATCATAACATTGAAACAATTGGGGGAACTGGGGCAGAACAGAGTTTGTTATATTTAAGGACTTGTAGAACAGTGGAAGCTATCAGAGCTTGGTAAAAGATGTTAAAATCAAAACCTTGTGCAGTATTTTATCACGGTAAGTAAAACAAGTTACTATTTTATTAAGAGTTTGTTTAATAGTAACCTTTAGATTGTATATTATACAGTGCTATTGGAAAGTCACTGTGCACTTAGAGTACTCATGTAGGTTACATTAGAACTTTGAACCAAAGTTAGGTTATTTCTAATTTTCACATAAAATCTCAACACAAGTTGCCATAATTGATTTTTCATAAATGTGCGATTATTTTTTTGCTTTGCTCCATTGTTGCAGAACATTTAACTGTACAGTTCAATAAGTATCACTTGGCAAAATCTAATTAAAGCAATAATTGTAGGATTAAGATGTTCAATTTAGTTTCAAAGTGTGGCGCTTTCAATTGAATATATTTTTCTCAAACATATCTTGGACAAGACAATACGTATACAGGTTTAGTCTAGGAGGCTTTTGCTAAAAAAATTCTCAAGCAGTTGTATAGAGGTATTTTTAGATGTGGCAAATGGATGATAGATGCATATAGGTCGTGAGGCAAGGCAGGACATGAACAATTCCCCTACCTGTGCAGTGGCAACTCTTCACCTGAAAGACTTATGGTGGGCGAAGTTGTGCAATCATGTTTGCACAGAAGTCATAACGTATCTGTCCACGAAGGAGTGAAGTTCGATAGCATAGCTTTAGTGCATGTTGCTAATGGCCAGGGAGCAGGGTTTTAGTAATTAAACATAGGAATAAGATTAACAGCACAGAGTATAGAGTTGGCGGCAGGTAGTGTGAGGGTTGTACTGCCCTCCACTCTGCAAGGTCACCAGCGCTTCCACTTCCCATTGTAAGTGCACGGTTAACTTGATGGATTTCGCACTAATGACATTATATATGTATAAAAATGAGCTTTATAATGAACAAAGTGATTTGGCTATAACTATGGCTATGTGCCAACAATTACTTCCTTGTGAACTGCAATTGCTTCAGCTGCACACTGTTATAGTAAAATTTATTCATTGACTGCAAGCTCGCCCACCATTCCCCTCTCTCGGCTGTTGCAGAGAGGAAGGGGAGGAAAATGACTTCCCCTATGTGCAAGATTTGTTCATGTCTCACCTCACGACCTATAGGGGTGTCAGGTTAGTGTGCAGTAACCACAGGAACAGTGTGTGATTAAGTACAATGCCTGCTCACGTCAGCAGCGTCTTGTTTATTTCCAGGAAAGAAAGAGACGTGCATGATGTCACTCGCACATATCCTAGTACAGGTATTTGCCACATCTAAAAAACACCTCTGGATCTCATTGTAATGCAGTTCGTCAAATTACTGGAAATTTTGAGAGATGGACTCAGTGTTAGATGCTGAACAAACTGTAAGCTCACTTTAACTAGAAACATTATTAACCCTTTATTGTTTGAAGAAACAGTCAACAATATTGATTAATGATCCAAGAGTTGGTTGGTCAGTTAGAAGAAGACGAGATCAAGTAATCATGATTTGAACAATATGGCACTACTGTGGACAGTGTATGACTTGTGGAAGAGTTTTGGGGGAACAATAAAATATGTAATGTAGCACAGAACCCACAGTCACTTTGTGAAATAACTGTGTATGTGATGACAGGTTCAGCTTTGTGGAAATTTCCAACATATGTTGTAAATTAGATTAGATATTAATCAGGGAGATAAACAGGAGGGATCTAACCCCTACCTGCAGCAAAACTTAAGGTTTATTGCACAATTATCTCCCTGTTTCCTCTAACCACTCCCTTCTTTAACTCCAATTAGTTCAAGGAGTCCTGGATTAGATTTTTACTATAGTAGACACAAAATTTAATGGCCGCAGATAGCTAACCAATACTATTCTCTTTGAAGCTGTGCAAATAAATGTTGTGGGCGTAAATGACATCGGCTTTACAGTGTCATTTCACAGCATGTTTAACTATACAACACCGCAAGGTGTTGGGACACCTGCTATCAAATTTTGAGTCAACCAGAGATAACTCATTTGGATCTAAGGTCCCAAATTGGTTGTGTCTGTTCACTACCAGTGCTTTATGCTGCAATATTAGCTGTGAGGCCGCTTTCTCCTGTATTTCATACCTCCTGTACGTTGGGTTGTTAGACAGCCCCATTACTTACAGATTGTTTTGGAAATTCGATGACCAGTCATTAGAGTCTCATTTGTTTCCTGATTAATTTGAGAATTTCTCAACTTCTTTAAGACATTGTTGCATCATTAGCTTTCCATGTCTTTGTTTCTGGACATGATTCCTGTAATGCTATCTTTGAATCCAGTTTAATAGAATGTTAATTAGGTAATGTCTAAGACAGGTTCTGGATATATATGTGCAGCCTGTGTTCCCAGTATGTCCATCCTCCCCAGAGTGGCCAGGGACCCATGCTGTTATTGCATTCTGAGTTTCTGAACATGCTGTATAATTGCATGGTTAATATCTTGTCTCTAATCTAGATCATTAACTATAAATATAACCACCTTGCAACAATGGCCATGTCATTGTCTGCGAGTATTGTGTTTAGAATATTGTTTTCTCCTAACAAATCCTTTTTTCTAAAACTTTTAGCTTAATTTCTTTCTACATGCGCTAAAACAAATATGTTGGTGTTCAGCTCTTCCCCGAATCTGGGGTAAAACAGAAGGTAAAGTTTGGTGTATTCAGGTTATGTTTTTTGAAGACAAGAATATACTGTCAATGAATAAAACAAAGTATCTGCTCATTTTCAGATCTTTACTTGTGCTCTTTACTATTTTCCAGAGCATCACTTCAAGTGTACTGTTTCTCCCCTGTTTCCCCTATATTGACGGACCAGTTCAACAGCGCTGTAAGTCGAAAAACCTTCAGAAAAAGTATTTAATTTTTATAATAAATATAATATTGGACTGTACTCAGTTCAAACCAGTATTAAAGTGATTGCATGCAATTCCACAGAGTTTAAAAAGGTAGCAATATTGATTTGAAAAATTGCCATTATAGTAACTCATTGTAGAGCTGTAGCACTGTCGACCTTAAGTCGTCATAAGCAGATAAAGTCAGGAGTGTTAATAATTCGTGAAAGCACACATATAAAATTGTTTAGAAGTTGTCCCCATCTGAAAATGAGAAGTAAGAATCGCGTTGATCAAATCGCGTAAGCTTTCACGGCCGGTGTCATTAAATAGAACATAATTATCCGGGTTTGATCAGTCGTCCCCGAGACTAGCAGAGTACTACGGCTACGCCCTGAGAATCTCCGACGCAGCTTCGAACGAAACCTCTGAAAGAAGATTTTCCTCTTTACCATGGCTCACAAGCCCGGATAATCATTTTCTGTTTAAGAATTGCGTACTTTTAATAATATTACTCTCCCCTCCGCTTGGGAAAAGGTCTGGCGACGCCACTGCCTCATCCATACAGAAACTCCGTTTGGACGCGTGGTCATCTTACAGGGAAGTTTTTGCCCCGCACTGTGCTGTTCTGTTCCCTTTTCAGTGTGCCAACTAACAGTTGACATTATGTCTGTTGGTACTGAGCTTTCATGTATGTGGCAACAAACTCTTGTACAGATCCACATTGTAACCTTGTCAATCGATTTGGGGAAACAAACAGGATCTATTCTTGTTAAGAAACTGCAGTTTTGTTACAGAGGAAAATCGATGACATAAGAAAAATTAAAATGTACTTCAAAGAAATCTTTGACAAAACTTGCAGTTATTTCGTAAAGTTCGGCTTGGAATGCTACTAAACCTTTAAAAGACAACTTTAGTTCAGGAATTGCAGCTACCTGGATCTGGACTAAGAGCAGAGGGATTCCACACTGTGTGCACTCGAGACAATTGTACGTCAGACTTCAAGAGGAAAGGATAAGATAAGAGCGCCTTACGGGCGAGCCCGTGCTAGGGTTTCTTCATCTCGACCAAGCAGCCGCCAGGTTCATGGGTTTCAACAATGATCCCCCCCCCCCCCTCCCAACAGGTCAGGTGATTACAATACCATCCTTACGACGTGAATAGCAGTTACAGTTCGCAAAGTCCCCACACAGCAATACCAAACTGGCCCATCGCCAACACTTTAGACTGTGAAACATCGGACTGAAATGAAAGGATAGGAGATTTGGGGGATGTAAATATGCTTCCCAGCATTCGCCTGGTGACCCAGGAAAACCACTCGATAATGCGAGGAGAGTTATTTGTGCTATTGGGTGTTCAATCGCATAGTTTTATTTACATGACCATGTTAATACAAAAGGCTGTCTCCTTAGTGCAGTGGTAGCATTGTTGCTTACCAAGTGGTAGACCCGGATTCGAATCCCGGTACCAGCGTGGGAATTTTCTCCCTCTGGGAGACCTGGTCCGGGGTGCACTCAGCCTCGTTAGGTCCCTGAGGTGCCAATTGAGGAGCTACTTTATTGAAAAGTAGCAGCCCTGGTTGAGAAGACCGCATAATCGGCCGGGAGAAACCGGGGCACTGACCACGTCCCACCTCCAGTACTGCACCCCACTCATGACGCCTGTGATGGGCAGAGGTGGGGAACGCAGCGGTCGGGCGGTAGGTCTTTGCCTGGATGAGCTGCTGCACCACGGTTAATGCAAAGTTTGTTAAAAGCTGTGTGGGAGGTGTGGGCATAATTTCCAACATCTGCGACATAGATGGGGAGAACACACATTGTGTCATTTCCCCTACATCGTAGTTTTAACCCCGTCCACTCTGCCACGCCCCCGTTGTTGTCTATCTACCTCAGAGAACCGGTCAGTCCCTCAAATCGCGTCAGTTGTAGAATCATGTCGCATAACAAGGTAAAAAGATACTTCAAATTCGAATGACAATATACGTAAGTACTATATTCGCTATGCCAAAAGAAAATACATGTAATTTAATCGCAAAACTAATACCTCATGTTTCTATTCGGTGGACAAAAATTCCCCCTGAATTCAAAACGAGTATTTTTTAGCAAAAGGTGTGTGTGTGTGTGTGTGTGTGTGTGTGTGTGTGTGTGTGTGTGTGTGTGTGTGTGTGTGTGTGTGTGTGTGTGTGTGTGTGTGTGTGTGTGTGTGTCAGTCTGTGGAGAGCATAATTCAAAAACGTAAAGTCCATTAAAAACCAAAGTTGGTATTTAAGTTTAATGTCTTTCAAGGATGTGACACGAAGATTTGGAAGAAAATGGTCCTACCCTTTACATAGAGCACTTTTCGAAAATGTTGATTTTCTTGAAAATGGCTCTAACGATTTTGATTAAAATGGCATATGTTTAATATATTTTTATGACAAATGAAGCGTATATTTTGAATTTTCTGGCTATAGCCTATGTAGTCCTGTTTAGTCTGGATGACTTTTGCATAACTCCTAAACCGTAAGAAATAGGTCAAATCTTACTATACAAAAAATGTAGATATTGCTAAAACACAATCTCTGCCCGAATCATTTTTTGTATAGTGAACCATATTCCTTGTTATTTGAGTCAGTTTCGAAAAACTTGCTTTCAAGTGCAACATCGTTGTTCATTTTTTATGTTAGACGTGCAAAGGGAACGGGATCTCAAGGCTTTAAAAGATTTGACTATCGCACAAAGCCTACTGTATTCCCATATTCCCCTTGTACCTACAAGGAAATAAACAATAAGATAATTTGTACAAATGTTTATCTCAACTAACACGAAGAAGATATAGGAATAAGAGTTTGTAAGAATGGTTAGTACAAGAGCAGAGAAAGTCATGTGAGTGTAACACATCAGATTTCTCATTTTTGTTTGTCCACGGGACTACCTTTTTTTTGTAAAGACCTGTGAATCCGTAAACACGGAACAGGAAAAGTGAGGTGGCCTGCATTTAGTGATGCGGTATGTGGAAAGGGTAAGTACTCGGTTTCATTCCTGTTATCCCTCTTCCCCTTGCCTGATCTATGGACGAAGGTACGCATGTGCTTGAATATCCAACTACATCGGCCACGCGCTCATACGAACACTACAGAGATGTGAGTGTTGGTAGCGCTTGGTTAATAAACAATAGCTGCAACAAGCTGATGTTTTCAATACGCCAAGACTGTCTAGATGAACTTGGTGCGTGTATCCAGTAGATATCAGAATTATTTGGCGGCATACTAGCTCCTGTAGTAGATGCACGCGGCGCGGCGCGGCGCGGTGCGGCGTGAAATTGATTGTTAGGTGTAGCTGGCGCCGGTCGGCTGTGCTGTCCTGCGCTGGACCGCCGGGGATGCTGCGCCACTGCTAGGCGCCGCCCTAGTCAGCAGGAGCTCTTTGTGGAGAGCAGATGTTGGTACCTACGTGATTTTGTTTGTAGTGCTCATTTGTTCCACGAGTGCATCTTCTAATGGAATGACTTTAGACAGGTATTCAATCAACATTGTCTATTATTCTGCGAGTTGAAACATCACTTCTTAAATTTGTGCCTAGTTTTGTAAGGGATGGCGGGAAATAACCTCAATGATAAGGGAATACCACTTTCTCTGTTTGCAGTCATGCGTGAACACTGCTATTCCCTTATTAGATATACAGGTTAAAATCAAATCACTGGGTATAAGAGGTTAACATGGGAAATCAGTTTTTCTCAGATGCTCTATCCGAATAGAACCCAAAAGCAGTAAACTTATCCACGACTCACAAGTTTATAACAAATTATAGTCGTGATATCAAAACAGGTTACTAGCGCTTAGATTACTCATGATAGTGTCCAAAAAGTAATTCTTTATTTTCAAAATCAACTGTAAAAACCAAAAAGTGCTCTAATGTTAATGCATTCTGGATCCATGTGATCAACCTCCATGGAGGACAGAAGATTTGTTAATATATATAATAGTAATTAACTGATACTTATAGGATTGATAAATAAAAATAACTATTTAAATGCTGTATTTTTGTTCAGTTTTTAATTTTCGTATTACTATAGACTTGTAGGATTGTTGTTCGTAGTCAACAGAAAGAGAGTATTAAACAAAAACACCTTTATCTTATTAAATTGCTATGTGTAGCATTTTGATTTTTATGCTTAAGGTATATTATGTGAAAGTTGGCAACAACGATATAAAAGGCCGAAGATGCGCGCGTAATTGAAAAACGAAAGAACATCGATTGCAAAATTGTTGATTTTAAACTGATCATTTCAAATCATATTGAGTTGTCATTCGTGGGAAATACATTTATTTTGCATTTCATGTAATCAAAGTAAGGTATGACAGTTCTTTTCTAAATTATAACATTCTGAAAGGACCGACTATTGTAGAATTGTGAGCAAGAGGATATATGTTATCTATCTGTGCAGAAAAACCTTAATAACCAAGAAAGGCAAATGTTGGAACAAATCTGAACGTTCAGTCAAGTAGCAGGACACTTTAATTTAACGTTGGGTTGTTGTTGTTGTAGTGTTTAACGCCCGCTTTTACTACTACGGCACCGCAGGTGATGACACTGATGATACATGAAGATGGAGCACCGGTGGAATGAGATGGCGGGGGAAACCGGAGTACCCGGAGAAAACCCGCCCTGACGCCGCTTCGTCCACCACAAATACCACATGCGGGTCCCTGGGATCGAACCCGATTTAACGTTGGGGAAGTTGTAATGGCAAATACATTAGATTTCAGAGAAGTAAACCTTTGGCAAGTTTAAATCCAATGCCTTGCGATCTTTTGTCTTATGGCGGAATAGAGTGACGCATGCGCATTATATGATTCCTGCTTTTAAACCCTTATTATGACCAAACTGAGCTTTTGCTCCCCAGAAGATATACACTAAAAGTTCCGTATATCCTGTGGCTTAAGAAATAGAAAATAATAATAAAAAAATGGTGTACTCCCCATTACAGCATCACTCAATACTTATGCATATATGTACATCATTCCGCACTGCGGCCGACATCTGAACATATCCACACCAAAGCACGCAAGCACAGCGAGCCTGCGTCTTTAACGATGCTATCCTTGAGTATTTATGTACGTTTATGTTCTGATTCACGAAGGTTAGGTTAGTTAGGTTGAGGTTTTTTATATGAGGTTATGGTAACTAGCAAACAGTGGTTACACCAAAGCACGCGAGCACAGCGAGCCTGCGTCTTTAACGATGCTATCCTTGAGTATTTATATACGCTTATGTTCTGATTCACGAAGGTTAGGTTAGTTAGGTTGAGGTTTTTTATATGAGGTTATGGTACCTAACTAGCAAACAGTGGTTACACCAAAGCACGCGAGCATAGTGAGCCTGCGTCTTTAACGATGCTATCCTTGAGTATTTATATATGCTTATGTTCTGATTCACGAAGGTTAGGTTAGTTAGGTTGAGGTTTTTTATATGAGGTTATGGTACCTAACTAGCAAACATTGGTTACACCAAAGCACGCGAGCACAGCGAGCCTGCGTCTTTAACGATGCTATCCTTGAGTATTTATATACGCTTATGTTCTGATTCACGAAGGTTAGGTTAGTTAGGTTGAGGTTTTTTATATGAGGTTATGGTACCTAACTAGCAAACATTGGTTACACCAAAGCACGCGAGCACAGCGAGCCTGCGTGTTTAACGATGCTATCCTTGAGTATTTATATACGCTTATGTTCTGATTCACGAAGGTTAGGTTAGTTAGGTTGAGGTTTTTTATATGAGGTTATGGTACCTAACTAGCAAACATTGGTTACACCAAAGCACGCGAGCACAGCGAGCCTGCGTGTTTAACGATGCTATCCTTGAGTATTTATATACGCTTATGTTCTGATTCACGAAGGTTAGGTTAGTTAGGTTGAGGTTATTTATATGAGGTTATGGTAACTAGCAAACAGTGGTTACACTAAATCACGCGAGCGAAGCAAGCGTGCATTCCTTAACGTTGTTTAGGATTGAGTATACATATAAGCTTAGATTTCTGATCCAGGCGAGCAAAGGTGACGTTTAGTTTTCCTTTTTCTTTCTTTTCTTCTTTTTAAGCTTGCGTTAATCTTCGTCGTGGCAACATTTTCTTGTTATACCACTACTTGATTACCCCATACTGCTACCTTGTATTCGATAACGTAACTATTTTTCATGTATTACTTTGACTTATGCCTACTGAGTGGAACTGTCGGACCAAATTTGCTGAACTTTCATTGTCAATTAGTTTACTAGTGTCCTATCTTGGAATATTTGCAACCTTAAGGGGTGTGCATTCCATGGAAGCAAAAGATGCATTGCTTCCACCTTGTTTGTAGGAATGGGACCCCGATGTTCTTGATATTCGGTGGTATCGAAGTATATCTAGTGCTTTAAGATAAACCTTCGATGCTTTTTCGGTACCTTTAAATTTGTAAGGTTTACTTCCTAAAAATTGTTATGTTTAAGGATTGAAAGGAGTTGAGACTTCACGTTATTGCCTCGAATGTGTCCCCAATGAGTTGCTGGCCGCCTGTGGTGGCGTAGTAGTAAAAGTGGGCGTTAAACACTACCAAACAAATGAGTTGCTCGACTATAGTTTTTCATAGACGTTGACTGTAAGTGAATGAATGCAATATTTAATTGATTCTTGTGTCAAAATGAAAGCATGCAAAACAATGGAATAGATGTAACATGCAGCGGTAACTGAGTTATAAATGAAGATGACGCACTAAACCACGTTTTCTGTAATAGCCTTGCTTGTTGACTCACTCTCGGCCATTACGTATACCTACTCCGGTGACCTTCGGCAGAAGCAAACGAGAACTTAAGACATGAAATAATACAGCACATGGAATTATTTATTTTTTCCTTCCATCTGTTAGTTTGTTACATGTATAAGTTGAGGCCCAGCGTATCTCACCCCCACCCCCTCACCACATCACCACCTTTGCTTGTAGACACGCCTCTTGCGTAGCATTGTTGGCCACTAGTTATCCATCCTAACCCTCTGCTAGACCCCGTAAGTAAGACGATAAGAAACTGAAAGATGGTCTCAAACAATGCATATTACTAAATTCGTGTTGTGTACAACAGTGATATTGAGACAATACAGTCACACAATACAACACATTTACTTTCGTACACCAAGTAGTGAAGTTTACAGAACAACCTCGTCACTGCAGCGATCTGAAAATCACGAGCGAAAAGAACATTTTTTACATGCGTTTATACTCATAAAACTACTAACAAGATAAGAAAATGTATAATAAAACCATTTCTAAAAATATTTATCTTTATTAACATGAAGTAGACAGAGGAATAAGTATTTGTAAGAATATGCAATAGAAGGTAGTTTCCGGACTTGTAGGAAGTGGTCCAGTCACTGCGATGGACATCTTTGAAGCAATCTTGGGCGAAACGTCAGATATTTACTCTTCGACTGGACCACGGCCACGGCCTACAAGCCCGGAAACTACTTTCTATTGGATTAACGCCGGCCGTGAAAGCCTAAGCATGTGTATTTGTAAGAATAGTTAGTATAAGAGTAGAGAAAGTCATGTGAGTGCAGCACATGAGATTTTTAAACTTCATATTGAGAGTGTAAGAAGGTAGTTGTGATATATCCAATATTAAAGATGTGATACATACAGCGGACGGAGGGGCAAGCGGCAAGCTGGTCGCCGTGACGTGAAGTGACGGACAGAGAATAATCCGGTGTGTGTGTGCTTGTGACAGATATCGAGCGAGTGAGTGACTATGATCGGACGGCGCCACAAAGGTCAGGGGTCACGCTTACATATGTATGTACACGCAAATCAACGCCTTTCCTTCACTCTATTAAGTACAATAGTTCCCTAGTAAAGTGCGCTTGACTATTGCAACTATGAACCAAAACTTGAGTTCGGTGTTCACCTCTTGACAAAACCTTCATATCACCAATAAAGGTAAGTTCAACCTCTCATTTAACCTACGGTTTCCATCGGTCGTAAACAAAATGAAAGCATACTAGCCAACTTTTACGTGAAATATGTGGCTGAAGACAGATACCCACAAAATAGGTTATGAATGCCCTTTAACTGCCGTGGTTCAGTGTGTGTTCTTGAGCCGCTGCACGTTGTCTTGTTGCCGGCCGGCCGGCGCTTACAATTGCAATGGGCCGCTTTCATCAACGGATGTTAAAAATGCTCTAACATAAACTTTACTAACGTTGACAATATTTTAACTTTGTGTCAAGCCTCTTGCGTTTTATCTAGCTTTTCCAGAGAAACGTTAATTTAACTCAATGCTACAGCCAAAGAGAACAACGAACAACCACGAGCGCTCCGATACGCTTTTGTCTTCTCTTTCCTTTGCAACGCGGTGTTCTGATTGGTTCCTGATAAGCAGACGAGAATTGTTTTAGGTTATTTCATTGTTTCCCGATGGCGACGCAAATGGAACTGAAATCGATTTCAATCCAATCTCATTCTCAATGCGATGTGGAATGAAATCGATTTGGATACGGAAGCCTCAATCATAAAGGGTTGATTTATGTTGGGAAACCGGTAAACATATGTTTTCTGCGTATTTTAAGTAGGTTTTGAGATTAGTGAATGATTTTGATATGAATATATTGTGAAATAGAAACAGTAAAACCGGTTCTGTTGTGTTTTGTTACATCACTTTCACTAAGAAGAAAAAAATGACGAGCGTGCAGCGTGTTAAGAGTGCAGTAGAAGTTAGCATTTTTGGCGCATTCAAATCGATTTGAATACGGTGGGTGTTTCCATGCAAAAAAACTTTGTTCCGATCCAAGGAATGAATGTAGATCTTGCTAAAACACACAATTTATGTCTAAATAAATGTACAACTGTGCTAATTGTTATTGAATAACTAGTTACTTTGTATCCGTTACTTCAGTAACTGTTGTTGGATAACCAGTTACTCCCTGTCTGCAGTACCTAGCCGTTGGGTTATTTTCTGCTCTCTCTCTCTCTCTCTCTCTCTCTCTCTCACACACACACGCTATGCTCTAGTCTACTGGCGTTGACACAATATTGGATTCCTTGATGACATTCCTCTTCGTGCTTTATCCCTCTTGCTTACTTACCTGGTAAAATATTCCTACACGATGACGTCACTCGCCTACTTGACCTTGAGACTCCAGTACACTTACCCACAAGACCTGAGCCCCCTTCCCATATACTACATATAAATATGCGAAACAGTAATATCGATTCTCTAAGCTCTCAAATGTTTTCTGTCACTCTTTCATACTTTAAATTTAGTAATATATGTTTCGAGGCCCCCTGAATCCAAAAAAGCATCTTTAAAACAAGGTCCGTATCTATATCTGTCAGTCTAAAGTCTAAACTAACCTTTACGTAGAAAATGTTCCGAAAATTTTTATTTTCTCGAAAATGGCTCTAACGCTTTTGATTAAAATGCTATATGTTTGAGATATTTTTTATGACAAATGAAATGTATATTTTGAATTTTCTGGCTATAGCCCCTGTAGTCGTATTTACTCTGGACGACTTTTGCATAACTGGTAAACCGTAAGAGATAGACCAAATCTTACTGTACAAAAAATGTAGATCTTGGTAAAATACACAATTTATGTCTCAATAAATTTTCTTGCAGAGTGAACCATTTCGGAGATATTCCTTGTTATGTGTGTGAGTTTCGGAAAACTTAGAACTTTCGTGAAATGGATCATCGCTGTTCATTTTTTTATGTGTCAAGTGTGCAAAGACTTCTCAAACATTTGACTATCGCACAAAGCCTACTGTATTCCTATATTCCCCTTGTACCTACAAGGAAATAAGCAATAAGATAATTTGTACAAATGTTTATCTCAACTAACACGAAGAAGATATAGGAATAAGAGTTTGTAAGAATGGTTAGTACAAGAGTAGAGAAAGTCATGTGAGTGCAACACATCAGATTTTTTATTGAGGAGTGTTAAAAATTCATTTGCAGTGAAAACACGGTATAGAGTTTACAGATACGCGTACAAATGTGTGAGCAGGAGTTTGGTTTGTTTCTGCTACCGTAGAATAATGTGTGTAAAGGCATATACATAGAGAAGGTTGGACAGGTATGAGAAGTGGCATTGCAACAGCTGTGACGTCACTTCACACCACGATCGATAAATTACCTTCCGGACGCAACATCCGTGTGTGTATCATTGTCACAGCGCTGCTTATTCAATCAAATAACACCTACCTGCTTATATATGGGAGGGAGTTTATTGCATACCAGTATCATACCAGCATTAGCGTGTGAGCTTGCATTCCGGAGGCTCCGGCTTCAATTTCCATCGGGCCAATTGTTCTGGCCATTGTTGTTGCTTTTTCTTTTTATTTTCTTTTTTTTTTTTCTGGTTTCACTGGTTTGGTAGGCGAATTCTGGATGGATTTCCTCTTCTGCCATGAATTTCCTGTTCCCATCATTTTCGTTCTTCTGTCTCGGGTGATGGCGGTTGATCTGCTGCGGCAGGACGGTGGGATTAGCGCCCTGGAAGGTTTTGTCCCTGCTTTCTTGGGATCCGAGATCCCGGCGTCATGTTGGAATTGTTAAGGACCCCGTCCTACATCTCTCCTTAATCGCCTCATTCCAGGAGTCATGTGGGAAGTGCAAAGGGCCCATTACGGCCTATGTGCAATGCTCTGCGGCCCCTGACTAAGACAGCCCGGCCTTTAATGCACTTTAAGAAAGTCGTCTTCATTCCTTAATTGTGAATCTACGTGACCATCGCTTTTCGAGAAGTATTCACTCACTATTTAACTCGTGATTCGATAATAAACGACTTCCTGCTAATTACACCTTCCGGTCGGTGTTGGCAACAGAACAATGCTAAAATTCGCAGTTAAACGCGTCTCCGCACATAACCTCATTGACTAAACTACCGTTGCAATAAAAATCGTACGAATAATATCTCAAACCATACCTTTAAATGAATAAACAGCATCATTCTCGAATAACCAACAAATTGCGAGATCCAGAGCCTACAAGAGAATGCATACCAACAAATTCCACTACTAGATATCTTTAATGTTTATTGCAACAAGAAAGATGCTCCTTATAAATTGACCGTACTGTCACTACGCTAAAACAATGCAATAAAAGTACACAACATATAAGTAACTATAGAAGTAACTATATAAGTAACACGACTCTGGAGCAACGTGTACAAACTGTTTTCTGGTATGTAGAGACGAAATCAATAATTGTACTTCAAAGAAATTACCGGAGAGAGTGAGGATGGGAGCACCTAATGGAAAAACCATTAATGCTCTTGTCTACCGTGTAGATGAGTCTGGTGAAGAACAGCAGTATTGGTGTTTTTCTCTTCCACGAGAAGTCAGTAACTAACCCGATATACCTACCAATAGATAGCTCATCATGTAATCTTTTCCCCACACTGTATGTGCAGGATTCGCTGGGTTGGACAGTCATGTATTCAGAAATCAATTTCCGGGCGAACCAAGTCATTAGATGGATAGGTGAAAATAAAGAATTGTTTTTATAACAATTTATTTTCAATAGGTACATATTTTTTAATTCAATGTCCCTTTTAAAAGCAATAGTAGTCATATTTAAAGCGAAAACATTGTATGTATATAGTAAAGTTGATGTCTGTTTTTTTCTCGTTCTAATTTTCAACACTTTTTATACTTTAAACGAAGTTTTCTAACCTAAAATACCTTGGCCATAAAGAAAACAGTTTAGTAACGCTATACACTCATGGTACCTTACACAAAGTGCAATATGAGTGTTCATTGATCACAGCCAACACTCCTAAACATTTTAAAACTTTAAATCTTAACAATAAGAGCAAATAACACCCCTAGTTGCTGTAATCCACCATCAACGTATAATTTAACAATGGTTAGAAAAAAAAAACATGGCTGCTTATACTTATTTGACGCATTTTAGAGGGTTTCAGCACAATACTGCAGTACCGTTATTCACTAGAATGAAAGGATACTTCGGGGGGGGGGGGGGTCCAGACTCCCAGAACCCCCACCTCCTCGCACTGAGGTTATGTGTTCCGTGTGTTATAAACTCCAGTACTCTTGTGCGAGTTCCTATTTTGTTGCAGCGTAGTACAGCTAACTTAGAACTAATGAAACAAAGTCTTAGCGTTTCTCTTTCTTTTAGTAGCAATCCCCATTTCATTATTACGCATAGTTTCTTAGTAACAATCAATTAAGCTTTTAGGGCAGAGGTTTGCATTCCGTTTTATTGGCCTTTGTCCCGGAATATTATACCAGGTGAGTCAGCTGCCCCTTATTCTCGAGTTTTATGCAATCCGCATTTTATACCCCAACATGAAAACATCGACCCCATTACTAGGTTCTACCCGCGTACTTAACATGGAGGTTAAACACTCGATGAAATTAGTACTAATATAGATGTTATCACATCGCTTTTAATATATTCGTAATTAGATAGCTGATGTTTGCACTTCTGCAAATGTTGACTGGAACCAGCGAATATTACATCCTAAACGGAAGGTTTAGCTCACACGTTACTAGGTAGCTCAGTTGGAACGAGCGCAAGACTCCGAAGTAATCGGTCTGCTGTGAAGGTGGTTCGAATCACCTGCATGTACTAATTTTTTTTAATTTTATTTATATGCCGTGCAATCCTCACAATTTACAAACTATTATTCTGAAAACTGTTATATTCATTTTTATTGCTTTATTTATGTTTTATGACATTGTTTGATGTTTCTTTATTGGTGAACTACAATTATGTAGTTGTTTAAACACACCTATAGGTAGGTGCAATTGAAATAAGGATCATTTATACACATTTGAACACAGAAAGCAAGGAAATTACATTGTCAGAGTTTAATATGGAAGTTAAACTCAATTTTGCACACAATGAATTATTGTGCTATTAAAAATGCAGACAACCAAAAACGATTTAAATTATAATGTCCTAAACCCTCAGGGACTTCATAATTAGATTATTGTGAATTCGGTTTCCAAGTTTTGATGAACATAAAAAAAAATATTTACAATGCTGAGACTCGAAGCTATGTCATTAGGGTTTAGCGCAGAAGACCCGCCACAATCCTATTCAGCTATTTCGAGACTTCCTGAAAGCACGTAACACGTCAAATAGTAGGACTTGTATGCCTGGCGCTATGCCATTGCCACTTCGCGAGTTTACGGACTTGATTTAGCCTTTTAAGACAGTTTTAATCATTTGCTGGGCGATTTAATATTATTACTTAAATGGCAAAAGCTGTTATGCATATTAATTGAGATATACGAGGCGTAGTTCACGCAAAAATGTAAATAAACTGTTGTTTAATAATATGTCCGTTTTGACTGTACGGGTCCATGATGGATGAGGCGTGTCTAAATTTTTCCTAATTTTTGGCAGCCAATCCCCGCTCTAAGTACAAGAATCCACCATTTTCTTTTTAGCTGACGTTGTTAGTGTACTCATATGATAGGTCCATTTTTTCCGAGGCGTTTACTGAATTACGTTGCTATGTATACTCTAATAAAAAGTTTGTAAAATCGGCTGGGAACCGGAATTCGCTCTCAGTAAACGAGTCATATGTTTTTGAGGTGTACTTTAGCGGGGAGTACGTTCTGTCCCTTAAACCGCTGTTGCTCTCAATTTTGCGCATTCCTCTCTTTAAGAACGTCAAGCAATACATTTTAGTAAGCGCAAAACTGGACTAAGGCGCACATGCCGTTAGATGGGTGGCCTACCTTCCAAAAAAATAAGGCGCGGCTGACTCACCTGGTATTAATAAAATAATAATTTAATTATAAATAACTATTTAATAATAAATAATTTTGTGGAGAACCAAAATACCAAATGTTCGGAACATTTTTGTTCTCCCGGTAGGTTTACGGCTAACGAGGTAGATAGGCTACGGCGCGAACTGCAGTGACGTAATTGTCCTAGTTCAGTCATGGCCCAATGAAGTAAAACCACGGTCGCCTAATTCATATATATTCAAAACAACCAACAAATTACTCGTTGAATTGATACAAAGGATACAGTTTTATCATGATAGTATACAATGTTAGCTATGTAGGTATCAGACTACCATTACTACCTAACTCCGATTCCTTTTTCGATGTAAAGGATAGTTTAGGGTGGGGCTATTTTCTTCAAAATCTTCGTGTTGCATCCTTGAAAGATATTAACCTTAAATACCAACTTTGGTTTTTAATCTACTTTTCGTTCTTGAGTTATGCTGTCCACAGACTGACACACACACACACGCACGCACGCACACACACACAGACACACACAGACACACACACACACACACACACACACACACACACACACGGACCTTTTGCTAAAAACTACTTGTTTTGAATTCAGTTAAATGAGACATGAAAACATGTATAAACTCACAGCTGTCAACTTGGGGAAGCATATAGACATTTATTCTTACATTATTCTTATTCTGACAAGTAGACAAGTTCAGGTACTTTTTCTGTCACTTTATTTATTTTCTAAAACTGACTCACAGAACACAGTTCTCCGCTTTATCATTAACACAGGCTACAATTTCTCGTGATCTTGTAACTTGCAGGTGTTTTGTCCTTTCGTGACCTTGAGAGGTCTTTCTATTCTCCCTATCTAACTGCTGAGGCTTGCTTCTCTCAACACTGCATTCACTTATCTAAGCGAGAATAACGTAGCACGGATTTTTCTTGAAATCGACCTTTTCGTATATAAGCTGGCGGTCGAAAGCTTCTCAATCAGTCTGGAAAAATCAGTCTTTGTTGCGGTCCGCTCCATTGTTACATTGTTTACTCGCCGCGCTGTGGCGTGACGTAGCTTGACCTTGAGCGTCTCGTTTAAGGGACGGATTGCCGGTGTTACACTATTAATGTCAAACCTTTAACTCCGCGGTTGAATATCTAACCTTCATATTTTCTGATGCATTGTTTATAATTTTTTAACATAAGTTGTTGTCTCTTATTTCTAATCATGTGTTCCCTTTTTTATTGTTGTAAATGTGGCAATGCTATCTATCGAATGAGCCTTTTGAATTGCATTTGTTTCTTTTTTCCAGATGGACATTAAGGCGATGATATTGATGTCAACTTTGTTGACGTCGCGCTTCGCCCTGGGATCTACATTACCGCCATCTAATGGTAGGTACCTACCCCAGTTCTTTCCCCTTATTTATTTCTGCGCAAAACCAGTTTGCCGATGAATGAAATGCATTCAGAAGTAGTCCGGCATTCGGGGCGGTCGGATGGGATTTTTGTGGTTTCCCCTGTATAGCAAGTCAAATGCTGGAATGTTTTGTCTTTTACCAGAAATTTCCTTTCCTATTATTTCGCTTCACCTTTTGTATTTCAGTTAGACTTAGATGTAGTGTTGGACAGATGGTTTATATGCTTATAAAAATAATTAAACCAATCTCAATTTAACACTCATTAACAATTCACTGATTTTCAACTTGCTTAATGTCGATAATTTCTTGAAGCTCCGTGCAACTATGCACGGCATTTTTCTAAGCTGTCTGTATAGCGTGTTGTAGTATGAAATATCTGAATTTTATTCTTCTTTGCCGGCAGCCGATGCGAGACTATTTTATGACTGGTCAGTCAAGCACCAGATATGATAGTGAGGAAGAGGATGATATGAAATACAGGCAAAATCGATGATTGGAAAGGTGATAATGGAGCAATTGGTGGAATGAGTGGTGGGGGAAACCGGAGAAAACCCACCCTGACACTGCTTCGTCCACCATGAATACCACATGCAGGTCCCTGGGATTGAATCCAGGCCCCCTAGGTGGCAGGCGAGCGCGCTAACTGCTCGGCCTCTTCACTTTATGATGGAAGAAATTAATCACGTAACCTGAAATAACAATGAAATAAGTTCATGCAGTTGTGCAGTAGGCACATTACCTTGAATGAGAATATATTTCATAAATATACGTTTATAAAAGAAATACAAAGTTGCGTTTCAGAGGCATAAACCGTATAATGTGAAATAACTATGAAATACGTACATGCACTTGTGTATTACGCAGATAACCTTAAATTGGAATATATTTAATGATGTACGCTTATGAAACAAATAGAAAGTTTTATAAAAGTTACGTGACAAACGGAATGATTTAAAAATCGAATTTCACTGGAAATAATTGTCCAGTTCTTGTTTTTGAAAAATAGTGTTCAGAGACCTTGTTCTAAAATGCCCTTTTTAAAGGAGAGTTTTAAAGTATCTATTTGTAGTGAATTCTCAGCATTGAATCTTTGGATGGAAAGTATAAATAAAGGATGGGCCTTAAAAGCAGCAGGAAGAAATGAATTGTTATGTTGTTATGTTTGCAGGCAATGGGACCACCAAGAGACAACACAGTGCTGCCACACTTGCTGACGTGGCTCCACCAGTATCATGGAACACAGAGGACATGGAGTACTACAACGCTTATGAATATTCCGACGTCATCAACAACTCAGGTTCGCCTTTAATTAACAGCCTCCTTCAACCTCAAAAACAGTGCAGAGTTTTAACCTATCTTTCCTTTATCACTTTATCACATGCATAGTAGGTGGAGAAGGTTGGTTACATTCCATCCAAAAACTCTATATCGAGATTTTACTAGACATGCAAGTTTTGAGGATCCCTGAACAAGAAAACCATTTTTAGAAAAGATTCATGTGTATGTGTCTTAAACAGCACAACAACAATACAAGTTTGTTACATAGCAAACTAACAATTCCAGGAACAAATTTTTAAATGTTTTGATTTTCTCAAAAATGGCTCTAATAATATTTATTAAAATACCATGTTTAAAATATTTTCATGATAAATGAAATGTACATGTTGAATTTTCAGTGAATATTCTCTGAAGTTCCCTTTATTCTGAATTACTTTTGTATAGCTGGTAAATTGTAAGAGATACACAAAATATTACAACAAAAATTGTACATCTTGTTAAAACACATTTTTATTATGGGAATAACCATTTCCAAGATATTTCTTGTTATTCGTTTGAATTTCCAAATACTTAAACTTTTCTCTAATAGGAGGTCATTATTAATTTATCTACCTCTTGGCTGTATAAAGAGAGCGGAATGTCACAGTTATCAGATAGCGACTAGCATTAAAACACTACACTGTCACTTAAGTCTACTGCATTTCCTTGTACTTGTAATGAATGTTTATCTTAATTAACATAAGGCAGATATAGGCATAGGGAAATGGTGACCCCACGGCCCAATGGGATGCCACTGCAAACAGCCTCCTGGGTATATGGGAGGAAAACCGAAACCTTTCAGGTTTGAGAGGAAATGCCAGGGTACCATGGGGATAAGCAGGGACCTTAAGTATTCAGCTAAGTCTTAAGTAAAGTTGGATTCAAAAGGAAAATGTGAGCCTCAGTCCAACGTAAACCCCTGACACCACAATAGTGGTAGAACAGGAGGGAAGTTAAAGAAGAAGAAGAAGAACATACGGCAGATAGAAGAATACAACCCTATGATAGCTTGAATAGGCAGAAAGTAGTAGAAACATTATTACATTTCTACATACCAAGGAAACTAATTACGTTAATATACTTAACACTTACCAAACCCAAAGGTAAAATTTTATTGCAAGAACTAACAGAAGAACTTGAGATTAATAAAAGAGTGAAACAAGGAGATGCCCTCTCGACTATATTGTTCAACATAGTATTACAAAGAGTGACCAGTAAAGTAAATCTTAACACATTCATGATAGAACGGTTCAGATACTGTCATTCACAGATGATAAGGACCTACAGACATGCTTTCAGGAACTAGAACAAGAAAGTAAGAAAATGGGATTGGAAATCAATGAAAACTAAACCAAATATATGATTGTGTCTAGAAATTACGATAGACAATATACAGATAGGAAGGCATAAATTTGAAAGAGTTAGCAGTTATAAATATCTTGATAAAACGATCACAGAAAATAATGTAATTGGGAAAGAAATACAGGAAAGAAGGCTGGTAATAGATGTGATGGAGTGTTATTAAGCATAACGAGAGCTAAAGAGCTATCAATAAAAGGGAAAGAGAACATTTATAAGACAAGTAGTAATGTGTGACTCAGAGACTTCGTGCATGTCAGATAGATAGCAGCATGGGAAAGAAAGATATTGCAGAGAGCTGTGTGTGGAGAGTAAAATTTATGAGAGATATGGTAAACCCCAGATAGATGAAATAAAAAGTTCCAGATTGGGATGATTAGGGCATGTTGAAAGGAGCAATGAGGACTCATTATTAAAAAATATTTATAGAGGAAAAGCTGGTGGGAGAAGATGTATAGGAAGACCAAGCAAGAGATGGTTGGAGGTGGCGGAGGAAGACGTTAGAGAATTGGGGGTCAGGTGTTGGAGAGGACAGACTCAGGATAGAAAGTTGTGGGCTTCTGTAGTTCGGCAGGCACTAGCCCCAGCCCGGGAGTGAGCGAGTCAGATAGAAGAAGAAGAAGAAGAGGAAGAAGAAGAAGAAGAAGAAGAAGAAGAAGAAGAAGAAAAAGAAGAAGAAGTTGTTCTAGTAATAGCTTGTTGTAGAATGAGTAGAGAATTTCATTTGTGTGTGGTTTTACAGTGGTGGAGCCAGGCCTGATACCTGACCCAGGGATTGACCTGGCACGTCGGAGTGGCTTAAATGATGAAGAAGAAGAAGAAGAGGTGGAAGTGGCATTACCTGATGACAGTCTCGCTGACACTGACCTACATGACCATGATGTCATTGATAGTGTCATGTACATATACTTTGGACGTCCTTCACGTGCCCAGGGTGGAGCAGGCAGACAGGTAGGTATCATGTAAACAATTTACAACTACTTCAACAAATTTTAGGATTTCTTTTTTTTACTTCACAACACATTTCAGGAACCATTGCTGTCATCTTCAGCTGATTCTGAGTTGTGAAGCTGGTGATTTTAATGTACTGGCTAGTCAAATTTCCTTGTGTTAAAATATACATAAGAACTAGTTGTTTTTGATGAAAGTATTCTCTCACATTCTTAGATTATTGTGTTGTTGATGTGCTATACGTACCCGCCGGCTACCTGTTCTTAGGGGTGGCCAATGGCTAGTCTCTTGCAGAACAATTGCTATTTTCTGCCAGTTCCCCAGTACACAAAATTTGTTCTGGCCATTTCAAGCAGGTTCCTTTTTTAAAACATTCCCTTTGTATTCAGGGCCTATATATGGAGTTGACAAGTGCTTAGTGAACATGTACCACTTCATGACAGATTATTTGAATGACTTGAAAGTAGATTCTTCCAATGAACACAACTGTTAATGTAGTCAATGGAGGTTATGAATACCAATGTTACTTCCTCTGCACAAGCAATTAATATAGTACATTGTAACAGTTGTGTAGCCAATATCACAATTGAATAAAAAATTAATGTTAAAAAATATATTATGATGCCACAGATTATCAGAGGTTAATGCTGCATAGTAAGAACATAAACAGATAAGCCATACAGTCATCTAGCCTAAGGTGATAAGCACTTTTGCCAGATGACTGGTATCTTCTGAATGTTAAACTGTGCTGAATGTTCCAGAACTGTTTAGATACTTCCAACACCTATATAAGCAGTCACTGTTACAAGTTACAGGAGTCTGACGCAATCAGCTACCAAGTGTGTTTCTAGTACAATGAAAAGTGCTGTTCTCCGAGTGAGTTCATAACGATGTGTAGCTATTGCTGTTACTGTAAGGGATTACTGGTGTCTTGTGTTTCATTTTCCAGTGAATGAATCATCCAGAACAAAGAAAGTGAACTGACAGTTTAAAAACTGGACAAAGTTACAATATGTTTATTAACAAAACCGCTGTTAGCCTCATACTGTTAATTTGTTTTTGCCACAGCCTTCTATACAGGGTGGAAGGGAAGTCATTACATTAATTGAAACCAGTAGTAGATCTCTGTATTTAGAATACATTTTGTAACTTACGTTTTTGTCTCTATTTCCTACGGAGATGTTTTAGTTTTGTTAAAAACAAACTAGCAACACTGCAGATTATGTGGGTGGTCAGTTTGCCTAGCTCAGTACATAAACAAATACCGTAACAGTGCGTCTTGAAAATAAAGAATTACTTTGTAACTGTGTGTGGTGTCCCATAATTACTACCAAAGCTGTGTCAGAAATGTTACTCTACGCATCTTACAAGTAACAAACTGTTATCTTCGTGAATTCTTGTGGAATTACACATCCAATTTGGATAAAAAACTACTTATTTTTTTGAGATTGGCTGTTCACCTAAACTCTGTGAGCTTTGTCACTGCTTAGACCAGGTTTTTTAACAAAACATAGAGAGACCAGCAAGATTCCCAGATTTGTTGCCTTTGAACTTTTTCTGTGGGGCATTTGAAGTTGTGGTATATTAAGATGACCTAACAACTCTGGGGCATCAAATAATGGAAGCGATTACATATTGTGAAATTCTGGTTGTCATTCCTTAATTGGTTCATGTGATTGTGTTTGAACTGTCATATTGTCAAGTAGCTAAGGGCTACCATTTTGCACATAGAATTTAGATGCTGAACTGCATTTGTTTCTTTTTCTTTTCTCGTTTTGTTTTTGTTTGTTTTTGTATTATAGACATGTACTGAAAAGCTATTGAAGAAAAATTGTTTCTTACAAAGTAAAACTCCAATTTTTTACCATTTTTATAAAAAATGACTATTTTTGATTGGCATGAAAGGTTTTACACTTACCTTGTGAGATGCAAGACCCACATAAGTAATACAGAACTTTATGTTTTCTTGCAGATTCTAATCATAGGTGCTGCCATTTCTCTTGTGGCAGAGTTTCTGTGTCTGGCCACAGGTTTACGAAGATTGCGCTACAGTTCACAAGATCCAGCAACTTGTGTCCTGCTCAACACACAACTCTCACTTATACCCACAAGTCTTGTTTTCATGCTCGGCATTCAGGTTTGTACAAAATTCACATGGCTTTCTCCGCTCACTCTTCTACAAAGACTTGTTCTTGTTCATTGAGATAAACGTTCATTATTCACTTATAATTCGAACATTTATTATAGCTATTGTATCCTTATTAGACATGAAATTCCAACCTCTTTGTATGACCATGACGAGATGCAAATACGAGGGTGGATCAAATATAAACAAAATTTATTAATCTGAGCAGTAATTTTGAACAGAGTACGC